>VWZE01023750.1:67100-118468 GCA_013396675.1 Eubucco bourcierii
CCACAACCTCCCTGGGCAACCTGTGCCAGTGTCTCACCACCCTCACTGTAAAGAACTTCCTCCTAACATACAGTTTAAATCTCCCCTCTGCCAGTTCAAACCCATTGGCCCTTGTCCTGGCATTGCAAGACCTTGTCAATAGTCCCTCCCCAGCCTTCCTGTAACCCCTTTCAGATACTGGAAGGCTACTCTAAGGTGTCCTGGAAGCCTTCTGTTCTCCAGGCTGCAGAGCCCCAACTCTCTCAGCCTGTCCTCACAGCAGAGCTGCTGCAGCCCTCTGAGCATCTTTGTGGTCTCCTCTGGACCCACTCCAACACTTCCATGTCCTTCCTGTGCTGAGGGCTCCAGAACTGCACACAGGACTCCAGGTGGGGTCTGATGAGATATCTGCTTGTATATTGTGCTAAGCTGCAAGCAGAGCTTCATTCCTTAACTTCAGTAGGCTGAGCCTAGTCTGGGTGATTCTACAAAGCTGGGGGTGGGGAACTTCCAAACCATCACAATCAAAGACAATTTTTTAACTTGATTCATATAGACAGAGACTATTAAGGGATCAAAACGTGTACAGTACAGATTAACACGTGTCAAAGAAAAAATAAAGAAGCTACAGCTTTTCTTCAAGTCCTGTATTTTCTACAAAATCTAAATAAAAATAAGCAGCTCTTTTCAGCCACTATAGAGCCCACCAAGACATATCTCACAAACCCTTTTCCAAAACGTTTGGAAAGGCTTTATCTTTAGAGTGAACAATAAAACACTTGCGTTCTGCAATACCATTTCTTCTATCCTTTATAGTTTGGGTCTGCGGTCTAGTTTTTATTGTATATGCATTTAACACAGAATATTCTTTCCTCAGCTAGATTTCCACTTGAAAACACATTAATCCGTGTAAAAATTTGTTGCACACAACATTAGGAAGCTTTGTACTAGAGTGGCATTTTGCATTTGTTTTTCTCTCTTTGTCTGCTCCTATTTTTATGTAAATAGCTGTGACACAAAATCCAATGAGAGAAAAGTGTTTCATACACAGAAAAAAAAAAAAAAAAAAAAAGGGAAACAAAGATGTGTTTCAAGTGTGAGCACTTCACTTTAGGAATCACAGAAAGCCCTAGGGCTTGCAAAATTAGAGGAGAACAAAGAGGATTAGGCTGCCGAACAATGCTGTGATTTTGGGTTATGGCATCCAGCAAGGGATATGCAAAAGTCAAGCAGCCTTGTGAAAAGGACTATCGGTCACTCTCTGGTGACAACAGCCCACATTTGTAAAAACACTTTGTTCTGCTGTACTGAGAGCACCTCTTTTCTGTTCATTAGTCCTGTTTGTAGGCTCATACCAACAGTTCAGCATCAGCACATACTAAGAGTTCTCAACAACTGAAGAGCTGACACCTCTCGGCTAGATTTTTACATTCTCCTTCTTTCTCACACCCAGTGAAAGCTACTGAAATTTTCTGAAACTATCTGTGGGTTTTTTTTTTTTCGGTTGGTTGTTTGTCTTTTTTGGTTTTTTGTTTGTTTGTTTGCTTGTTTTGTTTTTTAATGGAAAGTATGTCAACAGCTGGGGGACTTTTAAAAAGAAACAAAACACTTCAGAATGTGCTTTTTTTCTTAATACATTTCTGAATAAAACATTCTATAAAATTATCCTAGCATGCTTTAATCAGAAAGAATTTTCTGCTAATTGATATCATAGAATCATAGAATGATAGAATGGTAAGGTTAGAAGGGACCTCAAGGATCATCTAGTTCCAAGCCCCTGCCANCAGCCTGTCCTCATAGCAGAGCTGCTGCAGCCCACTCAGCATCTTTGTGACCCTCCTCTGGACCTGCTCCAACACTTCAATATATGATGATAAAAAAATATCCCAGTCATTTTACCCTGATATCAACAGTGAGCTCAGTTTGCTGTTCAATAAATTGGAAAGATAGGTAAGGAAAAGACAAAGGGCCCTACTGGAAACATAGATAAGGAAAAGACAAAGGGCCCTACTGGAAACATAGATAAGGAAAAGACAAAGGGCCCTATTTCTTCCATCAGTGTAGGCAGATACATGATAGGCTGATGTGCTCTATAGGTATTGAGATCACCTGGGAGTAAAAATGGGTGCTAGGGAATGATGAGAAAGGATGAGGTTCAGGGACAAAGATTAGTAGGGAGGTAGCAAAGAAGAGTGATTCAGTGAATTCTGACCTCACTGCCTCCTTTAACTCAAAAGCAGTGCTAGCCACACTGACTTCAAACTCTTAAAACTTCCAGATCAAATTAATCTTTCAGACTCCTTGAAGATCTCAGTGTTCCTTCTCCTCTCTTTCCTCGTCCTCCTCCAAAGAAAGTGCCATGCTCCCAACACAACTTTGAATTTAGCCCAGGCAGCTGAGACAATCTGACCAGCTCTTCTTTCAGGATGAGTTTACTTTCTTGTTTTTAATTATCTTCTGAAGAATTTCACAAAAAGTTTGTCTCAGATTAACTATGTTTCCTGTTGGAAACTAGAACCTGATGTTCCATAAGCAGTTTTTTTTTTCTTTTGTCATCCGTATTTGTTTAGGATACACTGTAATGAAAACCTCGAAGTTTTAATCCTCTCCATCTGAAATGTCTTTGATAAAGATGCTATTTTCCACCCTTTACCATATTTCACCTCGTACAGTAACAAAGCCAAATCTGGAACGTGGAATTCCTCCATTCTTTACGAAGCATTTAGTGCTAACTGAAAAATCAGTAAATAACAGAAATAAAGACTCCTCATGCATACAAACCCTTGGATTCTTTCTTTCCATATTGGTTTCATTATAATTTTAGCCAATTAAACATGGAAATCTCAACACTGCATCAATCTATGTTCTTATTTGCAAGTGGTTATCAATTCAGTTATACCTAACTTCTACTTCAGTAGCTAAGAGCTGTTCAGTAACTAGCTTACATCCTGAGAGATGAAAGTAGGCAAAGAAAATATTACTTTAAATCTTCAGATCAGGCAACTAAGACTTGGTAATTTTTTATTAAAATGATATTTTTTTTCACATGCAGAGTACACTCTCCCTTCACCTTTGCACTGCAAAGCTTTATCATCAGTGCAGAGTGAATGAGAAACGACAGTTCTGATCTGGTAGCCTTTAGACATAGAACCATAGAATGGTAAGGTTAGAAGGGACCTCAAGGATCATCTAGTTCCAATCCCTTGCCATAGGCAGGGACACCTCCCACTAGCACAGCTCACTCAAGGTCTCCTCCAACCTGGCCTTCAACACCTCCAGGGAGGGAGCAGCCACAACCTCCCTGGGCAACCTGTGCCAGTGTCTCACCACCCTCACTGTAAAGAACTTCCTCTTAACATCCAGTTTCAATCTCCTCTCTACCACTTTAAACCCATTGCCCCTTGTCCTGTCATTGCAAGACCTTGTCAATAGTCTCTCCCCAGCCTTCCTGTAGGCCCCCTTCAGATACTGGAAGGCTTCTCTAAGGTGTCCTGGAAGCCTTCTCTTCTCCAGGCTGCAGAGCCCCAACTCTCTCAGCCTGTCCTTATAGCAGAGCTGCTGCAGCCCTCTGAGTATCTTCCACACATACAAGGTACATGTTCTAATAATAACTGTAATGTTCTGTATCGCTAAAAAACAACTTACCCTTCATGTCCAAACACTTCATAAACATTTGCTTTGAATCAGAGTTCAGGAATATGCAGGGTAATTTAGTTGGACAAGTAGTTCTTTTAATTTAATATCAAGCCCCACTGTCATATTAGAGAAAAGGATTTTCTGTTTGCTTTGTACTACTGAAAATAAAGTGATGAATCCATATGAGAAACAACTCTTTCCTGAATGTTTTCTTACAACAGCTTTTTAAGCCACCCCAAGAAGTAGCAGTGTTCACTTTAAATCGACCAAGACTTCATATTGCTTGTGACTCCCACAACAGTGTTTTCTTTGGAAGAGAAAGGGCTCCAGTTAACCATCCCATGAAAAATCTCTAAAGCCCTCTGCTCATTTTGAGACTGTCAGCTAAAACAAATAGCAAACCATGCAGACATCTGAAACTGTCCCTACCTCTTAGCAGTGGGGAAGTAACGTGAGCAAGATGAACCATCCCAAGCACAGTAAGGGTCTCTTGCAAGGCAACACTCAGCACATGCTTTTCCATACACATCACAGCGGTGCAAAGGAAGCTGTGAAACTCCAGTGGCTGAGCCAATGTAGAGCTGTTGCTGTTATAGAAGGCAGGGGGGAAAAAAAAAAAAGTTAATTAAGAGATTTTTTTTCCCTAGGAAAGTGGAGATACAGATTATTTAGATTATTCATTTAGATATAGATATACATACAGATACAGATACATATATAGATACAGATTTATATTGTTTAGATTATTTAGATAGATATATAGATATAAATGATTTATATTATTTATATTATTTAGATATAGATATAAATCTAGGTATAGATATAGATACAAATACAGATATAGGTACAGTTATAGATATAGATGATTTAGATGATGTAGATATATATAGATATAGAGATATAGATATAGATACAGATGCAGATGTAGATATAGGTATAGATATAGGCATAGATATATATTATTTAGATGATTTAGATGATGTAGATACAGATATAGACGCAGATACAGATATAGATACAGATGTAGATATAGATGACTTAGATGATGTAGATATATATAGATAAAGATACAGCTGCAGATATAGGTATAGGTATAGACATAGATATAGATAGATTATTTAGATGATTTAGATTATGTATAGACACAGATATAGGTATAGATATAGATGATTTAGATGATGTAGATATAGATACGATACAGATGTAGATATAGGTGTAGATATATATTATTTAGATGATTTAGATGATGTAGATACAGACAGATACAGATATAGATACAGATATAGACATAGATGGTTTAGATGATACAGATGATGTAGATAGAGATATAGATACAGATGCAGATATAGGTATAGATATAGAAATAGATTATTTAGATGATATAGATATATAGATATAGATTATTTAGATTATTTAGATGATGTAGATACAGATACAGCTACAGATAGACACAGATATAGATACAGAATCTTAGGCCACTGCAAACACAATAAAGGATTGTGATCCTGATACACACTAAAGAAATGAGAAGAGAATTATCCTTAGGAAAAAAAGAAAAAAACAATGAAATAGGAAGACCATTGAAACTCTCAGAGGTTCTCTGAACAGAGAATCTCTTCCATTTTTTTTTTTCTATTCAGATGCTTGCACTGGGAAAGCACTGGAATCAGCACTAGGACACAATGGAGAGTGTGCTTTATAATTAAAAGTAAAATCAACTTGAAGACAACTTTGATTTGCATACGTGCATGTGTGAATTTGAAGTAAATTATTTCACACTGATGCTAAGACATTTCTGATTGGAAGTGCTACCATGCACATACCTCCCTGTATGTTTGCTAGTTTTTACCCTTCAGACTGTTTTCTTTAGGTCACATACTCTACTTGAAACATTATCTTTAATCAGGGAAGATAATTTACTTTATTTTGGATGAAAACCAGTGTTAAGATGGAGCTCAAAAGCAGAGCAAAGCTATGAAGCAAATAATCTTTTAAAGAAGCATACAAAATGAACTACAGCTTTGTATGACATCACAACAGAATATCTTGTCTTTCTCAATTTCCTCTCTGATATCAAATTCATGTGGTTCATTAGCGAAGTTGGCCCCTAGAGGGACATAAGGAAACTGAACCACTGATCCCATGCCAAAGTCCAGAAACATTTCAGCTTAGCACTAATTCACAAAGAAAGTATGCCTGTAGTAGGTAAACACAATTCTTTGTGAGCTGCAAAACTAGAGAAAAATTAGATAAAGAGATGATCAAAAATTACAAGATGATAGAACTTTTTGTTGTATCAAAAGGCTAAACCTATGGTTGGAGACTCAATAAGTTTCTCTTTAAAATCTCACTCCAAGCAGTCCCATCAAGAAAATAAAAGTTTGGTGGTGTTGTTTGGTTGGTTGGGTTTTCTGTTTTGTTTTGGTTTTGTTTTTTTTAGAAAACATAGAGCTAATGAGGAAAAGAGGATTTCAAGAAATGCTGATAAAATTCTTCCTCTCCTGCACTGTCATGTCCCAGAGGTACCATTTACAGGGAATTCAAGGATGGAAGGTGAACGAGGTCACCTACAAACTAGAAATGATGAGTATTAGATACCAGGAGACAGCAAAACAATAAAACTCATAAAGGGTGTTGTGTTAACTAACTTCTGTCAGAAGACAGCAGCTTGGCAGTTTCTGCAGACATATTAATGGTAACAGAAACATCCCATGCTTCTCTATAAACACCAGTATTTTCTCAAGGAAACATGACAAGGAAAGCACTCAAATGAAAATCCACAGGTAAACTGAAAACTAAGGGCTTCCTGAGCAGCTGCTTCAAGTCTCTCACAGTGCCATAGCTGGCTGTAAACACACATTCTCTGGGTCAAAATCTCTGACTGCAGAGGGCTCTACACAAATCCTTAACCGCACATATTGGTCCCTAGTTAGTGTTGCATTCTAGAGAAGCAGATGAGAGGCAGCAGATATGATAAGCTGATTCTCTTTAACTTAAGTCACTTAATCAAGTGTTCAGCTTAGGGGTATGTTCTGCAGTAAAAAGAGCAGCAATTCAAATCTTAGGTGACCTAACCATTTCTCAAGAGATGCCTTTTCTCTTTAGTGATTATGGAGGCAGCACAGGTCAAATCAGAGCTTCAGTTAAGTATCTTAACTGTCCAGATGGTATTGATCTGAGTCCAATGTAATTGGGGCATTAATATCTATATAAGGATGTAGTGATGTGTGCTACAACTAACATAAAAATCAACTCAGAGAAGACACATGGGAAAATAAAGAATGGTATAATAGCTTCCTATATACCAAAATAATTTTGCCAAAAGTCTTTCCCTGATTTCTAAAAAAAAAAAAAATCTTTGGAAGTGAAGAATGACTGGAATCACATTAAAAAGAAAAAAAGAAAGAAAATAAAAAAGAGGAAAAAAATGAGAAAAAAGGGGAAAAAAAGAAAAAAAAAGGAAGATAAGAGGAAAAAATAGAAAAAAGAAGAAAACAGAAAAAAAAGGAAGAAAAAAGGGAAAAGAAAGAAAACAAGGTGAAAAAAGGGAAAAAAAGAAAAGAAAGGAAAAAAAAGTTTAAAAAGAAAAAAAAGGGGGGAAAAAAGAAAAAAGAAGAAAAAAGGAAAAAAGAAAACAAATTTGAAAAATAAAAAGAAAAGAAAAAAGAAAAAAGGAAAAAGAAGACAAAAGGAAAAGAAGAAAAAAGAAAAAAGGAAAAAAGAAAAAGAAACGAAAAAAAGAAAAAAGGAAAAAAGTACAAAAGGAAAAAAAGAAAAAAGAAAAAAGAAAAGAAAAAGAAAGAAAAATAAGAAAAAAGGAGAAAAAAATTTAAAAAGAAAAAAGAAAAAGAAAAGAAAAATAAAAAAAAGAAAAAAGGAAAGAAGAAAAAAGAAAAAAGAAAAAAGAAAAAAGAAAAAAGAAAAAAGAAAAAAGAAAAAAGAAAAAAGAAAAAAGAAAATAAAAACGAAAACAGGAAACAAGAAAAAAGAAAAAGAAAAGAAAAAGAAAATTAAAAAAGGAAAAAGAAAAAAGAAAAACAATAAGAAAAAAAGTAAAAAAAGAAAAAAAAACAAAACAAAAAGAGAAATAGAAAAAAGAAAAAAGGAGAAAAAAGAAAAAAAGCTTTAAAAAGGAAAGAAAAAAAGGGAAAAGAAAAAAGGAGAAAAAGTAAAAAAGAAAAAAAGAAAAAATTAAAATAAAAAAGGAAAAACAAGCAAACAAAAATTTTAAAAGAAAAACAAAATAAAAGAAAGAGGCCCAAATAGGGTTGCCTAAAGATTCTAAAGATTCTGTTTCCTGTAGGTAAGTTCCTAGAGTTCAGGCACTGAACTACAGCACGTGTTTCAGATGCTGCACAGCCTGAAGGCTGCTGCCCTAGTTTCCACTCTTTTGCTCATGGTTTTAGACCTTGGCTAGTGCTCATTATTCTGGACACTAGCAAGAAATAAATCCAAATATTATGCAATCCAGAAAATAGTAACAGAAGAATTTGCATCAATGATCTGCCCTTATTTTGCCATACATGGTCAAACTGCAAAATTGTTTTCCAAATAGGTTGTTAATCTAATAAACCAGCTGATTATTGGATCAAAGCAGAGGGTTGAGGAAAGAAAAAGAAGTTACTCTCTAAAAATTCTTGCAGGACTATTAAAACTCCAGAAAAGCTGAAGAGATGAGTGTTTTAAGCAATCCAGTTGTTTCTGTTTGCCCCACAGTGGTGTTCAAAATGCAACCATTCCCAGGAAGTCAGACAGAGACAGCAGGGAATTTTCTAGTCACAGTTTTAAACAAAAAGAGAGATGAAAAAAAAAAAAAGTTTAAACAGAGGAACTTAGGCAAAGTTTTAAAAGGCATTTTAGGGAGAAAAGGGTTCAAATCCTAATTAGCTTAATTCTATGTCTTGAAAACTAACTGCTGCAGAATAGGGAGAGCAGGGAATTTTCTATTCATAGTTTAAACAAAAAGATGAAAAAATAAAATAATGCTTAAACAGAGGAACTTAGGCAAAGTTTTAAAAGACATTTTAGGGAGCATGAGGTTCTAATCTTAATCATCTTAATTTTATGTCTTGAAAATTAACTGATGCAGAATAGGGAGAGCAAGGAATTTTCTATTCACAGTTCAAAAAAAATGAGAGACGAAAAAAACCAAAACAATGCTTAAACAGAGGACCTTAGGCAAAGTTTTAAAAGGCACTTTAGGGAGCATGGGGTTCAAATCTTTATCAGTTTAATTCTATGTCTTGAAAAATAACTGCTGCAGAACAGTTCAGGGAGCTGTTTAACATTTAAGTAACACATCCATTTTGAGTGGATCTTTTTTGTATATGTTCCATATACACATAAAAGTGGATCTTTTATGTATATGGACAGAAATAGAGATCCCTGAAAAAAAAAAAAAGTCAGTATTTTGTGAAAAATGCTACAAAAGTAGTTACTAAAATCTTTCTGAAAGCCTCTGCCTTGCCTTTGAGAATCTTACTGAGGAGGAACTAAAGCTCTTCATAGCAATTCACCAGACAAGGAGCTGGCATCTATCAGCCAATGATCTGCTTGGTTTATTTCCCACCTTACAAAACATCCAATGAGATTTTGAAAGAGAATAGCAAACCTGACCTTGAGAACAAGCTTTGATTGACAGAGAGTACTGATTTTTTTGCTTGCTTCCACATCTGTAAATCAAAGGGAAAATGATGGAGGCCCACTTAAAAAGTTCACGGCTAAGTGGTAGTCAAGGGCTTCTGATAAGCCACAGAACTGTTGAATCTAGGCAGTGTTAGAGTGCGTCTAGGATGCTGCCTTAGGAAGATTTTATGTATTGTTGGTGTTTATGTGATGAAATGACACAAATCTATGGCTCTGAAACCAATTAGGATGAGTACATAGCTCCAGTAAGAAAACAACGTTCCTGCAAGTTAAAGACAACAGGATTGAGCGCTGTATTGAGGGTTAGTTTTGCACATAAAGGTTAAGTTTCCTTGCTCAAAGTCACTCCTGCTCAAGGTACTCATAGACAGAAGCACGGACACCTTAGAGTATTCATTTAAAACTTAAGCTAAGCTCTCCCCCTGAAGAATTTGTGTATTTTGGTATTTAGAATGACATGATTGCCTTGAAGTTACTCAGTAGGATGTGCTGGTTTTACTGTTTACATTTCATGCTTGTGCTTTCTACAATGCATGGGATTATCATGCTGTTTACATGAAAAAACACTCTGCTTATCAAGACACAATGAGTAAAGTGAGTAATACAACGACAGCACTTAAAAATCATAACTATAAAACTGAAACACGTTGCCACATACTTGTTTGATGCAGAAACATAGTGCCAAGAGCTTGTCCTACTGTATCATGATTCTGTCAATTTTAGCCTGAGGCTGGTTGATCTTACATGAGTTAACTCTGCCTGCATAACTGGAGACTTATGCTCTTTTTTAGCTCTAGACAATTTTAGTAGTGTAAATTTGTTTTCAGGAGACTCAGGGAGAACTGTAATCTTTCCTGAATAACTAAAATGCTTTGAAGAAGTGTATAAAAATGTGTGGTCCGTTATCAGGTAGGATTGACTTCTTTTAGGGAATGTACTTATAAAAAGAACTCTAAAGCACAGATTTTTGGTATGATCTAAACATGCATACAACTTGCCAGATTGTTTCTATTTGTTTATTTGCTTGTTTTAATGTCTCAGTATTCAATTTTTTGGGGGTGGTTCTTTTTTTTGGCTTGACACTTTTGTTTGTCTCATGTAGAGAGTTATGTTAGAAGAGTGTCCCCCCAAAATTGCCTTTGTTTATTTGTTTTAATGTCTCAGTATTCAATTTTTGGGGGTTTTTTGGTTTTGGTTTGACACTTTAGTTTGTCTCATGTAGCAAGTTATGTTAGAAGAGTGTCCCCCCAAAAATTGCTATGTTTATTTGTTTTAATGTCTCAGTATTCAATTTTTGGGGTTTTTTTTTGTTTTGGTTTGACACTTTTGTTTGTCTCATGCAGAGAGTTATGTTAGAAGAGTGTCCCCCCAAAAATTGCTTTGTTTATTTGTTTTAATGTCTCAGTATTCAATTTTTGGGGTTTTTTTTTGTTTTGGTTTGACACTTTTGTTTGTCTCATGCAGAGAGTTATGTTAGAAGAGTGTCCCCCCAAAAATTGCTTTGTTTATTTGTTTTAATGTCTCAGTATTCAATTTTTTGGGGATGTTTTGGGTTTTTTTGGCTTGACGCTTTTGTTTGTCTCATGTAGCAAGTTATGTTAGAAGAGTGTCCCCCAAAAAACTGCCTTATGTCAAACACGTGAATGTTTTCAGATAGCTTTCCTAAACATAGTGAATTCTGAGTTAAATATGCAGCACTTCAAACATAATATTGGGCCCTGTCTAATACAGAATAAATTAACTTTGCTGATCTACAGAGTGAGTTAGAAGAGTTAATCTGCTTTATCACAGAGGTTTTTTTTAGTGTGCTCCATCCTAGAAGCAATGCCAAGTTTCCTCTTTACTGACATTAGTGGAAAAGTTAATGAGTGTTAACAATTTCCTTTTATTTACCTAATGAGGCTCCAGATCAATGCAAATATGGAAAGTAAAGCAATAAAAAAATTTTAAAATTAATAATTAACAATAAATTTTATCTGTCAAACTTCTGATATAGAGAATGACAGCGGCTGGGATCGATTTACCTAATTCCAGGCAGAACTAGAAGACAGACCCCTAATATCCAATTCACCCCTAGACTACAATCCTGTGGTTTTTTCACTACTACATAATTCATCATCATAATATATAATTAATACTATGATTTTCACAATAATTAATGATTAATTAATGCTACAATATTCATAGAATCATAGAATGGTAAGGTTGGAAGGGACCTCAAGGATCATCTAGTTCCAACCCCCTGCCATAGGCAGGGACACCTCCCACTATTATAGGTCACTCAAGGCCTCTTCCAACCTGGTCTTGAACACCTCCAGTGAGGGGATTATTTATCATAATAATATAATAATATTTGCCTGTATTTGCTCAGAAACACAAGCATTCCCTTTCAAGTAAATCAGACAAAATTTTACATCCATCCACCAAGAAATCCAGCTCACTTTAGGCATGGTTTGGTCTACAACAAAGGTTATAATACATTCTTAAAGAAGTTAGTTATTAGTTCACTCACCAGAAAGTACAAAATATGAATTCTGGAGTCTGAAAACCATATCCTAACCATGTCACAGTACCAGAATCATAGAATCATAGAATAATAGAATCATAGAATCAGAGAATCACAGAATCATAGAATAATAGAAACATAGAATCATAGAATAACAGAATCAGAGAATCATAGAATAATAGAATCATAGAATCAGAGAATCACAGAATCATAGAATGGTAAGGTTGGAAGGGACCTCAAGGATCACCTAGTTCCAACCCCCTGCCATAGGCAGGGACACCTCCCACTAGTACAGCTCACTCAAGGCCTCCTCCAACCTGGCCATGAACACCTCCAGGGAGGGAGCAGCCACAACCATCCAGAAGGCCATGGAAAATTTGGAGTAAATAAGATCTAGTCTCCAGACAGCTGGTTAGTTTGTGTTTAGGCTCCATTCTACAAAGTAGAATAAACACAAACTAGACCTTTCTTTATCCTTTGCATGTCACATTTTCCTGAGAAACTACTGATGTTTATGCACAGGAATGGGATGCTGCTGCTGTAATGAATATGTCTCTGCTGACTGCCAAGTTAGTGTATCTATAAGACAGAGATAAATACTAAATACTAAATAAAATGATTTAAAGTTTGTGCACATAGTACCTGTTTGGTGGAAATCTTCATTGCTGAAATAACAGTGGGTTCCTAGGACAAAAAGAGAGTTAAAATTTAAAAAAAATGAGCTCTAAAAACACAAATGTTCTGCTAGAATATTATTTGCCCAACCTAGAAACTCTGAAATTTAACAAGTCACTCCTTAGAAACTGTGTTTCTTGTCTTTTGCAGTGGAATAGTTTCTAGCTGTAACTGAATCAGAATTCATATCAGATTGTATCTTTGATTGCTATCTTGATGGCAGATGTATCATCATTTGCCATTATTTTTACAGTTTAATTGCAATTACTTTGTTGCTAGTCTCACATCTTGAAATTAATTTATACACTTAATATTCAAACTATATTTAATTAATATTGCAGGTAGTAGGAAAACCAGTGGCTGCATCAGGAGGTATAGATACTATACATTAAAGGTGCTAACACTGAAGTAAGAAATGTTTTAACCATGTCAAGATGAAAACCCCTTTTTTAATAAGAACAAATTTTAATACTAAGCATAGAATCATAGAACCATAGAACCATAGAATCATAGAATCATAGAATCATAGAATCATAGAATCATAGAATCATAGAATCATAGAATCATAGAATCATAGAATCATAGAATCATAGAATCATAGAATCATAGAATCATAGAATCATAGAATCATAGAATCATAGAATCATAGAATCAGTCAGAGTTGGAAGGAACCACAAGGATTATCTAGTTCCAACCTCCCTGCCATGGGCAGGGACACCCTACCCCAGATTAGGCTGACCAGAGCTTCACCCAGCCTGGCCTTAAACCCCTCCAGGGATGGGGCNCTGAGCATCCTTGTGGTCCTTCTCTGGACACTCTCCAGCATCTCCACATCCCTCTTGCAATAGGGGCTCCAGAACTGGATGCAGTACTCCAGGTGGGGTCTCACCAGAGTGGAGTACAGGGGGAGAATCACCTCCCTCACCCTGCTGGCCACACTTCTGATGCAGCCCAGGCTCTGCTTGGCTTTCTGGGTTGCAAGTGCACACTGCTGGCTCATGCTGAGCTTCTCATCCACCAGCACCCCCAAGTCCCTCTCTTCAGGGCTGCTCTCCAGCCAGTCACTGCCCAGTCTGTATTTGCATTTGGGGTTGCCTTGACCCAGCTACAGGACCTTGCACTTGGTCTTGTTGAACCTAAGCACAATCCTGTTGACTGCCCCACACTATTCATGAGCAAAGAAGTTAACTCATATTAGCAGAACACAGAACTGGAGGGGGTTTGCACCCTGGAATACCTATTATTTAATAAGCCAAATGTGCTGTTAGAAGAGTCCCTGTTCTCCTAGATAAGTCTACTCTTAATTATACTTATCTGTATCAAGCAGAGGTCAAACCAATATCTACTTTCTTACATGAGAGATTGTAGGAAATATTTAACAGAGGAAGTATGTTTAGCTCTGATCAAAAGACTTCTTAGACCCAGTTGTTTGAATGAATTTTAATCCTGAGGGTAAAGGTGACATAGTACAGTTACAAAGTAAGTCCATTCTGTATGAACTTTATTCCATCTAAAAATCTGCTGTTGGTCCCATGAGTCCTACTTTTGGTTATATACATTAATAAAGTCCTTTTAAAAGATTTCACTCTTGTGTAGTTTTCAACTTGCTCTTCCTGAGAGAGTTTGCTAAGGGCCAGTGGATGTGTACTTGCCTTTATAAATGGATTAATAGACCTTATATTAGTAAGCAGCAAGTAAATGTAACATCTGAATGAAACTAAAACTCATTAATTTGTTTGATCAGCTGTTCAGATTAAGTATTTCACAAATGGGGTCAAAAGATGGTTTTGTTATCAATTTAACAGATATGGAAGACTTTTGTTTCATGGATTTATAAATGAATAGCCTTATATCCAGCACATTGCACTTTAAGCATCAAAAAACATTGTCTATGATGCACATAGAGTCTTCAGTAACTAAAGAAAACAACATCTGGTTAAGGTACATGTAAAATCTGTTGCAAATTCCTTATGGAATGATCCACATCTTATGCATACAAATTCTACTTATTCCAGTGAAGTACATTTATGCTCTCTTTAAGGCTTAAATTTGTGCCAAAGGAGAGAAATGAGCTTTCAGGTAAATCAGAACACCAAAATGCTTTTGTGTCACGAATAGATACACACGTAAAGTAAAATATCAGATCTGAAATTGTCACTAATCCTCCTACTTCTGCAAATCCTTTCTGAAATAAAACCTTAACCACATTTAGTTTCTGTCTCTCACTTTTGTATTTCATTGATCTCCTTCACCTTGGCACTTCTGTCTGATTTAGGGAAGAAATTTCTACATTATCAACAACTGCCAAGTTACCCTGCATTAATGGAATGACTTTTGCATGTGTAATAAAGAAAAAAACCTAAGAGCCACACATGACTCATCTCATTTTCTCCTTGTAGTTTCTTCTTTAGTGTTCTGTCAAAAAAAAAAAAAAATTCCCATTTCTGCCCTCAAAAAGCATGTAATGCAGAAAGAGGGTTGACTGTACTCCAGTGCTATCTTGTGCTCAAGAAAGTGAATTCTTTGCAAGATTGGTACCAGCAAAGGCAGGATTGTTCACAGGAAAAAAAAAAATCAAAATATGAATCAAAATATATACAAGATCCATTTAGATATGTTGCATCTGCTCAGAAATCAAAGACAAAGGCATAGCAACTGAGTATGATGAGGACATGTTGCTGGCCCACTGTGGGAAGTCTGACCCTATGGTCAGCATGTCTGACACTACATGATATGAAGATCTGTAAGCACACAAGCAGCATCTTCATGCTGATCTCACACTCCCAGCTAGGGTACCAGAGAATGGTAAGGTTGGAAGGGACCTCAAGAATCATCTAGTTCCAAGCCCCTGCCATAGGCAGGGACACCTCCCACTGGTACAGGTCACTCAAGGACTCCTCCAACCTGGCCTTGACCATCTCCAGGGAGGGAGCAGCCACAACCTCCATGGGCAACCTTTGCCAGTGTCTCACCACCCTCACTGCAAACAACTTCCTCCTAACATCCAGTTTCAATCTCCCCTCTGCCAGTTCAAACCCATTGCCCCTTGTCCTGGCATTGCAAGACCTTGTCAATAGTCCCTCCCCAGCCTTCCAGTAGGCCCCCTTCAGATACAACTCTTGAAAGTCTGGAGCCTGTGAAATGGGGTTGCAAAAGAGCACTAACAAAAAGAATAACAGGAGGAATGTAAATGACTCGTTGTGTACAAAACACAAAACATTCCTGGGTTTTGTCTAGAAAATGTTTGAAAGGTTTACTCAACCTTGACTTGTAACACTCAACCTAGAGTGCCAATGGAATGCTTTATGTTTTGGGTGGTTCAGATAAAATGGAAGAGATTATTTTTTGCCCAAAAAAGTACTAAAGATCAGGGTATGTTTATGGCATCTCTTGTAAAAGCATGAAAATGTGTTTCTATAGCCACCTTTGAAACTACATATATATATATATATATATATATATATATATATATACATATACCTTCTCTGTATACCTTCTATATATATAGCTTCTCTGATTCTCAGATTATTAGGCAGCAGAAATCTGTGCAGATTACTGTTTTTCTTCCTGCAGTATCTTCCTAGTTACATTATGTTGACAGTCTGAATAGTGTGAAGAGTTGATGGAAGAATGAAATTTGTGTACTGTGTATCTCTGTTGGAGAAAACAGATAAGCAGTGTTCCCAGACTTATAGAATCATAGAATGGTAAGGTTGGAAGGGATCTCAAAGCTATTCCAGTTCCAACCCCCTGCCACAGGCAGGGACACCTCCCACTAGTACAGCTCACTCAAGGCCTCCTCCAACCTGGCCTTGAACACCTCCAGGGAGGGAGCATCCACAACCTCTCTGGGCAGCCTGTGCCACTGCCTCACATATTAAACTACAGCACGTAATAGTTTGAAGATTTAGAGATCCTAATTTACTTTTTAAACCATGAAACAAGAGCCCAGAAAGTAATTTCTTTTATCATTAACCTCCAGCTAGCACTGAAAGTTTCAATGTTTATTTTGACTAGTGTCTGAGTCTCCGAATGACAAGCTAATTAGAGGGGTATGCCAGCCTATTCCTTCATTAGGCTACAAGAAGTTTAGTTTGCAGCTGTGCAGAGAGAAATCTGCAACCTGACACTTGAAATTTAGCTGCACTTACCCGAAAGACTGTCATTTCTTCCAGCAAGACTTCCTCTAATTCGTGCCAAGTCTCCTTAGGAATTGAAACCACTTTAAGAACTGTTCCGATATCTTGAAAAGGGAAAAGAAGGGGGGAAAAAAAAAAATAAATCACAAACTTTTCAGGTGCCTAAGATGCATTCTTCAGTCAAGAGTTTCTTGGAATATGTAATTATATTACATATAAAGATTGATAAGCTACGTATATCTGAGCATCATTCTTCAAAATATCAACTGCATCTTAAAATAGCTTAGGAAAACAGTGACTTTCAAGAGGACATCTCACTAGAAACCTTTCAATTCTGAAAATTCAACAAAGATTATAAATGCTACTGTATCACAGTATCACCAAGGTTGGAAGAGACCTCAAAGATCATTTATTAAAGAGTGCAAACAAATTGAAATACCACTTAACTGACAGTATAACATGACAGATATTTCAGTCATTTCATGAGGAAGGAAATGCACTAAGTGGACTCAGGTATGTTTTACTGTCCATTTTGAGTAGGATGTTTTGTCATTCTTGAAACTCATGTGAAGATGCTGTCAGAAGGCTAAGTATGGATGTAAGAATACCTGGGCAAACACTGTCAGACAGATGAAGCTGTTAGATCTCTTAAGTAGATGTCATCTTCCCTGTGTCAAATAAAGTACCCAGGATGTATAAACTCCTTAAGGCACTTATTTTTCTCTCTGTGTTAGATACTGGTCTTAACTGAGGGATAAAATCTATACAGTTTGTGTCTTCTCTTTAGAAACAGGGTAAAGCCTACACATCAGTACCATTTAGGGGATGATGAAATTGAGAGTAGTCCTGCAGAAAAGGACTTAGGGGTGTTGGTGCATGAGAAGCTGGACATGAGCTAACACTGTGCACTTGCAGCCTGGAAGGCAAATCACAGCCTTCCAGTATCTGAAGAGTGCCTACAGGAAGGCTGGGGAGGGACTATTGACAAGGTCTTGCAATGACAGGACAAGGGGCAATGGGTTTGGACTGGCAGAGGGGAGATTTAGACTGGATGTTAGGAGGAAGTTGTTTGCAGTGAGGGTGGTGAGACACTGGCACAGGTTGCCCAGGGAGGTTGTGGCTGCTCCCTCCCTGGATGTGTTGAAGGCCAGGTTGGAGGAGGCCTTGAGTGAGTTGTACTAATGGGAGGTGTCCCTGCCTATGGCAGGGGGTTGGAACTAGCTGATCCTTTAGGTCCCTTCCAACCTTACCATTCTATGATTCTATGATTCTACTTTAGAAATCCCAGAAATATCCCGCAGCATTAAGATTTTTCCTTTTTTTTTTCCAGAAGCTTTCCTTTAAGATTTTTACTTCTAACTATGTATTAAGGCTTAGAAATTTTGTTTCAAAGATGTGCATCTTTTTTTTTTTTTTTATTAGTCACAAATTTATCAGGAAAAAAACAAAAAAGGAAAAAGAGATTTAAAAAAGTTCTTTCTTAAAACAGCAACATCAAAAAAGCAAAGGGTAACACTTTTATTTAGTTAGTCGCATGTACAAACTAACACTTTTATTTAGTTAGTCACATGTACAAACTAACACTTTTATTTAGTTAGTCACATGTACAAACTAACACTATGTAAACTGTTTTGGAAGTGGTTTCAGTTATGGTTTACTGCTACAGAGTGAATATTCAAGGATTCAAAAAGTATTGAGAACAAGATGGCAGGGGGTTGGAACTAGATGCTCCTTGAGGTCACTTCCAACCTTACCATTCTATGATTCTGTGATTCTATAAGATGAAAAAAAAATGCAATCTAAGAGTTAATGTCAGAAGAAAAAAAAAATATTTCTACAACAGAGTAACTCAGAACAGCAGATTAGTTAATATTAGTTACTTTTAGAATTTAATGAATTAGCTAAGTTCCTTCATTCTCCTAATAAATCGATGACTGCAGTTCTGAGGAAAATACATTGTAAAAAAGAGAACTCTGATCTAATAATTATAACAGTGTAGTAATGTGTGGGGGCTGTGATTGTCCTAAGGCAGAATCCAGCAAATGTTATATTCTAGAAATAAAGTGGGAGTTTTGATAAAGTAGGAGAGAGGAAACTCTGGGTACTGAGCAGATATGAGTTCCCCATGTAACGTTTCACCGGAAAAAGACTTTTAAGGGAATCTTGCAACAATTATAGTTGATTATTGCTGGAGCAAACCTCTGAGGTCAAAGATACACTGTGTTAATCACTAAGGTGACTCTGGTCAGGCCAGAGGTACCAAAGTGGAGCTTTATCTGAGTTCTAGATCAAGTTTTACAGAGTAGTATTTCAAACAATTTCACACAAATGGAATCGGGCTTCTCCTTTAGGATCAATGGGCTCAGCCCAGTAAGATAAGATTACTGTTATTAATTTGCTTTACTGACAGATGTACCTTGACTGTGCCAAATGATCCTAAACATTGGACACTCAGGATACACATTAAGTGCCTATCTTAAATCCTGTTTTTTTCTGATATAGTTTCAAACGTGCCGATACGATTTTAGTTCCATCGTGAAACAAACTTGGTACAATCACAGTGGGAGAGAAACTGCTCTGCTGAAGATTTCATTCACAGGAAAGGAAAATGTGATCACACTGCGTGGCTATTAATTACATTGTGTTCAATTATCAACAGTTATTCAATGAAAAAGGAAAAAAAAAAAAAGAAGAAAAAGGGTTTCTTAACAGACTGCCGCTCAGCAGTATGTGGGAATAATGTAGATTCCTGCAACAGTACTGGGAAAATACAGAGAAATGTATCTAATCTGATGGGACAGACTTGCACAGAAAACATCCAGTCATATCTCTGGGAGTTTAATTCTGGCTTTGACATAGGTTCAGATCATCAAATGGGAAACCAGAGCGTGACTAAAGCCTCTAATCTGCTTCCCCATTTGTTCATTGCTTGGGAAGATGTAGTGTGTGCTGATTGTGTTTCTGTTTCTGGTTCCTTTGACTTTTACCAGCAAGCTCAGTGCAGCTTTCTGTCAGAAGGCAGGCAGAACCTCACTTCTGTCTCTTTTCCTTTCCTTCCACATGGGGGATGCCCCTTCCTCACTTTAAAAACAGTAATAAGGATAGTGAGCTCAGAAGAGCATGAAGTATCTTTTGTGCCCCAGCTTAAAGCACAGTTGTAATGCCTGTTCTTGTCCCATGGGGGTATAACCTCCTGCTGGAAAAAGACCAGTTTATATGGACAAAAGTAATATTTCAAGAAAAAATAACATTTTGCCCTTAGAAAGCTGGAGCCTTGGTATTCAAATCTCATTTGGCAAGTGCAAGTAATAGTCTTTCAATGTTTTTCTTTCAGTTCTTGGGCACAACTCTCAGCAATGTTGGATGGGATCCAGAGCACTTAAACCACATACCTGAATATTAGTGGTTTAGGGAAGTAAGTGCCTAAATTCTGAACTCAAAGGTAAGAGCTAAATATCATTGAGGGTCTTTCAGGGGAAAACTTTGCCTGATTCATTGAGATAAGAACCACCCTATGTAATGATAACTATCTAGAAGGTACAGCTCACGTTTGAGCAAGTCTTCCTGTGCTGCCTGAAAAGGGGCTAGAAACCACTGCAAAACTATTCATCTTACTCTAATAGAGGTCTTGAGGAAAGTACAATGAATCTTTCTCTGGAAGTACTTATCCCTCTTTGTTGCAAAAGACAAGGAATCTTTCTTAGACTGAATGCCAAACTTTGGTGAGATAAATGGCACCTCTCATGCTCAAGAAATAGACATAAATCAGCTCCTTATGTTTGTTCAGCATCATATTTTGGATGCTGAAAGGCTTGTTCCCCTGCACTGCAGCCAAAGGGAGTATTGCCATTAATTTTATTTCTCAACCAGGTCATAGAAGACTTGTTGAAAGGCACAAAACACTGCCAATTGTGGATGGCATTGAAGTCTCTAAAGTGTGATGGAAAATATATGTGTTGAGTAAAATCATACAAAACTCCTTGTCAATGTTTTATGCAAGAATATATTGTAGCAGTGGTATCTAATAACTCAGTTCACAGCTTTAAAGAGATGGAATATCTCCTGCAGAGCTGCATTTCCTGCAGTAAATGTTCCAAACTGATGTGTATGCAGTGTGTTTAGTACACAAAGCTTCATCAGCTCTCAGT
This sequence comes from Eubucco bourcierii, assembly GCA_013396675.1. Taxonomy (NCBI): domain Eukaryota; kingdom Metazoa; phylum Chordata; class Aves; order Piciformes; family Ramphastidae; genus Eubucco; species Eubucco bourcierii. Next base: position 87,830 of record VWZE01023750.1, read on the forward strand.
TTACTCATAACTTCCTTTCTCCTGTATTGTCCTGTCCTTTTTGACACCAAATCTATGTAACACACTCTATGTGCCAGACATCTTCACCTTAAATAAAATAATACACTTTTCTGGCTAAGAGCTGAGCATCTTAAGGCAATACTTGAAAGGCACAAAAGACATTTCCCATGCCTGGATAATTACTTTGTTTATGTTAATACTTCTCACGCTGCATTTCAAAATGGGCACCTCAAAGTGCTAAAATATAATTAATAAGACAATCTATTTCTAATAAAATTCCCTAATAACAGCAGTTGAAAAGAAAGTGCTATGATCTTAATCCAGTTGGAAAAGACCCTAAGGAATTAAGTTATGCAGGCCATGACTTGAACCAGTCACAGTGGATATATGTAACAAAGTCCTCCCCACATGCATGGTTTTGAGTGCTGCCACAATTTTTTACAGGAATATACTGGGACATAAATCAGAGTATGAACTCTGTGCTGGTGTGAGGCTAACTGGAATATTTTAATGGAGAAAATTATAGACTTTGAAAGGAAAACAATGGTGATGTCTGTTTCACTCATAGGCTTGCTGAGATGGATAAGAAAAGAATACAAAACAAAGATAAGACATTTGGGCTTGCAGACACTCTTGGGCTGTCTAGCTTCTGGCATCCTCCTCTTAGGCTTGCTGAGATGTTTAAGAAAAGAATACAAAACAAGACACTCAGGCTTGCAGACACTCTGGGGCTGTCTAGCAGCTTCTGGTCTCCTCCTCTCTGCTGAGTAACCTCACTAATCACTTTTCTTCTAACTCCCCTGGCCCATCCTCCAAACTCACCCTGCCCATAAGCCAAACCTTGGGGTAAGGTATAGGGGTGGGGAGAAGGTGAAAGGGTGGTTGGGAGCCCCTGCTGGGGTCTCTGATTTCTGGGAGGGGAGTTGTGTTGCTGTATTACCTTTACCTTGTATATTTCTGTAAATATTCCTGTATATAGTGTATATAGAATCATAGAATCATAAAATGGTAAGGTAGGAAGGAACCTCAAGGATCATCTAGTTCCAACCCCCTGCCTTGTGCTAAGCTGTAAATAGAGCTTCATTCCTTAACTTCCAGAGGCTGAGTCTAGCCTGGGTGATTTTACAAAGCGGGGTGGAGGCAGGAAACTCCCAAACCATCACAAATTTTTATACATCACAGTATGAACTTTTATCTCCTCTATGTCTCCATAATTCCTAGGTGAGCATAGAGCATCAATTCAGGACTCCTCACCTGTGCCAATGAACATCACATCGTACTGGCCATCTTCTGCATCTACTCGATCTACTACTATCTGTGTGAACTGGTAATCCACATCTGTTTTGATCATGATTGGACGGTGGTTGATGGGGAATACTGGGTTGTACATGGCTGGATGACTTCTTGCAAATGTTATGACTTCATCAGGAAGGTCCTTGGTGGAATCAAAGCCTCCAAATGTTTTACTGGGACACTGAAAATAAAATGGAAAACGTTTTTCAATTTATTATTAATCACCACTGCCATATTAGAAACCTATTTCATTAAAATCAGCCCAATTAGTGCAGTCTATGTATGACAGAGGATCTGTGTTTCAGACAGACAGCAAAAATCAATTCTGTCACTAAAAGCCTCTCCTTTTTATTCTTTTAACTATTACTCAGCACAAACACATTTATAGTCATTTATTGGTAATTATCAATCCGTAATTGGCAAAAGGAAGAAATCCTGAAATATCTAAAATATTTCAATACAGGTAGCACAAACTCATTTATAGTCATTTATTGATAATCCTCAATCTGCAATTGGTAAAAGGAAGAACTCCTGAATTACCTAAAATATTTCAATACAGGTAGCACAAACTCATTTATAGTCATTTATTGATAATCCTCAATCTGCAATTGGCAAAAGGAAGAACTCCTGAATTACCTAAAATATTTCAATACAGGTAGCACAAACATATTTATAGTCATTTATTGGTAATTGTCAATCTGTAATTGGCAAAAGGAAGAACTCCTGAATTACCTAAAATATTTAAATACAGGTAGCACAAACATATTTATAGTCATTTATTGGTAATTGTCAATCTGTAATTGGCAAAAGGAAGAAATCCTGAAATATCTAAAATATTTTGACCTGAGTTTAGTGTTTGTTTAGGTACACAATGGAAATTAATTAAGATGCCATCATCTTAGTTTCAAAATGCTGTCTTCAGAAGTTGGCTGTAAACCAGCTCCTCTTCTAGGAATCAAGACCTTAAATGCCAGGATAATTCCCTGCCCTACTCACTTTTCAAACTCTTACTTGCCTCAACAAGCCTGTGTCATCCACACTGTCCAAATAACACAGATCCTGTTACGCTAAATCAAACCGAGTCATGCCTGAAATGTATCTCTCCCCTCTCCAATGATTCTAAAGAAAGCCTCCTGTGAATGTTGCTGCTCACCCTGTCAATGTGAAGTTAGGTGAGATGAGTCTTACTGAAGAACTGAAACAACTCCTTACTGTTATGTACTGTAAAATAATAAAGAAGTTATAGTCCTCTTGAGATTAAGCTGACAACCACAACCAGTAAAAGAAGCCCTTTGCCCCCTTATATTACCATGAGCAGGCCTGATTGTTTTGCTTCTAATCACAGTATCAGAGTATCACCAAGGTTGGAAGAGACCTCAAAGATCATCAAGTCCAACCTGTTACCACAGCCCTCAAGACCAGACCATGGCACCAAGTGCCACGTCCAAACCCGCCTTGAACACCTCCAGGGACGGTGACTCCACCACCTCCCTGGGCAGCCCATTCCAGCAGGCAATGACTCTCTCAGGCAACAACTTTCTCATCACCTCCAGCCTAAACCTCCCCTGGCACAGCTGGAGACTGTGTCCTCTTGTTCTGGTGCTGCTTGCCTGAGAGAAGAAGGTAACCTCCTCCTAGCTACAACCACCCTTCAGGTATCTGTAGACTGCAAGAAGGTCTCCCCTGAGCCTCCTCTTCTCCAGGCTAACCAATCCCAGCTCCCTCAGCCTCTCTCCATAGGGCTGTGCTTGAGGTCTCTCCCCAGCCTCGTTGCCCTTCTCTGGACATGCTCAAGCACCCCAATGTCCTTCTTAAATTGAGGGGCCCAGAACTGGACACAGTATTCAAGGTGTGACCTAACCAGTGCAGAGTCCAGGGGGAGAACGAGCTCCCTGCTCCTGCTGGCCACACTATTGCTGATGCAGGCCAGGATGCCATTGGCCTTCTTGGCCACCTGGGCACACTGCTGGCTCATGTTCAGGCAGGTGTCAATCAGCACCCCCAGATCCCTTTCTGTTTGGGAAAAATCTACGAGAAGCAGAGAATTTTCTGATCACATTCTGCCAATGTAAGTAAATTGCAGAAGCTGAGAAAAGAAGGTAAGACCACGGCTTGGTATCCACAAAAATATTCCTGCACTTTCACCTGCTGCATGTCCCCATGGGTGGACTTGGCTAATCACCATTGTCTGCCCTCAACTCTTCTGCTGAACTGGTATTTTCTTAACAAGTAGGGGTTACTTTAAAGTAAGCATTAGTAATACATCAATTATGTTGTGTGGATGAAAGAATGAGCCACTATGGCATTATATCAGCAGTTCAAAGATATTTGGCCAACTGGGTGTCTCTCATCCTTAATGTGTTCAACTACCTATTGAAGACATCTAAAACTCTCAAACTCCATTGACAATAATTGTTTGTGGCATTCAGATCTGAAATATAAATAGCTGATGTTAAAATACCCTAGATAACTTGCTCTTTACATCCACATATAGAATATCTTCCAATTAAATTGAAAATCTAGAGGGCATCTTATTAGCCAAGCATCCAGACTTTGCAGTATACTCTGCAGAAGAAATCAATTGTCTTTGCTATCACCTTGATCCAAATTATTAATAAGTCACCAGAAATTAAATTGAAAAATCAATGTTGCCAAAAAGAGTAGTTATAGTCAGCAAAGAGTTGCTTCCAGCACGGATATTTAAAGTGCAAATTGTCTCTTTTCAGCATATTTGTTAGTAAGCAAATTCATATTTTATTCCATTACAAGGTATGAAAGGCAGAAAGGCAGTGAGGAAGACTAGTTGATAAATACATGAGCTGAAGACTATGCAGTTATCTACTGTACTGTGCCAACACTATTCAGCCTCTTGCTTTCTTATACAGAAATACTGAAAAGAGAAAAATCAGATAAGCTTTCTACAATCATTGCCCTAACTGTCTCAAAAATCATGTTACAAATTCTGTACTTTCAATTCTAAGTTTGCTTTCCATCTTGATTAATATGCTAAAACCAGTTTGATACTAATTACTCAGATTAATTAGATAATATATGTAAAGTGCTTTAAGTATAAAAATCACTGCACAAGAACTAAGTATTGTTAATTGCAGCTGGGCAAACAGTGGGAAAAAAAAAACCCCAGTAAATGACTATTCAATTCAATTTTAAGTAAATGAACTTCAGCTGTGTCTCAATTGCTTGAACATTTACTTTCTGGCTCATTTTCTATCGCAGGATTTTACTTGCAGCAGTGCTGACCAAAATGTATTTTGTGCAGAAAAGTCATAAAATTAGAATTAGTGACATAATTCTGTCTGTTTAAAGGGGATTTCCAGTTCTGAGAGACAGAACTGGAGCTCAGAACATCCCAGTTTTGAGAGCCAGAACTCTTTGGATAACCTGCTTTTTTAGGAATAATAATAATAATTTTGAAAGAGAATAAACTATGTCTTTATATCTAAAGTTTAAAGTGCATTACCTGGACTAAGAGCAGGCTCACATTTATCTCACCCCACTTTAGGAAACTTTTTCAATGGAGGAAAATGGACATGCTCAGTATGTGAGATTTAGCCCATCCATAGTCCAACTAATATAAAAGTAGAGGTGGAGTGGAGTGGAATGGAATAGGATAGGACAGGATAGGATAGAAATAGAATAGAGTAGAATAGAATAGAATGGAATGGAATAGAATAGAATAGAATAGAATGGAATGGAATGGAATGGAATGGAATAGAATAGAATAGAATAGAATAGAATAGAATAGAATAGAATAGAATAGAATAGAATAGAATAGAATAGAATAGAATAGAATAGAATAGAACAGAATAGAATAGAATGGAATGGAATGGAATTGAATGGAATACAATAGAATAGAATAGAATAGAACAGAATAGGTTGTCCTGAGGAGGAAATTCGTGTCATGTTTACTTATATTATGGTCACAAAACCAGGTAGAATAGAATAGAATAGAATGGAATGGAATAGAAGAGAATAGAATGGAATGGAATGGAATGGAATGGAATGGAATGGAATGGAATAGAATAGAATGGAATGGAATGGAATGGAATAGAATAGAATAGAATAGAATAGAATAGAATAGAATAGAATAGAATAGAATAGAATAGAATAGAATAGAATAGAATAGAATAGAATAGAATAGGTTGTTCTGAGGAAGAAATTTGTGTCATGTTCACTTATGTTATGCTCATAAAACCAGGTAGAGTAGAGTAGAATAGAATGGAATTGAATGGAATAGAATAGAATAGAATAGAATAGAATAGAATAGAATAGAATAGAATGGAATGGAATGGAATGGAATGGAATGGAATGGAATAGAATAGAATAGAATAGAATAGAATAGAATAGAATAGAATAGAATAGAATAGAATAGAATAGAATAGAAAATTATAGGTTGTCCTGAGGAGGAGATTTGTGTCATGTTTACTTATGTTATGGTCACAAAACCAGGATACAGAACAAAGACATTAGCCTTGATTTTAACAGTAGGACTGTTTTTTGCTATTGGCAGGTCTAGGTCAAACAAATTGGTAGGGTGCTTCAACAGAATTCATGTTTATATACCTAATCAATTCCACTGATAGCAAGGAAATTGAAGATTTTCAGGTGTCAAAAGAGAGGCATGAATACAAACATCCTGAAAAAGCTTGGCAAATGAGACTGATGTTGGATTCGGTTAAATACAAGAATCTTTGTATTTAACATCCTCTTCCACATGCCAGTTCCCAGTGTGCTATGTCTGGGGTTCTGATCAGTCAGGAGGAGCTAACTAGTCTGTATACTAACTGGGCTGTTACAGAACCCAACAGAATAAATCTGTAGCTGCATTTTGCTAAGAATGAAAAGTGCTTTGGTCATCACCAAAAACAGAGTCTTGGTGCCATGAAGCAGAGAAATTTTGAGCTCTGAAGCTGAATTCACAGAAAGTCAGACATGAATTCTGGATGAGATTAAACATAAAGTTGATGCAGAATTGTTTACAGTATTCTGACTTCCCAGAAGGACCACTGACTTTGTGTTTTCTTTACACACTATGGGAAAGACACCAGATGCTCAAGAAGCTTAATGGCATCTCCCTATTTAATTTCTCAGAAATTCAGCACTGTTAAACTGCAGTGAGATCTGGAACTGAATCTCTGTAGGAAGCTCAGGTTTTGTTTCTTCATTCCCTTTCTACGTCTCTTGGAGAAGGAAGCCCCAAGTCTGCCAACTAAGGAAACTTCAAAACTTTTCTGCTGTCTTCTCAACAGTTCTTCACAACATTTAAAATACAGCCAGCTTTATCACTTTAGAAATAAAAATCTTCTTTTTAGTCAGAAATGTCTTTAATTTTAAAATTCAGTGTTATCCTACAAATATCAATTTAGCAACTGTGAGGGGAAAAAAAAGATCTTTTTCAAAGTGATGGACACCAGGATTTGAGTCACTGGCAGTGGGCTAGGAGAAACTGAAGGCTTCAGCCACTCTTTAATTTGTATCATTTACAGTGGTATAGCCTCTTGCACTACATGATGCCATTGCAGGGCTAGGTAGAATTGTATAATATCCCTCAGGCAAGAAAAAGATTTACAATGAAAACTAAACAACTGTGCACTTTCTTTGTGAATCTTGGTATGTTACAGTGGAATTGCAAGGATCAAATCCATTGCAAGAAAGCAGTCAGAAAAGAAAGTGTATGTAACTTAAGTGTATTTCCCTGCTCTGAAAAAGGTCACTTAGCCACTGAGGGATTGGATTTGGGTCCCTGCTTCTCTGCTTATTCTTGAGAATTTGATCAAATGATTCCTTCACTTTATGGATCTCAGTTCAAGACTCTCAAACAAGTCTTGGAATAAGCTACAGGTTCTGAGCTGTGTTGTCAGTCCCTAGAGCAAATATTTGATTTGTATATTCAGAGTATCAATAGAGCTGTTTCAGGTCTCTGCTAATGAATGCAACAGAGCCACTGCACAGCATCTTGTTCCTAATCTCAGACTATTTCTGTAATTGAAACATGTAACAGACTTCTTTGTTTGAAGTTTTGCATAATATCTATCATTTGATTTTGTTTAGAAAGGTTAAGCAATACTGAAATCAAAGAGAAATATAAATAAGCAGAATAAGGAACATTAACTTCTTTAGTCTGTCAAACTGAAGATGACATTAGCTACACAAGACATACCAAATTTATCCACCCATTCACATTTTCCTCAGGGGTGTAAAACAACACAACTTTAAAAAAAAAAACAACAAACCCTCTGGCATATCAGCATTAGCTACAGTAATTAAAAGAAAAGAAAAAGAAGAAAAAAAAAGTTCAGCATCAAATAAGGAGTTAAACCTCTTCTATGCAGTCTTAGGCTGCACAGCTTGTATTTGAACTCTGGAAAAAATTAGGAAGTCATAATGAGGAAGTGAAGAGTGCTGAGGAATTTGGCTGTCAGGAAGCCACTGTTTTCTTTTACTTAGATGAAGTAATTTTTATTAGCCTGATAATATATATTGTCTTAAGTGTTGGATATCAGTTGAAAGATCATGTTGGAAAGAACAATTTCAAAACACACCCGAGAAAAATAAAAATCTGATGATTTAAAAGAAAGGGTCATTGTTATTCCTGGTTTGTTTTATAGCTTACATTTAAGGAGACTTTTAAAAACATATATTATTTATGCTTATATGTATGTATGTGTATGGATATATTTAATCTTCAGCAATGATTTTCCAGAATTTAAGTGGGCCAAACTAATTTGTATTAGCTAAAGAGCTACACCAATAGATGTAATTAATATTTTTTTTTCATAGATGTCCTGTCCTTTAACCTCAGAGGCTATTAAATGTTTCTAGAACGTGATGACATCACTAGGGATTTGTAAATATGGATCTCTTACACACACTGATATTTTTATCATTCATAAACTAGAAACACAGAAACAAGTAGAAGCATAATTTCTTTTTAAATGCCAGTGAAATGTAGAAATTATCATAGTCACTCTATTATACATGGAAGAAATATCTGTCTTACTGTACTAGAGAGCAGTTGAAAGCCAGGCAGATGCTCTGCTTTTTGTTCATTCTCACTAAGAATGGCTCAGCCAGTATTTGGAACAGAGACAAATTCCAAAGCAAGGATAATGGAGAGTAATTCATTAAACATTTGACTTCCAGTGAAGTTCTCCAGCCACTGCTTCAAATTCTGGTGAAGTTGCTATTATGAATGCCAAAATTAAAATCCAAATGAAGTTACTTTTAGAGTTCCATACTTTACAAGAAAATCACTACATTTTGGATCTGGAGGAATTGTTATGTTTCCCTTCAGTCACTCTATCAACTTTATTATCTTGTTCAGTTTCTGTGGATAACTGGGGGATCTGTTATCCACATAACAGATATGGATCCATATCCATATGTGTTATCTATAGCTGAAATCCAGTTCCCCTGGATTTCAGCTCACAGGTTATGTAAAGTGTGAAAACATTTTCCATAGATTTCCCTTTTTAGATTACTTCATTTCTTAGGGTACTTACTGTTCCTGGCCGTGGATATGGCACTCGCCCCTGGTAGGGAACCCATTGGTAGTTTGGGCCATCTCGGTGGGCATAGGGACCAAGAAATACCCTCCTCACATCAGTCATGCTGTACATACACACTGCTGATCCCTTGAAGATATTACTAAAAATGAGGGAAGAAGAAATCAAATCAGGTTCTTTAATAGTTGCTTTAACTGAATGAAATAGCAGCTTGTTGCCTTCCAATTTATTGCATGTGCTGATTATCAAAACCCTGAGGTGCTCTCAGAGCAATCCTAACTCACCTTCTGGAAAAGTTCAGCAAAACTGATACAATCTCCCAGACATTTTCCTAAGCAGATGGCTGCTATTCCACCATTTCAAACACATTGTCCCCCCAGAAGGGCAAACCCCCAATTTGAGTTAACTTCCACAGAGCTGTCCCTAGAGGACTATTCGATTCTTCCCTACACTTCATATTTTTCTCTTATTTATTTATTTTTTTGGCAGTCTCTTCTGTCATTTGGGGAACACACAGACAAATGTTGGTGTTGTTTCTTACCTTGAGATTTCTTACAGAAGACAAGACAGATTTGTAAATCACCTACTCTATGCCTGGTTATCACTAGGGACATTCTCTCTGTTTTGAAACTAAATCTTTTGTCTTTCGCAGAAAAAAAAGGCGGCAATGAAACAAGTACCACAAACCTCCTTCAGGCCAAAGCTGCAAGTATAAGTTTTGTTCTTGGTGAAAGTACAATGAAATCAAGACATTTGAGTCACAGTCACATGTGATTCAATAACAGAACTTTTGAAAGTTCAACTTTTCAGACTTCAGCAACATTTTTCAGTAATATCTACTTGAGCAGCACATTTCTCACACCATACATTTTCTGTTTCACTCTGTTCCCCAAGCAAGTATACTTATGCTTGTGTTATTGTCCCATGTCTGTGTAGAAAGGGCTACACATTCTGCTCTCCACTATAAAAAGTCAATTCAAAAGCAAGAACAGCCTGGGAAACCAACAGTCTTTGTGATTGCTAGCTGTAGAGTGATGACGTACATTGCTCATAACAAACCTAATTCATTACTTCTCCCTGCCACTGACTTCTCAGTTCAAAGGTTAAGAAAATTTTGTGTGTCTTAAAAACATTTGTAACAGAGACCTCTTTAAAACCAGCAGCCACTCAAGTGTCCCTGCAAGTAAAATGATACATTCTATACCTGGAAGTTGTAAACACTCCATAGACTATTGGATTCTTAGGGTCTTTTGAGTTCATTAGGAAGACATCCTCTGTAACAATAACAAAAGACAGAAAAGAAAAGTAAGTTAAATTCATCTGGATAATACCCGAGGAGATTCCTGCATTCAAAGCCATTTCTGCCACTTACGCAGTTCATCGAAGTGTGTGTCGATACCATTGGGTCCTGGCACAGAACAAATCAGACGTGCTTTGAGGAATGTTGTCCACTTGTTAACAAGGCTCCTGTGTCCACCAAAGTCATTCTAATAACAAAAGTGTTTTGCATTAATCACAGAAACATTCTGGTTGGAAAAGACCCTCAAGATCACCAAGTCCAACCAATAACCCTACCCTACAAGGCACATCCTAAACCATATCCCCAAGCACCGCATCAAAATGAATTTTAAACACAGTCAGGTTTGGGGACCCAACCACCTCCCTGGACAGCACATTCCAATGCCTGACCACTCTTTCCATGATTTATTTTTTTTTTCCCTAATATCTAGTATAAACCTACCCAGTTGCAGCTTGAGGCCATACATCTAGTTATAGTTTTTGTTTGAAGTATCAAGTACAGAGAAAATACAGTAAAGAAGCACAAGATACTACTTATAGAAAACAGAAAAAAGAAGTTGCCTTCTACATGCAAAAGCATTATGTGGCTGAAGACACTAACTCTGAATTGCTCTCATTTTACATTGTTGTATATGTAATTTGTTTTATAGTAGAACATCATTAAAAAAACCAGACAATAACTAAAAAACAAACACCAACAAACAAAAAACCCAAACCAAACTAAACAAAACAAAAAAGTTAACAAAACCAACAAACCAACCCAAAGCTTTTACATCTTGCAATATATAAATAACACTGAAGAAAGATATAAAGGCAGAATATTTTGCTCCTGAGCTCCCAGGTTGTTATTTCCTGGTAAAGCTGAAGGGGTTTATTCTTAACAGGGTAGCACCAAAGTATCAATTGTACAGATGTAAGACTTAAGAATGAAGTGCACCAAGGACTCTGTACTTGGTGGGTAATTGGTTTTCAAGCATCAATCTTTGGATTTGGGGTGATACATTTAAATTGTGCTAATAGATTAAGATGAAATGTTATTATATGAAACAAATAAATATGAATGATATACTATTCGTCTATTTATTAATATATGAAAAATCATAGTTGTGAAAGTAGCAACTTTAATTAATATAACTTAACTTGTAGAAATATTTTGAAAAGCCTGTCACAAAAATGTTTGGACATTAGGTCTGCAGAGATTTTTTTGCCTTAAAATATGCATCAGATGTAAAGCAGAGGGACATGGTAGAGTTAGAAAATGGTTGGACTTGATGATCTTAAAGGTCAAAATGATTCTATGACAATTTATCACTGTGGATGAATGATTCGATCTGCAGTCATTAAGGGTCTTATGAATGCCAATTTCTACAGCTATGCTTAACCAACTGTTTTGTTAAATCTTCCTTTTCCTCTCTTTTAGAGATTGTCACCAGTGTGGGAATGGAAAGGTATTAACATTCCTTTAAAAAGTAAATTCTTTGGATGATTTTGGTCTGTTTGGAAGTCTCACATTTCCTGTAAACGATTCTCTCTTTTGCAGACACACTCTTAAGCCTCAGAACATCTATGAATTTTTCAACAAAGCTTCCACAAACAGAGAACTGAATTGAGAGAACTTTTGAGTATGTTACCCCTTCACTATTTTTATTTGGAACGACCTCTACTTTACTACAGTATCAGTGTTATTACTGAATAGTTTGCAGGCAAGAGAACACAGTTTGTAAAATCACTCACAAATCATCCTGCAAGTGTGTTCAATCTCACACAAAGTAGTAATTTTACCTTGCAGATCTGCCCTATTCTGGCATGAGTGGCTTTTCCAGTGTGCTCTCCATCAATCGCGTTCTCACGGAAGAAGAAATAGATTTTGTCATCTTCTGGATTGTCGCTCTCTGGTATCAAGTGAGCACTAATAAATCTAGGATCTGAGGAGACAATGCCATTGACCATGTCAATACTCTGTCAACTGAATGATTCACCTTTCTTAGATGAATGAGTTGTGATTTTGCTTCCTAAAAATCAACCCTTGAATCAAATGGCAAAGATATTCACATTAGGTACATCATCATCGTTAACATCTGACAGGTATTTACATTCCTCTTGCCTAAAGACACATAGAGGTGTTTGCTACAGATATTCAATGAACAGATCTTAACTTTATTGTTGAAGCAATTAAATATTAATGAAAGTGGTTATATGACATTACAGCATGACTTCCTAATTCAATTTATTAATTACTGACATTTTTCTCATTTCTTTACATGAAGAAGTCACAGCGACAGTGGACAAGGGAACGGCAACTGATGGCATCTACCTGGACCTGAGTAAGGCATTTGACTCTGTCCCACATGGCATCCTGGGCACCAAACTGGAAAAACATGGACTGGATGTGTGGAGCACTGCTGGGTAAGGAATTGGCTGGATAGTGGCATGCAGAGAGTGGTGGTCAAGGGCACAATGTCCACCTGGAGACCAGTGCCAAGTGGTGCCCTCAGGGATCAGTGCTGGCACCAGTGCTGTTTAACAGAACGGGTGTAGAGTGAGTTGAGAGTACCTCTGAAAAATAAGATTTGGGGATGTCAGTTGATGAGAGGCTCACTATGGGCCTCCAGTGTGCTCATGAAGCCCAGAAGGCAAATCATATCCTAGGCTGCATCAAGAGGTGTGTGGTCAGCAGGTCAAGACAGGTGATTCTGTCCCTTTACTCTGCTCTTGTGAGACCCAACTTGGAACATTGGGTTCTGGTGTCCCCATCATAAGAAGGACACAGAGCTGTTGCAGTGAGTCCAGACAGGGGCCTCAAAGATGATCCAAGGGCTGGAACAGCTCTACTATGAGAATAGGCTGAGAGAGCTGGGGTTGTTCAGCCTAAAAAAAGAGAAGACTGCAGGGGAACAGTATAGCTGCCTTCCAATACCTGAAAGGATCCTGAACAAAAGCTGGAGAGGGACTTTTGCTAAAGGCATCTAGCAATAGAAGAAGAAAGAACGGTTTGAAGCTGAGAGAGAGTAGGTTTAGACCAGATTTTAGGAAGAACTTCTTCAGTGCGCAGGAAATGGGACTCTGGAATAAGCTGCCCAGGGAGGTTGTGAATGCCTTCTCCCTGAAGGTGTTCAAGGCCAGGTTGGATGAGGCCTTGAGCAGCCATCTCTTTGAGAGGTCTCCCTGCCCATGGCAAAACAATCTCAGTTCTTCCACCTGTTTCCAGTGTAGCTGCCCTCAGCTTGGTGGCTGTCTATGTGCTTAGGAATGCAATAGATTTGGTATCCAGTTATCTCTCTACACTCTTCCTGAACCCATGCATGCTTTCAGAGTTCACAGTATCCATCTAGATTTTGCTCCTCACGAAGTTCTTACTAACATCATTTGATGATTTGACGCCTTCTATTTCCTGTATAGGGCACAGACACAGTGTTAAGGTGTGGATGAATTGTCCACTTATACAAGGACAACAGCAGTGCTCTTTGTTGAATTCTCTGGTAGGGTTTTTATTGTTGTTGTTGTTTGTTTGTTTCTTGTGGGGTTTTTTGGGGTTTGTTTTGTTTCATTTGTTGTTTGTATTTTTTCCTATCGATGTCTAGCATTTAATATAGATTTGTCAGTTCCCAAGTACTAATCTGATTTTTTTATGGCCTAGAATCTAACTCTCCATTGCAAAGACTCAATTCATAGCCCATCATTTTGTATGTGAAGATAGGCATGTTCTCCCCCTATGGTTTATCACTGCATCATTCAACAAGAATAATTTAATTTGTCATTTGATTGCTCAGCTTCCCAGTTGCATAAGATTCTTTTGTAATTCTTCACAGCCTTCCTTTGTCTCAGTATGCTGAGTAACTTTGTAGCACGTGAAAAAAATTTCTCATCCTGCTGCTCAACCACTTTTTCAAGTTATTTATGGACACATTGTCGAACAGCACAGGCCACAGAACAGATCTCTGTGGAACTATTTCTATTACCTGTTTTCTACTAAAAGAAATATCTGAAAGCATCAAAAACTTGTAAGCAGCTTAAGCTTTCCAATCTGAAACCCCATAGCATAAACTACTACATTAATTTAATTTCTTTCTAGCATGCATTTAATACCCCTCAAGATACACTGACACGAGGATCAAGATAAATGATATCTGGACTATATTGTACCATGGCAAATATCTACTTTATATATGATCTACCAGGGCTTTGAATGGAATTTGTATCACAAGAGACAGAAAGCTACAGCTGGAAAAAGTCTGCATCACAGCCTGTGGAGGGATGTATCAGAGAAAGAAGATACTCATTAACACACATTATTCTGGGCTACTGGATCTGCAGAACCTCTTGTCTGAATACACACTTTTGGAAGTCTTAAAGTCTTAGTTAAGAGGTTAAGAAAAAATAATTCAACCAAAACATTCCCAAATAGTTGAATGATTTGTTTCTAGCACAATGGGTTTTGTAAATCATGAGGTATCTCATTCTACAATAAATCACCATATTATCAGGCATCAAAAAAATCTAACTTTACATTGGTTTACAGAGATACTACTGTGGGGTGTTCCATTTGAGTCAATAATATTGCTGATAAAGTACAGGTTACATAAACTTGCCCTTGGCTAGCATATTATTATTCTTCTTTTCTTTCCCTTTCATCATTTTTCAGTTGAACTTAAAACCAATAGAAGAGCCTAGTACTAAAGCAGGACTGTTGCAACAATGATAGAAAAATGGTTCAAGAATATGTTAAAAGGAACTATGCATTTCAACTAATTCTGTCAGGACGGTCAGAGGAGAGAAGTGTGAGCAAGGCAAACACAACTAAAGCCATAGTCAGAGTGCTTATGAATACACTTTCCATGTATTTCTTACCAGTGCTCATCTGGGATGAATTCAAAGTTTCAATTAGTGACTAGTTCCCTCAAACTAAAGTGGCCACACAGATTCATATTCAAATACATTCACTGTATGTCATGGAAGAGTTTTTTGTTGCGTAACACTGGTGTTTGCTACTAAGCAAACCTCAGGTTGTTTCACCATTCACTAAAATGGGTGTTTTAGTCAAAAAGAGTGGTTCTTCACACTGTAGGTCTCTTGCTCTTGTTACACCATTCACTAAAATGGGTGGTTTAGTCAATATAAAGAGTGGTTCTTCACACTGTAGGTCTCTTGCTCTTGTTACACCATTCAGTAAAATGGGTGTTTTAGTCAATATAAAGAGTGGTTCTTCACACTGTAGGTCTCTTGCTCTTGCTACACCATTCAGTAAAATGGGTGTTTTAGTCAATATAAAGAGTGGTGCTTCACACTGTAGGTCTCTTGCTCTTGTTACACCATTCAGTAAAATGGGTGTTTTAGTCAATATAAAGAGTGGTGCTTCACACTGTAGGTCTCTTGCTCTTGTTACCTGGTAGCGTTTGAGTTTTCCCTCTTGTCCATATAACCAATCTATATTTATGCAATGAAACAAATAAAGGAAGAACAGGCTACATGTGGGGTTTTTTTGCATATAGAAATACTAGTTTCTGCTCAAAATTAATATCATTACCATTAAAGCAACATCCTAATTATGTGTGTGGAGAGAGGGAGAGGAATAGGTTATAAAGCTAAGAAGTGGGTGGTGTGAACTAGCAGGCTGTAGTATGTTGTTTGTTGTTTCATTAGCAGAGGTGCTGTTTGAGTTGCCTGAGGCTTGATGCACACTTGCATTTAACTCCAGGGCTTCAGAGCATGCTTACAACTATCTGTTTAGGGTCATGATGAATCAATCAGCCAGATGGCCAGCAGTCACGCAACATAGCCCTCTCCACGGACTACACAGCATTTTTTTTTTATAGATGTTCTTTGAGAAAGGGAAGGGAGATGTCCACAGGTGAAGTACTTCTCCTTGGCTTTCCTAATTACTCACTCAAGCAGCAGAAGAAAGAATGTCATCCATGAATGTGCATGTTCAAGTATTGAGACTGCTTTGCCTTAACCTGCAAAATTAAACAGGTTGGGTATCAAGGGATCCCCATGGGAAGTTTGAAATAATTCAGTCAGGGCTGACCTATTTCATACATTCGACACAGCCATAAAAGAAATGCCAGGATGAATTTCAAGCAAGTTTTGCTGAATGATAAGCAGGCATTTGACCCAAACCCAGCAGTGACAACTGGAAAAGCTGATGCACTGTGGGATAGACAGGATGACTTCAAATTTCTGTGGATGAATTATTGGGTACTCTGCTATCCTAAAACTGTTTGCAATCTGCGAAGCACTCAGAAATGTTGCTATGACAGTTCAACACTTTCTTGCTTAAAAGCAGTCTCATGGTTGTGAAAATTAATTTTAAAAAATAATTTGACAGCAAATATATTGCAATGATTCACTGCTTTATAAAAACACAAGCAGACAATGTGGAAGAGTGCTCGAAAAACCAGCATGCATCAAACGAGCATGTCTGAAGCATGCTTAAGCATGATCAAAGGAGAAACAAAGCCACAGCATAAACATGATCAAAATAAAATTACCGCTAAAAACTTTTCTCTGATCTTGCAGCCAACCTGGACAAGCTAAAAATAAAAACTTAGATTTTTATTTAAAACAATCGGGCTCAAGAAACAAATTATTAAAGCACACACCTTGTTTAACCTCCTTTTTCCAGTTGCCTTGGCTGTGGGGCTATTTCTCAGAACTCACATGACACCTTTGTAGCACCACTTTTTGTGTGCCCTCCTGCAATTACCAGCTCTGCAAACATTGCACTGGTAGCAGCCCATTAAACTGTCCTTCATGAGAAATCTGGCTCTTTAGGAAAATGCCACCTTGGCCCAGCTGCCTTTATGATTTATATGCCATCGTTTGCTTAGTTAAGTAATGGAAACATGTTTGCTTGTCTCAGCACTTCAGGTTGAGAAAAGGCTATGGAAAAATCGATCTACATTTGTTCTCCTACAAATGTTACTCTTTTGCAGCAACAACCACACAAACACACACCCACTCCAGTAGCAAGAAACAATAAAAATCAGAAATTGGATTTCTAACTGAATTGTATTAGCATTTTAATGAAGAACTATAAGCTTGAAGGCACAGAAATTACTTTTAGCTGTCAAGACTGAGTAAGTTGAGGGATCAGAAGCTGGGGTCGTTTCTTCATTACTTGACAGGAGGCAAAGGGCAGCTCTCTCCGGAAATGTTTTGTAAAGAGTTTAAACTGGATGCCCCTATTATTGTATATTTATGGTCAAAATGATTAATTTATCAGTTCACAGTAAGAAAATTCTGGGAAACTAGGGAAATTTTATGCTCAGTAAAACTGGAATTGCTGTAACTTAATGAAAAGTACTGGAGGGTGACTGCGGTTCTGAGTAGAGGAAGGAGACTAGGGAAATAGAAATAAAAAATTTAACAACAACAACAGACATAGACAACTACTCAGGACCTGTCCATGGAGACCCAGCACAAAGAACCAAGCACTGTCCTCAAAAAATCTGAACTTGCAATTGCAGTGAGCTCTACTACCTACAGAGAGGAGGATTTTCAGCACTAATCACAAACGTGTACAGTAGAACTGTCTGCCGTGGGCACACTTGCGAAGACCACCAGAAGACAAAGCTCTTAATATGAAGGGATGAGAGAGCTAAGTTGGTTCGTGGTTTTACACACTTGAGTGTAGTTTAAAAAATGACAAAGTGTTCAGTGGTGTCCTTCCAAAGTCCCTTAATTTTAATTCTTCATCAGTCACATTCTCGTTGCCAATGACTCAGGCAAACAAAGTGGAGCTCTGATGGACTCACTCCTCAGCAACACTGAATAACAGAATGGTATGGCTTGGACAGGACCTGTGGAGATCATCTAGTTCAACAACTCTGGTAACATAGGTTTACCTAGATCATGCACCCCAGAATCACATCCAGATGGGTTCTGAAAGTCTCCAGAGAGGGAGATTCCACAACCTCTCCAGGCAGCTTGTTTCAGTGCTGTCACCCTCAAAGCAAACAAGTTTTTTCTTAGGTTCAAGTGAAACCTCCCGTGTGCCAGTTTCTCCCAATTGCCCCTTGTTCTGTTACTGGTTACCACTGAAAAGAGTCTAGCTTCATCCTTATGACCTCCATCTTTCAGATATTTATAAGCATTTCTAAAATCTCCTCAGTCTGCTCTTTTCCAGGCTGAAGAGCTCCAGGTCTCTCAGCCTCTCCTTGTAAGAGATGCTCCAATCCCCTAATCATCACCATAGTCCTCTATTGAACTCCCCAGTAGTACCCTGTCCCTCTTGAACTGGGGAGCCCAGAACTGAACACAATACTCCAGATGACGCCTCACTAGGGCAGAGTAGAAGAAGAGTAGCACTATCTTTGACCTGCTGGCCTCACTCTTTTTAATGCACCCCAAAATGGCATTGACCTCTTTGCTGTCTCAGACAAGGCAAGAATGCTCTTTGCACAAGGGATAACTTGTGGCTGTTATGGAGCTAATGCAAGAGTTTTGTGTCAACTTGTTTTCAGGTACTGACAGAGAGAATAGTACCAGGGGCAGACCACAAAGTAGAATTGTGATGTAGAGGAAACTTGTTTTCAAAGCAATGGATAGCATAGAATCATAGAATGGTAAGGTTGGAAGGGATCTCAAGGATCATCTAGTCCCAACCCCCTGCCATAGGCAGGGACACCTCCCACTAGTACAGCTCACTCAAGGTCTCCTCCAACCTGGCCTTCAACACCTCCAGGGAGGGAGCATCCACAACCCTGGGCAACTGTGCCAGGGACTCACCACCCTCACTGCAAAGAACTTCCTCCTGACATTCATTCTAAATCTCCCCTCTGCCAGTTTAAACCCATAGGCAGAGGTGGATGTGTGGCACACAGGTCACACATTATTGAGATCCAGTTGTTGCAGGATAAGAAGCACTAAGGTCACTCATTGACCTTACAATGGAAATCCTAATCAGAAAGCATTTTAAGGACTTGTGATAGTTATCAAGTAGTTTGGTTTTGATTCACATCAGACTGATGTCAAGGAACAATGATCTTAAAATAATGACAATTTCCTTCTCCTTAAAAACAATTTAAAAATGATAATTTCCTTCTCCTTAAAATCATATCTCATGTTTGTCTTTAATTTTGCAAAGACTAGTAAAACCAGTGTTGGTAATACAAAAATAATATGGGATAAGAAGGTTAAAAATGAGTTGTAACTTCAGTAACATACAATTTCATTTTTTTTTTCTTGTTTCAAAATGCTTTTCTGAATTAAGGGGGGAAAAAAATCCTTCTCTCTGCAGAATCTAATCTGTTTCAGTGTTGGCCAGCAAGGGGCTTTGGTGACATACAATGATGGTAGATTTTTAGAGATTTTCAGAAACTAAATCTATTAAAAATCATATGAGCATATCACCCTTCCATCATTTTGAGATGCAACACAGATGTGGCACCATAGATGCCATAGACATATAGACGTATATTTGCAGAGGCAATAGCAACATAACAGATGCCATAGACATATAGATGTGTATTTGCAGAGGCAATAGCAACATAACAGATGCCATAGACATATAGATGTGTATTTGCAGAGGCAATAGCAACATAACAGATGCCACAGACATATAGATGTGTATTTGTAGAGGCAATAGCAACATAACAAGCAAAAAAAGACATACACAAACAAGGTGCACAATATTTTCACACACAGAAGTTCTGCCAGTGATGTTCTAATACATACAGCAAGAGAAATTTAGTCATTGTGGCTTTTCAGTGCTTTGGCCTTGAGCGTCACCTGTGGATCAGCCTCAATGTGAGAGGCATTAAAACTGAATTAAACAAAATGGGGTTTAAGGAATTACTAATTAATGGTTGAGGCAAAAGCAAAGAAAGACAAGTGTAGTTGGGAATGTTAATAGCATATAATAATAAATATTATTAATATAATAAATAACAAGGGGAACACAACCTTAATCTGCAGTACTTAACACCTCTGAAGCACTGCAAATGAAGCTGAGTACCAGCCAAGGTTTAAACCTCCAAGCAGTGCCAGTACTCAAGATCTCTCTCCTTCCCTGCCTCAGAGGTACAATTTGATGTATTTCTTGGGAGTAACACTTCAGCTCACGCAAGAAGAAAGAAAGAAAATGTTGATCTCTGACGCAATTATCAGTTTCTTAAGCCTTTGTTCTAAAAAGACAACAATAATTTTGATGCCCTGTAATGACTAATTATATGGTGAAGAAAAGTGAATACAAAAGTGCAGTAAAATGAGAGCTTAATTCTCAACGTAAATGAAATTTCTCACAAAACAATGCTTATGATCTTCCCATCCTATTTAATTTAAAAGAGGTGATTATTATCTTTTTCAAGGAGCAACAACTAAAATTAACACCTCTTTTCCATTACTGACTATGTTTAAAGGTATTGTATATCTATCAACACTGTTAATTTTAATCTAATATACTTGTCCCTCAGACAGAATAGCTGGGCAACTGAGGAAACCAGTGTCCTTAGCAGAACAGAAGGGAAGGTTTGCAGCACAATTTTCTCCATTTAGGAATGCTTTAATCTCAATTTTCTGTATTTCTCGACCTCTGTGCAACAAAAAGCTAATAAGAGTTTCCAGCTATGAGTCTGTTCCTCTCTCACTCATTTATCTAAAGTTTTGGACATTGATGGCTGGAAATAAAAACAATGGGAAGCCTGGGTCCTAACTGTGTAACCTACACCTTCAGCATTCTAGATAAGTGGCAAAAACTAAATATCACAGTCTTTATGTTAAGAAGTGATGTATTAGGGGAGGAAGTGGAGTATGGAGGCAGTGAAGGCAAAAGATGTTTCTGATTTGGGGTATTACACACTTTTGGCAATCAAAGCCACGCTCTTGGTCTGCCTTTTATAAGCTCTGAATATTCACAAGGGGAGCACAAATCCTTGGAGATGCCTAAGCTGATCCAAAACTCAGAAACCAAACCTGTTCCTCTCTGCTAATGTGATTTTCTCAGACCTTTCAGAATGCTGAGAGATGTGTGGTTACGTCTGGATGGAATTTTCTTCCTCTTGGCAACTTGCAAATCAGAGAACGTAAGAAAGTGTTCTGAAGGCAAAAAGAGCATACTGCAGCAACATCATCAGCCAAATTCCTGACACATTGCAAGAGAGAAGTCCCTGGCTTAGTGTGAGGAATAGCTGGGCATTAACAAGGCAAACACATTTCACTGGGAAAGTGGGACAGTCCTCAGAAGTGTGTTTGGCCAAAGCAAGAAATCCCAAACTGAACAATGGTGGCTTGACAAGTATGTCTTCAGCCTCCATCTATCTCCTGAGACCTAAATCCTTCAGGTTTCTCTGTCAGAAATCTGTGCATAACCCTGTCTCCAGCAGGATCCTTTCTCCACGCATATATTACTTTTTTTTCCTGCCTAGGCTGTGAACAAATATGGCCACTGTGTCAAAAATAATCTATTTTCAAAATAGGAAGAAAATCTTTGAATTTTGAGCTGCCAGGTTCAATTTGAAATGTTTGGAAGGGGTTATATAGCTGTAAAAACAATCTCCTCTCAACATCATGTCTGGAAAAAAAAGGACAGGATTCCACCACCACCTCAATTCTCAGTGAGGGGTGTTCATTCATCAAGAAATGGTCATCGGTCTGAGCCAGTTCCCATGGAATGATCCAGCAGACAAGAGTCCTGTAGCAATTTCCTAACCTGTCCAGTCTCCTGTATTTTAATTTCTCTGTTAAACCCTTTAGATTTGGCCACAAAACTGAGGTAATTTTGTCAAACTACGAAAAAGGCTTTGTTGTTATAATTAACTTTTACAGCTAGCGCAGAGCAACTTGACATAAAATCCATTAAAGTAAGATTAATGTGGGATGGCAGCAAAGACTGAAAAAAGGGTTGGTTGAAGAACTGGTTTTAAGTGATCTGTCAGTGTAGCCCAGCAACAAAATGCAGTAAGGCATCTGAAAGAAGCAGCAAAATCCCTCAGCACACAACCTGAGGTATTCAGTATGATAACATCAGTTATGACAACCTCTTTCAATAGTCTTGTGAGCACGGTATGTGATTCCAGCTTAATTTAGCTTCATTCAACATCAGGTATTGACAGGATTTGTACCCAGCTGGAATAATGTAGTAGTTTACTGAGGATGTGAAATTTAGTTCTGTTCATTAAAAAAAAATATAAGTATTTGATAGAACAAGTGTGATGAAGACCATGGACTTGTTTAAGATGGAAATATTATCTTTTTAAAACTTCTTTGTCAGAAAGTCACTCACAAAAATGATTTCATTTGTATGTACTTTGATTTGGTACAAGTAAATCCTCTTTTTCTTCTTATTTATTTATTAGTTGACTAACAGCATTTCAGAAATATTTGATGTCATTTACTGTGACTTTTAAGAATAAAAACCTTCTTGGAGTAGAATTGCAGCAGGCTCACAAAAGTAGCATTTTTTCCATGCGGTGAGGAAGGAGTTTGCAGCACTTATGCTTACAACATAAACAGCAGAAACTTTAGCAAAGGTATTTAAAAAGTAATAAAAAAAAAAATAGATCCTGTAATAAATGGAAAACCATGAAGCTTTTTTTTTTTTTTTAAANATGTCTGTCATATACGGAGCAGAACTGACTCCGTGGAGGTGTTCAAGGATAAGCTGGATGAGGTCTTGAGCAACTTGGTTCCAGTGAGCTGGAAGTTGTCCCCATCCATGGCAGGATGGTTGGAACTAAATGATCTTGAAGGTTCCTTCTAACCTAAACCCTATGAATCTATGAAAACCCATTGGCACAATCTCATGAAAAAAGCTCATGGCTCTTCCTTGTAAAATATCTCAGAGGAAGATTTCACACTTTTGCCTCTCATGAAGGTTTTTCTGCCTTTGCTGAAAGTTCCTTTGGAGAACCAGGACAATAGGAAACAGAGCTCACCAGGGGTAGGTAAGTGAAGAGAGCTGCATCTCGTGACTGTTAGATTTCACCACGTGTCAAATATTATCATAGAGCTCAGGAAATCTGACTAACCTCACTGTGGACACACTTATTACTGTTTATACAGATACTGGATTTTGTTTAAACAGCAGCAACAGAATCAATAAACACCAATCCTCATGTAGAAGGCCATATTCACAGATAATGTATTACCACTGAATACTTTCAACTATTTTGTAAGAGCTGTGGAGTGAACAGGAATAAAATGCAATCCAACCTTTAAAATAACTTTTCTTCAGTTCTGTTTTGCAGTTTGGCTTTTTTTTTTTTCTCTGAACAATCATCTGTTTAAAAAAGTCTGTCCCTGAAAGATTATTTGGTTTCTTCTTGTATCAATACATCTAATACAATCTTGCTGCAAATCTCGCTGCATTTATCAGCAACATAAAACTTCAGAAAGCTATAAACAGGAAATGAAATTTGCACATATAAAAAAATTACCCTTTTCCATAATCCAGAAATGTAACAAAACCACAGGCCAGCCTATCACTTTAAAAGGTGAATCAGAAAGGGAACTATTTTGTCTTCATTTACTTAGTATGACTGAGGTAGCCCTAAGGGCTCAGGCATATCAAATTTTGATTCTAGTGGACATTGTATAAAAGATGGTGGTCTCAGACATTCACAGTTTAATCCTCACCTGTGAAAGAAGTAATTTCCCTGATAACATTGTAAGATGATTCACCTTTCTAACATGTGAAACTTTCAGCCTATAGCCACAACAATATGGATCTGAGAGAAGAGGAAGAAAGAGCTAAAAGAGCTGTATTGGACTGTTAGCCTAGTGAATATCTGCATGCATTGACATACCTTAGACATCATCATAAACATTACAAATATTAAGGTACCTTTCAGTTACAGGGTCTTCATGATTGATATATTAAAGTACTTCAGACCCTATCTGGAGCACTGTGTGCAGTTCTGGAGCCCCCAGCACAGGAAGGACATGGAACTGTTGGAGTGGGTACAGAGGAGGTCACGACGATGCCCAGAGACTGTCTGTGTGCGTCTTATCTATATTTGTGTCCTTGTTCTTATACATCTCAGCAAGCCTATGAGTGAAGTAGACATCACCATTGTTTGCTTTTCACAGCCTACAATATAATTCTTTTAATTAAAATATTCCAATTAGTCCCAAACCAGGCCACAAAGATGCTCAGAGGGTTGAAGCAGCTCTGCTATAAGGACAGGCTACAAAGAGTTGGGGTTCTGCAGCCTGGAGAAGAGAAGGCTTCCAGGAGACCACAGAGTAGCCTTCCAGTATCTGAAGGGGGCCTACAGGAAGGCTGGGGAGGGACTATTGAGAAGGTCTTGCAATGACAGGACAAGGGACAATGGGTTTAAAGTGGCAGAGGGGAGATTGAAACTGGATGTGGAGGAAGTTGTTTGCAGTGAGGGTGGTGAGACACTGGCACAGGTTGCCCAGGGAGGTTGTGGCTGCTCCCTCCCTGGAGGTGTTCAAGGCCAGGTTTGACAAGGTTTTGATTGACCTGTACTAGTGGGAGGTGTCCCTGCCTATGGCAGAGGGTTGGAACTATATCATCTTTGAAGTCCCTGCCAACATTACCATTCTATGATTCTATAACGGAACTATCCAATCTGCAAAAAAACCTTAATAAATCTAAACTTAACTTCAACAGATGCTCTGTTTCTTGATCTCACATACTGTTTGTGTCTGGCCTACCATATCACAAAGCACTGCATTAGGCCCAGTCCTGCTCTTGTAAAGTCAGCAGCCATAACTCTGCTAAATTACTGAGGTCAAATATATTATTGAGAATGAAGCTTAGTGTAAGCTTTGCAATCCTTTTGTAGTATGACTTTGAATTGTGCTCTTGAACTATCTGAATGTGTTTTCAGTGTTTTAAACACAGCAATGCTTCTGTTTTGCTGTAAAAACCAGGGGGTTAATACAAGACAGTATTTAGCACTGTAGTACCAGCCATCAGTTTGATATCAGCCGAGACATTATTTAATTTTCAGAATCACAGAGGTTAAAGCTC
The DNA here is from genome assembly GCA_013396675.1 of Eubucco bourcierii. NCBI lineage: Eukaryota > Metazoa > Chordata > Aves > Piciformes > Ramphastidae > Eubucco > Eubucco bourcierii. Next base: position 112,880 of record VWZE01023750.1, read on the forward strand.
ACTGAACTACAAACAGTTGGAAACATGGAGTGTAATCCCAAGGCACAGCTCTGCACAAGCTGTAATTTAAATCATATTGCATGCTAAGCTGAAAAGGCAGTGTAGGTCCCAGAGGGTATGAATAAATCTGCAGTCACTGATTTGCCACACACATTTGTGTTAGGGTTCTGTAACTGTGCAAATGCGATGTCTTCCTTTAGTGCAGAGGACTTGTCATCTACTGAGATTTGTAATTAAATAACTCAAAAGAACAAAAGCAATTACTTAGCCTTACAAGCACTCAGACTGGAATTTACATGATTTCAGGAACAAAGAGAAGGGGAAGTTATGGAGACAGAGAGAAAGGGAGGCTTTGAGTCTGCAGCTTAATTAACCTGTGTCTAGTGCTGGTTGAGATTTTAATGTATAGACCAGGTATTCAAATACCTGGCTTACTTTGAACTAGTAATTCCATCATTGCAAGCTCCACTGTGAAGTGGATGTTTCTCCATCTAAGGAGCCAATTATGCTTCCAGCTGGCTATGTGCCACATCAGGTGTCAGCTTTGAGCAATCAGTTGTGTTAATTGCAAGCAATACTGAATGCCTTTTGGGACAAGCAATTCACGGTTCAGGAATGTTAGCGTAAAGGGGGTAAGGTTCAGCCCCATTACCCAGAACGAATCACAAAGTTTGTATAGCTTGCAGACTAAGAATTGTAATTTTATGGAATGGGGAAAAGAGGTAAGAACAGACTAGAGGGCTGTATCCTCACATCATTAACTCTGCTAAGTGTGTTGGGCATCTCAGTCTCTTGATTGGCTGCTGGTTATAGAATCATAGAATGGTAAGGTTGGAAGGGACCTCAAGGATCATCTAGTTCCAACTCCCTGCCATAGGCAGGGACACCTCCCACTATTATAGGTCACTCAAGGCCTCCTACAACCTGGCCTTGAACATTTGCAGGGAGGGAGCAGCCACAACCTCCCTGGGCAACCTGTGCCAGTCTCTCACCACCCTCACTGCAAGCAACTTCCTCCTAACATCCACTTTCAATCTCCCCTCTGCCACTTTAAACCCATTGCCCTTTGTCCTGTCATTACAAGACCTTGTCAATAGTCCCTCCCCAGCCTTCCTGTAGTCCCCTTCAGATCCTGGAAGGCTACTCTGTGGTCTCCTGGAAGCCTTCTCTTCTCCAGGCTGCAGAGCCCCAACTCTCTCAGCCTGTCCTCACAGCAGAGCTGCTGCAGCCCTCTGAGCACCTTGGTGGCCTCCTCTGGACCCGCTCCAACAGTTCCATGTCCTTCCTGTCCTGGGGCTCCAGAACTGCACACAGTAATGGTGGAGTCCATATTTTCAGATCAGCAGCTTTGTCCTCCCATTCCCCTGGTTCTGAAAGGTATTCCAATCCAGGACCACAGGTTCAAGACATATGCTCAAGAGAAAACTATATCAACTGCACATGAACAAGGTCTCCTCTGCATTTGTTGGTATTTTCCTTTTATTTCTTTTTGTTATATTGGGAAAATAACTTTTTTTGTTGTTGTTTGGTTGGTTTTTTTAATGTGTAGGAGCTGTTTGATGTAAAGAAAATATTTATAAGGGCATAAATAACAGTGAATGACATAAATGTATGTTGAAGGGCAGATTTATGTCAAAAGAACAGCCACTGAAGAAACAGAGCACACTAATGAAGTTAGCACTACAATGAGTTGAAATCTGCACATCTTTCTTGGCGTCACTGGGGATATTCTCATTTACTGCCAACTAAAGATCTGATTTGTGGTGCTTTTCAGTAAGCAACTGTTGTCTCAGTACCTGAATAACAACTTTTCTTGGCATCACTAGGGATATTCTCATTTACTGCCAACTAAAGATCTGATTTGTGGTGCTTTTTAGCAAACAACTTTTGTCTCAGTACCTGAATAACAACTTTCATCTAGTCTATCTTTTTGCAGGGGTCAATTTCTAATATGCTTGTCTGTGAGTCTTTGCATTAGCACTATTTAAAAGATGAAACCTCTCCCAGTGTTGGAGGTGACGAATGGAAAGCTTGGATTGAGTCTTTAGAGAAAATAGAGTCAGTGTGTGGTAGGGAGGAACTAGGATAAACCTCAAAGTCTGCAGGTGCTTAGAAACAGCGCGAAGGCTCAGGAAGTGTCTGTAAGACCCTTTAGAGGCTCAATCCCTGGTGTCCCACACGGTTGTACAAAGAAAACTTCTTAAAACAAAGCCATCTTATTTCTCCCTTTAACACAGACTAAAACATTGCCAAACACTTCTGCATCTGAAGCTGTGAATTTCATTAAACTCAATGCAACTCGCTCAGCACTCTCTATTTTTGTGTGGCTGAAATCTCTAATTCTCCTCCCACTGCCCCACGGCCAGCGTGCTCTAGTCACATCACACTTAACCTTTGCCTTGGCTTCTCAAAAAAGAATTTGTTTCACTCTATTCACGGCTTCAACAGTTTGGCAAACTGCTCTTGAGTGCCGCATTGGGCTTTTATATTGAACACACTAATCTGATTGTTTTTCCACTCTACAAACTTTGGGTCAACAATCAAGCTGTTGCCAGAAACTAATTAATTTGCAAACAGGCCCCATTTTCACAGGGGGAGAGCTTTTGAAACCTATGTCAGCAGAGCTGGTCACACCATGGTGACATGCATTGTCATGGCATCCACTTTTCTGGGTAATTCTCCTCACTAATTTTTCACCACACACATGAACTCAAATTACCCAGCCAACAGTAGTAGATCTCTATTGAATGCCCACCAAACTCTGAACGCGGTGGCCTGAGAAGAGGAAACTGGTATTGACAGGGTCAACACTCATTAAATTGATGGCTAGAGCAGAAGAGAAAACAACAACAATCAAAAACCTCACAACACAAGAACATTAAAAAAAAAAAAAAAAGACTGAGATGTATGTCATATCTCAATGAAGGGGGCTGTAACAGACCCATTTCAGCTTTGTATAAATCCATTAGTATTCTGCTGTGTGATTCCTTACAGGCAGATTTCTGCTTAACTTTTCCTGAAAAAACTGGTTAGTTGCTTTTGTGAGCAGAAAAGGAGGCATAATTTGGTAGCTAAAAGTCACTGCTTTCCAAACAGCCAAGCTGGGATGAACCCGCATAGAGATCTCAGAGATCACAAGAAACCTACCTGAATCTGCCAAGGCCTGTAACACAGGATTTGTCTTTGGCATCTGATACCTAATCTAAACCTTTCTGTTCCTTCAGCTAGTTTAGATCTTTGTAAAAATCACGATTTAAAAAAAAAAAAAAATCTGTATTGTGTAATTTAAAGTAAGGACCTACAACAGAGGTAAAACTAAGTGCAGTCTTAGAACCTTAACGCCTCACCTGTTCTGGACAAATGACTTTTTTTTTCTCTATTGACATTCACTTTTAGGGCAAGAGGAGAGGATTTCTATGAACTGATGCACGTGGGTAATATATTTATTTTTATACATATTTGTATAGATTGTGATGGTTTGGGAGTGTCCCCTGTCACCCTCCCCCNTACCTTACCCCAGGGTTTGGCTTACGTGCAAAGTGAGTTTGGAGGATGGGCCAGGGTGGTTAGAAGGAAAGTGGTTAGTGAGGTTACTTGGCAGAGAGGAGAAGATGAGAAGCTAGACAGTCCAAGTGTCTGTGCCTTGGGTGTCTTATCTTTGTTTTGTATACTTAGTCTTAAACATCTCAGCAAGCCTATGAGTGAAGTAGACATCACCACTGTTTCCTTCTCACAGTCTATAATACAATTTTCTCTATTAAACTATTCCAATTAGCCTCAAACCAGCACAATAGATAGACATTGTCCTTTTAACCATGTGATAACTGAAAGCATCACATGAAGCTTTCTAACAGAGATTATTACCACAGGTACCACTGCTTGAGTTATGTGCTGAGATTGCCAACTTATGCAAAGAGACCATCACTTCACAAAGCTGTCCGTTGCCAACTCTACAAGTTATCCTTTGAAATAAATGCATACAAAGATGTAAAACTTCTCATTGTTAGATTTATTTTTTTTTTAATTAAAAACCCCAACACCACACACACACAAACAAACAGACAAAACCCCACCTCTTTGTAGAGTACATAGAATATAGAATCATAGAATGGTAGGGTTGGAAGTGACCTCAAAGATCATCTATTTCCAACCCCCTGCCATAGGCAGGGACACCTCCTACTAGTACAGGTCACTCAAGGCCTCCTCCAACCTGGCCTTGAACACCTCCAGGGAGGTTGTGGAGCACAGACTCACCCAACATGATCAATGATCACGTTGGGTGATTCTGTGCTCCACAATCTCCCTGGGGAACCTGTATCAGTGTTTCACCACCCTCACTGTAAAGAACTTCCTCCTAACATACAGTTTCAATCTCCACTCCTGCACTTTAAACCCATTGCCCCTTGTCCTGTCATTACAAGACCTTGTCAATAGTCCCTCCCCAGCCTTCCTGCTGTCCCCTTCAGATACGGGAAAGTTACTCTAAGGTCTCCTGGAAGCCTTCTCTTCTCCAGGCTGCAGAGCCCCAACTCTCTCAGCCTGTCCTCAGAGCAGAGCTGCTGCAGCCCTCTGAGTATCTTTGTGGCCTCCTCTGGACCTACTCCAACAGTTCCATGTCCTTCCTGTGCTGGGGGCTCCAGAACTGCACACAGTATTCCAGGTGGGGTCTGACAAGAGCAGAGCAAAGAGGCAGAATCCCCTCCCTCTCCCTGGTGGCTACACTGCTCTTGCTGCAGCCCAGGACTTGGTTGCTGTCTGGGCTGCATGGTGGGACTACTGCTAATCAAATAGTTACTGCTAATCAGTTACTGGTATTAATCAGTATAAAAAGGCTGCAGAGCTGGAGACAGGCAGGAGTGACAATGTTACTACTGGAGTGAACTCATGTAGCCAAAGAGTAACTCACCTGAATTGTCAAATATGATTTTGAACACCCAAGCATGACACCTGACTTGCCTGATACAGCTAGGTACACTGCTTTATCCACATCGAGCACCTATCTAGAACCTGTTACAGCTCATTTGGCCAATTTCTTCCCCAGAAAAGTCAGACCATAGATGATGGAAAGGATTATGCTTAGATCTCACTTCACCATGAGGTTCACCAGGATTTACTAGGTTGTTGACTTGGTATTGTATTCATCACTGATATAAACCCCCTAAAATTTATCAATTCTAATGAGCATCACATTAGATCATTTCCATGTACATGAGTGAGCACAGATCCCCAAAGTGACAATCAGTTCCAAGTCTCAGTTTATAGAAACACTATGTATTAATCTCTTCAGGATGGAGGTCATATTCCATAGTGTTTGTTTTGAGAGCTGGGAACTCCTAAAAAATACATCATGTGCAGCAGACAAAATTGTGAGTGTACAAAGTGCTCTGAGCTCCCTCATTATTTTTGACCCTATATGCTCTATAAAGAGAGTCACAGTATGAACAGTAGCAAAGCATGGCTTTCAGTCTACACTCCCAGTTACTAAATTTTGCTGTGGGTAATAAGGTTGGCCAAGCCAAAACCCCTAAGTGATGCCATGGTTAACAATGTAATATATATATATATATATATATATATATAAAATACACC
>VWZE01023752.1:15114-29194 GCA_013396675.1 Eubucco bourcierii
CCCCCCCCCCCCCCCCCCTTCTGCTTTTAAGAAATAAACAGCCTATTCTGGAGCAAAGATGCTGTATATACACTGAAGACTGGAAAAATGATGGAGTAGCTCCTTCTGGAGGGCATATCAAGGCACTTGGAAGAGAAGAAGGTTTTCAGGAGTAGTCAGCATGGATTTACCAAGGGGAACTCAGGCTTGACTAACTTGAGAGCATTCTATGGGGATATAACTGAATAGGTAGATTCAGGGAGAGCAGTGGATGTAGTGTACCTTGGCCTTAGCAAGGCCTTCACAGTCTCCCATGACACCCTAGTGAGCAAGCCAGATTTCAAAGGGATTATTAAACCCAAAGGAGTCCAGGACAAAAGATACATTGACATTTTTGCAGTCACCTGAAATGGCAATGTTTTGTGGTGGAGTCCCAGTGGAAGATCATTCCATCTTCCATGACATCCTAGTGAGCAAGTTCAGGAAGTGTGGGATGGAAGGGCAGGCTGTGAGGTGCATTAGGAACTGGTTACAAGACAGAGCTCAGAGAGTGGTGAGCAATGGTGCCAGGCCCAGCTGGAGAGCTGTAAGCAGTGGAGTCCCCCAGGGATCAGTGCTGGGTCTGGCGCTGTTCAACATCTTCATAAATGCCATTGCTGAGGGCACAGACAGAGTCTGCTCAGCAAGGTTGCTGAGGACACCAACCTGGGAGGCTTGGCTGATCCAGCTGCAGGCTGTGCTGCCATCCAGCCAGACTTGGACAGACTGAGAGCTGGGCACAGAGGAACCAAATGAGGTTTAACAAGGACAAGTGCACCTGGGAAGGAAGAACAAACTGCAGCAATACAGGCTGGGAGGTGATCTGCTGGAGTGCAGCCCTGTGCAGAGGGACCTGGGAGTGCTGGTGGAGAACATCCATGGCACAGCAATGTGCCCTGGTGGCCAAGAGGCCAATGGGATCCTGAGGTGCATTAAGCAGAGTGTGTCCAGCAGATCAAGGGAAGTTCTCCTCCCTCTCTACTCTGCCCTGCTGAGACCTCATCTTGAGTACTGCCTTCAGGTTTGGGCTCCCCAGTTTCAGAGGGACAGGGATCTGCTGGAGAAGGTCCAGAGGAGGGCTATGAGGATGATGAGGGGACTGAGCACTGCCTGAGGGACCTGGGGCTGCTTGGTCTGGAGAAGAGAAGACTGAGAGGGGATTTAATAAATGTTTATAAATATCTGAGGGCTGGGGGTCAGGAGTGAGGGACAGGCTGTGCTCACTGCTGCCTGGGATAGGACAAGCAGCAATGGATGGAAGCTGCAGCACAGGAGGTTCCAGCTCAACACAAGGGAGAACTTCTTTACTGTGAGGGTCCCAGAGCCCTGGCACAGGCTGCCCAGAGAGGTTGTGGAGTCTCCTTCTCTGGAGCCTTTCAAGACCTGTCTGGATGTGTTCCTGTGTGCCCTGAGCTGGATTGTCTGGTCCTGCTCTGGCAGAGGGGTTGGACTGGATGAGCTCTTTGGGTCCCTTCCAACCCCTAACATCCTGTGAGCCTGTAACTGCCTGAAGAAAGTTGAGCCTGCTGGCCTACCCTGAATGGTAAGAGGTCAGCCATTATTGCTTGCAGGATGATGTCAGAAATATGGGCTGTGAGAGACTCATATCTTCAAAGAGTAACTAGTCCTGAACTAGTTATTTATAGCAGATAAATAAATTGGAGCAAAGCCCTGGGTAGCTGCTTGGATGAACTCTGGCCTGGCAGTCAATATAATAAGGAAAACAGCAGTACCAATCAGTAGCCCATACTGGTAGTGTAGGTGAAACAAATAAAGCAGAGTTTCAACCTCAGACTTCCAAGTGTGTCTCCTGAGCTTTACAGCTAGTAGGACCATCAAAACTGTACTTCCAGCAATTTATTTCACTGCTTTAGAAACTCAGGAATAAAAAAAAAAAAAAAAATGAACCTTTGGTGTGTGGATTAGTTAGGGATGTACAAAATCATGAACAGTGCTGGTAAAGAAACATCTCATGAATGTCTTGGAACACCACAGAAGGACACAGGAAAGGTCCCCTAGGAAACCAGAGATGCACTCCAAAGCCTGTGCAAGCTTGGCCAGCTGACAGCCACTCAGTTGTGCTCTGAATGTGGCTGCCAGAAGGTCTGTGATTCAAGCCCAGAGTGTGGTTGATAGGTTTCATTGTGGAAAGCCTGAAGGAGGCTGGGATATATTTGTTCCTGGTTGCATAAATGTTCAGCCCTCTAAAGGAAAAGAGAAGACTCCTGTTAGTTATCCAAAACCAGAGGGAGGGAGGGATGAATAACATCTTCAGTTAACCTAAGAATTTCTCTGAATTCCAGATTCTGCTGGTCTAAACCCCATCTGATCCCTGTGCCTACTGTTTTCCACTGGCTGGCACCCCAGCATGTTCTGTGTACCTATTCTTGATATGTAAGTAAGGCTCAGAGCACAGAGCCTTCAGTGGTCACCACTAAGTAGTTAGATTTATGTTCAGTTTACTCCAGATGAAACTCAGCCCTGTGGTTAGACTGTGCTTCCAAGGTGCTTAGAGACTCATACAATCATAGACTGGTAAGGTTGGAAGGGACCTCAGAGATCCAACTCCCTGCCATAGGCAGGGACACCTCCCACTAGCACAGCTCACTCAAGGCCTCATCCAATCTGGCCTTAGACACCTCCAGGGAGGTTGTGGAGCACAGAATCACTCAATGTGATCAAAGATCACAAAGATCCCTGGGCAACCTGTGCCAGTGTCTCACCACCCTCACTCCAAACAACTTCCTCCTAACATCCAGTTTCAACCTCCCCTCCGCCACTTCAAACCCATTCCCCTTGTCCTGGCACTGCAAGACCTTGTCAATAGTCCCTCCCCAGCCTTCCTGTAGGCCCCTTCAGATCCTGGAAGGCTACTCTAAGGTCTCCTGGAAGCCTTCTCTTCTCCAGACTGCAGAGCCCCAACTCTCTCAGCCTGTCCTCAGCGCAGAGCTGCTTCAGCCCTCTCAGCATCCTTGTGGCCTCCTCTGGACCTGCTCCAACACTTCCATGTCCTTCCTGTGCTGGGGGCTCCAGAACTGCACACAGGACTGCAGGTGGGGTCTGAGGAGAGCAGAGCAAATGGGGCACTGGTGCCAGCACTGACCCCTGAGGGATGCCATTTGGCACTGGTCTCCAGAATGAAGATACTTTCAGAGGCAGTGCTTGGCCTTGTCTCTGAATTTTAGACAAAATTTAAAAGAAACAGCATCTCCTGGGAAATGGAGCTGAGAATCTCTCCTAAACGTCACACCTCACACCTTGAGTCTCTCAATGGGTTTGCTCAGGAGGGAGCTAAGACTGTACACATGACCCACAAGGGGAATGTGAAGAGAAGAAAACAACTGCTTTGGCCTTCCTTGACACTGATTCCTAACCTTCTTCACCTCCTACCAGAAGTGAAGGCCTCTTTGTAGCAACAGAAAGGCATTTCCCTTCCTACTGCAGGAGGCACAACATGATTGAACTTCTTCCTAGTCACATATTTTCTGACTTGCTCACAACCAGCCCCTGCATCCACCAGAGCCTGAAACACACTCACAGGGATTTCTAAATGTTGCTTTTGACTCACCAATGAGTGATGTGTGGGTCAAATATCCTAAAAGTAAAATATTTGAGGACTGGGCTGTTTGGACTGGAAAGGGTCTGCCTTACAGAAACTTTCTCACAGAGTTTTCCATGGATTGAAGAAGCTTCTGAAATCTCATGGCTTGGTATGAGATAAAGCAGACAGGTGTGGCTGGAACTCCAGCACAAGTAATAAATGCATTTAGCACTAGATTAGCATAATTGCTTGCCTAGTCAGCTAGCATGCAAAGTGTGCAAACAAGTACCATAACAGTTTTATTACATGTACATGCTTGTGGCTCTCTGAGATGTGATAAACAGATCAATAATTTCAAACCCAGCAGCAAGCGGCTGAAAAATGCAAGGAGTAATTGAACAGAAGGAGGGGACACAGCCTCAAGTTGTGCCAGGGGAGGTCTAGCCTGGATGTTAGGAGGCAGTTCTTGACAGAGAGAGTGATTGGCATTGGAATGGGCTGCCCAGGGAGGTGCTGGAGTCCCATTCCCTGGAGGTGTTGAAGAACAGACTGGATGGGGCACTTAGTGCCATGGTCTGGTTGCTTGGCTAGGGCTGGGGGATAGGTTGGGCTGGGTGAGCTTGGAGGGCTCTTCCAACCTGACTGATTCTATGATTCTATGGTCCTATGATCTTGGAGGGCTCTTCCAACCTGACTGATTCTATGATTCTATGGTCCTATGATCTTGGAGGGCTCTTCCAACCTGACTGATTCTATGATTCTATGGTCCTATGATCTTGGAGGGCTCTTCCAACCTGACTGATTCTATGATTCTATGGTCCTATGATCTTGGAGGGCTCTTCCAACCTGACTGATTCTATGATTCTATGGTCCTATGATCTTGGAGGGCTCTTCCAACCTGACTGATTCTATGATTCTATGGTCCTATGATCTTGGAGGGCTCTTCCAACCTGACTGATTCTATGATTCTATGGTCCTATGATCTTGGAGGGCTCTTCCAACCTGACTGATTCTATGATTCTATGGTCCTATGATCTTGGAGGGCTCTTCCAACCTGACTGATTCTATGATTCTATGGTCCTATGATCTTGGAGGGCTCTTCCAACCTGACTGATTCTATGATTCTATGGTCCTATGATCTTGGAGGGCTCTTCCAACCTGACTGATTCTATGATTCTATGGTCCTATGATCTTGGAGGGCTCTTCCAACCTGACTGATTCTATGATTCTATGGTCCTATGATCTTGGAGGGCTCTTCCAACCTGACTGATTCTATGATTCTATGGTCCTATGATCTTGGAGGGCTCTTCCAACCTGACTGATTCTATGATTCTATGGTCCTATGATCTTGGAGGGCTCTTCCAACCTGACTGATTCTATGATTCTATGAGATACATGAAGAAAATGTTGTCTTTAAGAAATCTTCCCCTAACTGCATCCCAATTACATTTTGCCAATGTGAAAGAGGAGACATTGTGAACAAAGGTATTACCAGTCACAGAAGTTCACACTGAAATATCTTTTGCTTTACTCCGTTCTGACATACACTTCACTGCAGTAATTCACACTTTTCAATGTAAAACCATCAGGTGTGATTCCACCTGGAAACATTTTAAAAGGGTGAATGGTTGAGAAATGTCTCCACCCTGTCTTTTGTTCAAACAACAGATGAAGTAATATGCCTCTTGTTTCTCAAGTGGAGTATTTAGTTCTTGCTGATAAGATTGCCTTTTGAAGAGCAGGAGCATTAACAAATTATACATGATTTAAATACTTTTCTAACAATCTGCTGTAACTTCACAAATATTACACCAAGTAGCTAGCCAGTTTATGAGTCAAGAAAATAAAAGGTAAAACACCTTTGATGTTACAGTAGGATGCACTCAGCTGTTAAATGAAGTGAAAACCATCTGAGCCTGTTCATTTTGCAAATGGTGCATTATGTATGTTACAGGGAACAATGGAAGCAGGGAGAAAATGTGCCCCAAGTAGACTGTCAAATCCTCAGTTTGATTTATAACAATGCAGCTGCATTGATAGAGTCATAGAAAGGTAAGGTTGGAAGGGACCTCAAGGATCATCCAGTTCCAACCCCCTGCCACAGGCAGGGACACCTCCCACTTTTACAGGCCACTCAAGGCCTCATCCAACCTGGCCTTGAGAACCCCATGGAGGTTGTGGAGCACAGAATCACCCAGCATGATCAGAGATCACATTGGGTGATTCTGTGCTCCACAACCTCCCTGGGCAACCTGCAACCTGTGCCAGTGTCTCACCACCCTCACTCCAAACAACTTCCTCCTAACATCCACTTTCAGTCTCCCCTCTGCCAGTTCAGACCCATTGCCCCTTGTCCTGGCATTGCAAGCCCTTGTCAATAGTCCCTCCCCAGCCTTCCTGTAGCCCACTTCAGATCTTGGAAGGCTACTCTAAGGTCTCCTGGAAGCCTTCTCTTCTGCAGGCTGCAGAGCCCCAACTCTCTCAGCCTGTCCTCACAGCAGAGCTGCTATATTCACCTTAGAACAGAATCATTTCTGCCCTATAGTAATATTAAATAAACTCTTGATAATTAAAAAAACCACACAGTCTTACAACAGATGTGGTTATAGTGCCATGGGACAAATACTGCTTCACAGGCAGTGATTGGAGAGAAAAAAGCCTCATGTTTCATTTGAGTTTTCAGTCCTTGGAGTGGTGAAGGGAGTTGCAATAGTGAACATTTTCCTGTTGTATGTCTGAAGAAAGACTAAGCCTGGTCTTTGTCTAGAACAGAGAGCAAGCAGAGCAGTGACTTTATGACATGCTCAGTTTCATCCTGAAAGGATCTGGTCCCTTTGATTCTCAGTCAGACTGTCTGCAGGAAGGGGCAAGCCTGGGACTTGAAGAAGATGTTGACAGTTTCAGAGATGTCAGAGACTAACATATCTCAGCTGTTTAACACTTACTGCAGGAACAGAGAGAAATCTATGTATTTATTTTGAAGGCCAACAACCCTTCCTCATCAATATTCTAATTTCAGGAATGTTCTAGAGCATTTTTCTAACATCCTAGTCATAACTGGATAACAAATGTTATTCACCAGTGGTCGAGCTAGAGAATGCCATTGTTTAAACATGGAAAAGAGTTCTGTGTTCATTTATGTTTGAGATGCCTTTTATTTGGAGTTATTAAAAAAAAAAAGTGGCTTCAATATTGCCTCTCTTTGAAAAATGGGAAGGATGTGCAGGAACATATCCACACTGCCTGTAAGAGCACCAAGGTTGTCTAAAATGTAGTAAATCTCTTAGCTGTTCAAATAATCATGAACTGTAGGTATGGACTCCTAAGTGTGCTCCACTGGGTAACATACATTGGAACACAGCTAAAAACCAATAACAATGAGAACACTGTAACAAGCTTTTAAACATTTGCTTTTCAGGCCATAATGATCTTGTTTCATCTATCAAAGTGCCATGGTGGAATATAGGTCATATCCTAGCCATTAGCACTTATGCTTCAGTAGCAGACACTGGGGCTGAATAATTTGATTTCAAGGTAAATGAATTGTGTACTTCTTTCCTGCAGCACCAAACATGGGACTGATTCTCTGTGTTTCCTAACATTTGGTGTATTCAAACCCCATATTTCATAGAGGAACTGGAAGAACTCCTTCCACCATTTGTTTTCAGAGAGTCTCCCACTACAGATTTGGTTGTCAGAAAGACAACTTTTTTAAACCCTGCCTCTCCTTCTTCCTCCCAGTAGCATTAGCTGAATTCTTTAGTATAGAATGGTAAAGTTGGAAGGGACCTCAAAGATCATCTAGTTCCAACCCCCTGCCATAGGCAGGGACACCTCCCACTAGCACAGGTCACTCAAGGCCTCCTCCAACCTGGCCTTGAGCACCCCCAGGGAGGTTGTGGAGCATAGAATCACCCAATGTGATCTTTGATCTTTGATCATGTTGGGTGATTCTGTGCTCCACAACCTCCCTGGGCAACCTGTGCCAGTGTCTCACCACCCTCACTGCAAACAACTTCCTCCTAACATCCACTTTCAATCTCCCCTCTGCCACTTCAAACCCATTGCCCCTTGTCCTGGCATTACAAGTCCTTGTCAATAGTCCCTCCCCAGCCTTCCTGGAGCCCCCTTCAGATCCTGGAAGGCCACTCCAAGGTCTCCTGGAAGCCTTCTCTTCTCCAGGCTGCAGAACCCCAACTCTCTCAGCCTGTCCTCACAGCAGAGCTGCTGCAGCCCTCTCAGCATCTTTGTGGTCTCCTCTGGACCTGCTCCAACAGTTCCATGTCCTTCCTGTGCTGGGGGCTCCAGAACTGTACACAGGACTCCACATTCTTCTACTCCAACAAGGTGATGGGGGAATCTGAGAATCTGGTTTGAGCAAAGCCATCCTCAGCCATTCTGACATCTGCATGAGTAAATTTTATCCCCCACATAGGACTCCTAACCTTCCCAGAATAAAGTCAGAGAGTACTTCTGAGTTTAACTCTTAACTGCTATAAAGTAACATATTAGCAGCAAGGATCTTTTTTCCCCCCCTGAAGCCGATTCACTTTCTCCTACCCCAACTCTCTTCTAAAGAAGAGTTACTGAGAATCCCTAAATAATTTGGGCCAAGCCCAAAACCATAAGTGAAAGGAATGCAAATCACAAGCCTTAGAACCACTCCCAACTTTGCTATGTTTAATTAGTTTATCACCTAAAACTCCAAAGGTATATCCACAGACCTTGTGCCTCTACCTTGCCCTACAGATTCACACATTTTTATCCTCTTGACCTGAGGCATTCAGAAGACCACATCACTCACCACGCCTGTGCCTGATGTTCTTTCAATGCTCTCTCCCTTTCTGAGGGAAGATGGAGCTTGTGAACTGCCTTGTCAGCTCACCAGAGTAGGAGACAAGCAGCAGACAAAAGGTCCCATAGGCAGGGACACCTCCCACTAGCACAGGTCACTCAAGGCCTCCTCCAACCTGGCCTTGAACACCTCCAGGAAGGGACCAGCCACAACCTCCCTGGGCAACCTGTTCCAGTGTCTCACCACCCTCACTGCAAACAACTTCCTCCTAACATCCAGTTTCAATTTCCCCTCTGCCACTTCAAACCCATTCCCCTTGTCCTGGCATTGCAAGCCCTTGTCAGTAGTCCCTCCCCAGCCTTCCTGTAGCCCCCTTCAGATCCTGGAAGGCTACTCTAAGGTCTCCTGGAAGCCTTCTCTTCTGCAGGCTGCAGAGCCCCAACTCTCTCAGCCTGTCCTCATAGAGCAGAGCTGCCGCAGCCCTCTCAGCATCTTGATGGCCTCCTCTGGACCCACTCCAACACTTCCATGTCCTTCCTGTGCTGGGGGCTCCAGAACTGCACACAGGACTGCAGGTAGGGTCTGAGTGCAGTTAGCTTTTGCACCAACCAGACACGCTGCTCTCCACCCCTGGCAGGAAGCACACACCTTCTTCCTCTACAGCTCTAAAGCACCCCAGCCTTGCTCTGTGTCTCCCCTTCTCCAGTATGGGCTCTGGGTGGCTGCTTGTGCTGTTCTCACCTTCCTGGAGGGAGGACAGACCCTCTGGGAATACCTGCGGCACAGTGAACAATGACGTGGTGGTGGAAAAACAGTATTCCAGATGGGGTCCAAGTGCTGAGTAGAGGATGGAAGTCACTTCCATCTCCTGGCTCTGCTCCTGCTGACACAGCCCAGTAGCCTTCATTGCTGGCTTGGGCTTATGCAGCTGTACCTGTGGGCCCTTCTCTGCAGAGCTGCTCCTCGCCCCAGAATCCTGTATGGTGTTGGCTTGTCCGAGATACAAATTGTCCTGCTTGAATTTCATGAGGCTGTTGTTACCCCCTCTCTCCAGCACTGACTCCCTCTGAGTGGCAGCTCTGACTGCCTCCCCTTGACAATACTGACTACTGACTAATCCCACCACTTCACTCTCCTCTCCCATCAGCTTGATGGGAGGGCACTGTGTCATCTCCTCTAGGCATTGAACATGTCAGGTCCCAGGACAGAGCCCTATAGTGACCTACTTCTCACTGTACTCCAGCTAAAGTACAGCCTGTTAACTGCCATCCTCCAAGCCCTACCAGCCAAACAGCATTTTACCCATGTGTCCAGCCACCCACACCATAAATACTTTGATTTGGACTCAAGATTGTAGCAGACTGTGTCCAAAACCTTACAAAACTCCAGGTAAATGATCTTCATCTATGAATCCAGCCACATTATTACAGAAGACAATCAGGTTGGTGAGGCATAGTTCACCATGCTGGCTGCTCCCAGTCACTTTCTCCTTCCCGTGCCCAGAAATGTGTTCCAAGAGGACACAAATTTCCACATGGACTCTATTGAGGTTGATCAGCCAACAGTTTACCTTTGAGCTTTATTTTTAAGGTGGGCAAACAATTGCCTTTCTTTAGTCATTGGGGACCTCTCCCAGTTTCCATGACCTTTCAGTGTGCCTTAAACTGACATCAGCCAGCTCCCTCAGCACCCTTGGATGCAGTTCAGTTGATTCCATGTAAGCTTACATGTCAAGTTCACCCACATTGTCCCTACCTTGATCCTCAGAACCCTTGGATGCAGTTCAGTTGATTCCATGTAAGCTCACATGTCAAGTTCACCCACATTATCCCTGCCTTGATCCTCAGAACCCTTGGATGCAGTTCAGCTGATTCCATGTAAGCTCACATGTCAAGTTCACCCACATTATCCCTGCCTTGATCCTCAGAACCCTTGGATGCAGTTCAGTTGATTCCATGTAAGCTCACATGTCAAGTTCACCCACATTATCCCTGCCTTGATCCTCAGAACCCTTGGATGCAGTTCAGTTGATTCCATGTAAGCTCACATAGCAAGTTCACCCACATTATCCCTGTCTGGATCCTCAGAACCCTTGGATGCAGTTCAGTTGATTCCATGTAAGCTCACATGTCAAGTTCACCCACATTATCCCTGCCTTGATCCTCAGAACCCTTGGATGCAGTTCAGTTGATTCCATGTAAGCTCACATGTCAAGTTCACCCACATTATCCCTGCCTTGATCCTCAGAACCCTTGGATGCAGTTCAGTTGATTCCATGTAAGCTCACATGTCAAGTTCACCCACATTATCCCTGTCTGGATCCTCACCCAGTGCTAGTGGTTGTCTTTGACTCCTAAGCCCAGAGAGCTGTAGGAACCCAAGCCAAAGATGGCTCTGGGTACCATAACCTTATCTGTTTCCATTGTTACTACATCATTTGCCCCATTTGGGAATGAGTCCATATTTTGCTTTTTTTTCAGTCTTTTACTCTTGGACTTGTGGTAGAAGCTCTTCTTGTTGCCCTTGCAAATCTTAACTCTAGCTGAGCTTTGACAGTGTCAGAAAAGAGGCTGTATGTGATACCTTTGGACATTTGCAGATGGTGAAGATGTACAGAACACTCAAATGCAAGCACTTAGGCTACTAAGAAATGTAATATCTGAATGTCCTGCCTAAGCTTCAGTATAAAATTGTACTCTTCTATATCTGTCCAAAGGCAGCTGCATTGTTCTGCTTTGTCAGGGAAACTGTTAATAATTTAATAATGAAAGGGAACTAATGAGGCCTATAGATCCCAGCCTCACGCTCAGATTATCCAGTATCTAATGAAGTGTGAATTTTGATTGAAGCTTTTTTCACCCTGAGGGGAAAAAAACCACTCTCATCCATGCAGATTCTCCTGTGACTAATAAAGGGTGAGTTCACACTGCAGTTTTTGCTGTACAGGGAGTACAAGTAAGGTTACTCTCTCCAGTGCTGAGCCGCAGTTTCACAACACTTATGAAAACATGTCATTCTAGAGAGATAGAATCATAGAATGGTAAGGTTGGAAGGGACCTTAAAGATCATCTAGTGCAACCCCCTGCCATAGGCAGGGACACCTCCCACTAGCACAGGTCACTCAAGGCCTCCTCCAGCCTGGCCTTGAACACCTCCAGGGAGGGAGCAGCCACAACCTTCCTGGGCAACCTGTGCCAGTGTCTCACCACCCTCACTGCAAACAACTTCCTCCTAACATCCACTTTCAGTCTCCCCTCTGCCAGTTCAAACCCATTCCCCTTGTCCTGGCATTACAAGACCTTGTCAATAGTCCCTCCCCAGCCTTCCTGGAGCCCCCTTCAGATCCTGGAAGCCTTCTCTTCTCCTGGCTGCAAAGCCCCAACTCTCTCAGCCTGTCCTCGCAGCAGAGCTGCTGCAGCCCTCTCAGCATCTTGGTGGTCTCCTTTGGACCTGTTCCAACAGTTCCATGTCCTTCCTGTGCTGGGGGCTCCAGAACTGCACACAGGACTCGGGTGGGGTCTGAGGAGAGCAGAGCAAAGGAGCAGAACCTCTTCCCTTGCTCTGCTGCAGCCCAGCACACAGTTGCTGTCTGGGCTGCACTCACACTGCAGGTTCAGGTTGAGCTTCTTATCACCCCAGACCTCCAGGGCCTTTTCGTCAGGGCTGCTCTCAGCCATTCCCCACCCAGCCTGGAGTTGTGCTTGGGATTGTGCCTACCCTTCTAATTCTGATTTGACCAGAACGTTTGGGAATGACTAGGGAGAATGGCCAGACTGACAAAAGCTGGTCTGAAGTCATTATTTAAGCTTCAGTATTTTGAAACATCCCGACATTTGCTCTGCTTTGCACTTCAAACACACCTCATTGGAAAGCTGCGAGGTATTAAGCAGTAGCCTGATTTGTGAAACAGGTGATCCATAATGATTCATTTAAAAAACACACCCCTGCCCAAATACTGTGGGCTAACAACTTTATGAACACCTATACACTCCATTCTTTTCATGGGCAGCTTACATATTGAGTATCTTACATAACCTAAGGTTGCCTCTAATGTAAGCCAGTAAGATTTCATTAAAAACAAGTGTTATTTACCATTTTCTTTCTCTCAGGTGACCTTCTTGTGGTCTTCCAGTATTTGAAGTGGGCTACAAAAAAGCTGAGGAGGGACTTTTTAGGGTCTCAGGGAGTGACAGGACTAGGGGGAATGGAGCAAAGCTGGAGGTGGGGAGATTCAGACTGGACATGAGGAGGAAATTCTTCACCACGAGAGCGGTGAGAGCCTGGCATGGGCTGCCCAGGGAGGTGGTTGAGGCTCCATCCCTGGAGGTGTTTAATGCCAGGTTGGATGAGGTTCTGGGCAGCATGATCTAGTGTGAGGTGTCCCTGCCCATGGCAGGGGGGTTGGAACTGGATGCTCCTTGTGGTGCCTTCCAACCCTGACTGATTCTATGATCATTTGGTCCAACCCCCTGCCAAAGCAGTATCGTCTAGGGCAGACCACACTGGAACATGTCCAGGTTGGCTTTGAAATTCTCCCAAAAAGGAGACTACAAAACCTCTCTGCATAGCCAGTTGCAGTGCTCTGCCACCCTCACAGTAAAGACGTTTCTCCTCACGTTGAGGTGGAACTTCCTATCTTCTAGCTTACATCCATTATCCCTTGTCCTTTTGCCATGTGCTATTGAAAGAGCCTGTCCTTTTCCTCTTGACAGCTACCCCTCAGATGCTTTTGGACATTATTAAGATCCCCTCTCAGTCTTCTCTTTTCCTGACTGAACAGCCCCAGTTCTCTCAGTCTTTCTTCACAGGCGAGATTTTCAAGCCCCTTCATCATCCTTGTAGCTTTCCATCGGACCTTATGTACCTTACAGGAACAGCTGCTTCCCTCCGAACGCCTGCCAGGCTCATCCATTGGCCTTTTTTCTTCTGCTAGCTTAAATGTCATCCTTTCCTTTCACTGCCCCTACTTCCAGCCGACCTCCACCATCCACCTAGATCCTGTCCTCTCCACCACGGGGGAATTCCACGGCAATGTATGCCTTGCTGCTCACACACCATCGCTGCTAGCACGGTCAGCTACCCAAGACACAAGGGGCACCACCTCCGTACTCTAATACGCTACCGTTTCTAACCTGACCGCTTGCCGTGGGATCACCCAGGAATCACGTCGCTGGGTTACTTAGGCCTTCGCTTCAGTTTGCCCTCCGGAGACCGGCAGCCAACTCGCAGCAGAGCAGACACCACCCAGACGGCATGCCCGAAGGAGTTTGCCCTCTCCTCAGTCCTTCAACCGTTCGCCCTTGCCCTTCCCCTCCCCCTTATTTTTGACACTTCTAGACCGAGTCGCCCGGGACTTTTAGGAAGCCGGAGCCTGAGGCGGGCACAAATACGAGTCAACACTCCCCACCTAGTGCCGCCGACCGACTCAAGCCCTGAAGCGTCTCGTCCTGCCCTCCCCTTCAGCGGCCTCTCCCCCTCCCCGCCCGCATTGGCCCGCCGTGACGGCAGTGGCGTGGCCTGCCCGGCGCGCAGGCGCGGCGCTGCCCGACTCGCGGGATCGCCCGGGTGTCCGTCGCCCCGCCTCGTACCGCCTCTCTCCCTCTCTTCTCCGCAACCGCCCAGGCCGTTGTTGTCAGTTGCGTCTTGGAGTTGCCGCAGCGGCTGGGCCCGGCGGAGCGTAAGCCAACCAACCGGCCGGCCAGCCAGCCAGGCGAGAGGCAGGAGTC
>VWZE01023752.1:29697-83891 GCA_013396675.1 Eubucco bourcierii
CATCTGACCCCGCGCGTGTCCGGCCGCCGTGCGCGCCCCCGGCGCCACCCTGGGGCGGCGAGTGCGCACCGGGGGGTCACCGCCCGCGCCGCCGCGAAAAGCGGAGAAATGAGCGCGGCGGAAGCCTGCCCGGCAGAGTGGGTCCGGTTACGGTGCCTACTCTCGTCCCTCGCAGCCAGGTACGCGGCCAACAGGTCTGGCGCCTTCGGGCTGCCAGAGGCTGGAAGCACGAGTACCCCGTGTTCTTTGTCACTCGTGGGTTGCTTTGAGTTTACTACCTGTGGACTGCTACAGAAATTGGTCGGATGAGTAGATAAGTAGAAGCCTTTGTTCTTTTTTGCTAGGTACATTTTTGGCACCTAGATAGCGCTCCACTTCTTAAATCTGTGGAAAATGACTTCTGAAAACGTTTGTGGTTGGCATACAGTCATGGTAATACAATCATAGAATGGGAAGGTTGGAAGGGACCTCAAAGATCATCTAGTGTCAACCCCCTGCCATAGGCAGGGACACCTCCCACTGGTACAGGTCACTCAAAGCCTCGTCCAGCCTGGCCTTGAACATCTCCATCTCATGTTGGGTGATTCTGTGCTCCACAACCTTCCTGGGCAACCTGTGCCAGTGTCTCACCACCCTCACTGCAAACAACTTCCTCCTGGCATCCAGTTTCAATCTCCCCTCTGCCAGTTCAAACCCATTGCCCCTTGTCCTGGCAAGACCTTGTCAATAGTCCCTCCCCAGCCTTCCTGGAGCCCCCTTCAGATACTGGAAGGCTAATCCAAGGTCTCCTGGAAGCCTTCTCTTCTGCAGGCTGCAGAGCCCAAACTCTCTCAGCCTGTCCTTAGAGCAGAGCTATGAATAGCTGAAGGACAGATGTGTGGTTTGTTTTGGTTAGGGTTTTTTGGTTTGATTTTGTTTGTCGTTGGAGCGTGTGGTTTTTGTTTGTTTTTTTTTTTAATACCTAGACTGAATAAAAGATTGGAAAATATCCACTAGGGGGAAAAAAACCACCCCTGTGTTGGCCAGAGGGTGCTTGGCAACAAATGTGACCTATTTTCAGATTGGATATTTTTTTATTGGTAAGGGAGGATAGAACACCTGTGAAGGAGAAAGCTTTACATGGGCAAGTAGCTATATAAATAGCTTTGGGTTTTTGCTTGGGCACAGATTGTCTCTTACTGATCATCCTACTTTTGAGAGCTTGTTAAGAGTAGACATGCAAAGAACTGGTTTCCTCAACGGCACCCAGAGAAGATGAAATACATTGTATGATTTACAGCCATCTAGCATGAATGAGTTGTCTGCACATCTGCTTACACCTACCCTCTGTAGTGCAGTCACTACTTAGTCATACAGACAGCTTTTTGGTGTTTATGATGGATGGATTTAGATCTTCTGGCTGTGGGGAAGGACTGGTTCAATGAATCTCAGCAGAATGAAATCTAGATGGAGTGTTTACAAGCTTATTATATTAGAATTAAGCAGTTGTTGCAAGGCATGCACCAGTAGGAACTGTGTTAGTAGATGGTGTGAGGTTTGCTAGCATAGCACAGAAAGTGGACACTTGCCTGGTAGTTACTTTTGTACAATTGCTGATCCTTAGAAGGGGTCTAAAAAACTTAACTAACGGTCACTGCTGCCTAAACCAGTCAAATTGTACCTTGTGGAACACCTCAAAGTATTAAATAAAATAGACTGATATTTACCCCACTTACTTCTGGTGCATGGGAAAAAAAAAATAAATCCAGATTTAAGGTCTTAACAGTAAAATCTAAGGAAGAGAAAGTACAGTCTAGTCTCATATTTTCCCTGAGCATACCAAATGACCAAAACAACTCAGAATGGTGGCAAGAGCTTTCAGATGATTAGCAAGAGAGATGAATCTGAATGCAGGACTAGTGCCTGGTAGGCAAAGCATTGTTTAAGATGCCACGTTCATGTGGCGTTTTTAAGGGAATCTTTCTGATCCATACCTGAAACTTGCAACAAAAACAAGGAAAAGAGAAGGTGACATCTGAAGTGGACTTAGTGATAAACTGTGTATTACTTTTTTTTTTTTTTTTTTAAACACAGTTGAGAAGCAAAAGAGCTAAGGTTTTGGGTCCTGAAGCTTTTGTAGAGGTTACTCATGTTTCTTGAATGATCTTGCTATGAGAACTAATTTTGCTGTGGAGTGGTTGCACTGTACACACATAGTCTGTTTTCTGATTGCTTTAAACAAATAGCATGTTAAGACAGTACTGCTGATATTCTTGTGCTTGCAGTACTCGCCTTCCTTGTGTGTGGTTCTGACCAGCCTGGCCTTTTCTAAGGCTCTGCCTGCCTGCCTGCCTTTGATAACGTACCTGAGTAGTTCTTTTGCAGTCTACACCTTCAGTGCCATTGTCCTTTTCGATCCCACTAGCAACTGTAATGCCAAACTAGCACCTTTGTTTTGCTTTGTTGCCTGCCTTGCTTTCAAGAGCATGATCTTCTGGTACAGTGAGCTGCTGCTCCTCAGAATGAGTATCTCATGGTTAAAATGCACTTCATGGATTCTGTCTGCTTTCAAAACTCCAGTGAAATGCTGTAGCTGTAAAACTTCTGGATGAATTTCTGTCCCTTCCTACTTAACAGTGTTTTCTAATTCTGATTTAAAGTAACAAATGAGAAATGGTTCAGATCAGGGACAATGCCTTTTGTATATAGGGCTGAATTGAAATTTATGATTACTATTCTGACACTAAATTGCATAATTAACCTTAGTAACTTCTGAGGTTTTGTGCATCTTCCTTGTTGCACTACTTCCAAGCACTTAAGGGGGGCATGTTACAGCTTCTGTAATGATATGTAGCAGCTGTTGTTTTCATACACAACAGTGTAAGAGGATTTGAAAAGCTGTATATTCAGTTATAGGGTAACTTACACTGGCAAAGTTCTAGCACACATAACTTAAGTCACTGGTGTTAAGAACTTAATGAGGAAAAAGTGCCGTTGTAGTTTTTTACTCTCGTGAAATATAAACTCGTGTGTTGAGTTCCTGAAATGCTGGAGCTCTCAGTTGTGCAGTGCTCTTCTGCAGCAGAGTTAGGGCATGCATGTTGCACTGAATTTGACAGACAGTTTTTTACTCTTCAGATAACATTCAGTGCTTTCTGCAGCACTCTCTGAGCTAGTTGCTAGCTGGACGTAAACCAACGTGAACTAAAGTTGTGAAGATGTAGGCTATCACCTCCAAGTAAGGTTGAAGTGTAGTGAATTTCAGGTGTCTGCCAATTCCTAGATAATTTAGGATATTATAAATGATAAAGTATTGAAAGTGAGTAGCTATAGGTTGGGTCAGTACTATTTCTTAAGGTATAAGTAGATTGTATCCTAGATGAGGAATCTCAGAAGCAGCTTGTCATAAAGCTTAAGTATTGAATTGATTGCTCAGAAAAGATTGCTGAATGAATAAAGCTAGCTAAAAGTTGAGCTCAGAGGTTGAGTTGTTGCCATTGCTTATAAGATGATTGGCTGACCTGCTGGTTGGTTTCTGTGATCTTTGGACTTCTTTGATAGCAGATCTTGACTGCTTAGATTTGTGAATGTCTGCAACTAAGATACCCATGTTAATTTCCTGTAGCTGAGGATTAATTTTTCTTCCAGTGTTCCAATTGAAACTCACTCTCTTTTAATGTGATGACATCAGAGTCTGAACAGAGTTTTGTTACTGGCTTACAGGTACAAAAAGATGGAAAATTTGGATCAAGTGCTTTTTAAAAGATGTTATCATATGCTACTTTGTAGGAGATAATTTAGAGGACGTGTCCATTTAGGAAGGTCTGATATTCCTTTCTTCTTCAGTGATGATAATGCAAGAGCAGCTTTCAGTTTTAAATGGTGTATTACTGAAGCATCTGATGAGTGGAAAGGGTAGTGGTGGCTATATTACTTTTTGTTTAGCTGCATACTGGACTTTGAGAGGAGGCACAAGAAGGAAACAAACAGGAAATTAATTGCTTTTAGAACTCTGACTGTTAGGAGGACTTCCAATGGTGTAAAGCTTTTGCTGAGTTTTCAAATCCATAGGGCAGATTGCATTTCTCTTGTGAAATACCTTCTAGAAACGCTGCCTTGTGAACTACAGCCATCATCAGCGTGGTGATGAAAGTATCTTGGGCTTCTAATGCATTTCACAACTAGAGTCAGCTGGAACTAATGCCAGTGATTACTAACGATGGGTTTGGCAATGGATCATAATTCGATCACTCAGCACATCTGTCCCCTTAATGGCTTTGGTGTCTAGTCTGAAATCCTAACCTTGCTATTACTACTGCTTTACAATATATACCTACTCCACTGCTCTCTGTATCTTGGTTAGGTACTTTTTGTGGGGTGGGGGAGAAAGGAAATAAACATTCTTGACTTCTGAAGTGGGGAGCTTTGAAGGGCTCATTCAGATTCAGTGGCCTTTTCACTTTATTGAAGATGGTTCTCACAAAGATGTCAGCTGTCTAGTGGAGTTTTGACAGCAGCTCTCAAATCTCAGCTTGCTCTTTACTAGTGTTCTGCAAACCACTTAGCACAGCTTTGCAAGAGGAAAGCTTAAAATTTCTGTGCTTGATGTGGCTGTACTACCCTTTGTGAAAACAGGATGGCAGACAGCAGTCTACAGGTCTAAAAGCTTAGGGAAAATTCCTTTCTAAGAAACATATTCTTTAATTGGTGACACCCTAAATTGTGCATCCTGTTTGTTAAGAGTAATTTTTCTCATATATTGGGGCTGCCTTGAAGTCTTCCTTTTAGATCTCAGGTGATGCATACTGTCATATTGGTCTGTTAGGAAATAATGTTAGTAACTTCTAGTTCTTCTTAAATCTATAATGCAACCCCTCCTTGCCCAGTCTTGTTTATAGGTCCAACAGTGTCCTAAATTTATTGGCCTGTCAAATGTTTCTGCTGCTGACTGTTCACTAAGGGACCTTCGAGTTGAAGTGTTCTTGCTAACGTTTTGGGGTTTGTTGCTGGATTCTAAGGAGATTTAAGGCTGTGCATCAGTAGCTCTGATGCTTGCTTTACATGACAAAATAAGGCAACACTAATGTTTTGCTGCAGGTTTGCCATAGTGTTTAATGGCAAAGCTTAATCA
Source organism: Eubucco bourcierii (assembly GCA_013396675.1). NCBI lineage: Eukaryota > Metazoa > Chordata > Aves > Piciformes > Ramphastidae > Eubucco > Eubucco bourcierii. Next base: position 34,808 of record VWZE01023752.1, read on the forward strand.
GCAGTTGGCAGCTTTCCTATCACTTCAGAGCAAAATTCTGAAGACTGTTTAAAACTAGGACAGTCCATTAAGTTGTGCAGGTTAATTCTGTTAATGCTACAGAATCATAGAGTGGTTTAGGTTGGAAGGCACCTTAAAGATCCTCTAGTTCCATCCCTCTGCCATAGGTTAATTCTGTTAATGCTACAGAATCATAGAGTGGTTTAGGTTGGAAGGCACCTTAAAGATCCTCTAGTTCCATCCCTCTGCCATAGGTTAATTCTGTTAATGCTACAGAATCATAGAGTGGTTTAGGTTGGAAGGCACCTCAAAGATCCTCTAGTTCCAACCCTCTGCCATAGGTTAATTCTGTTAATGTTACAGAATCATAGAGTGGTTTAGGTTGGAAGGCACCTCAAAGATTTTCTAGTTCCAACCCTGTGCCGTATGTTCTGTTTGGAAAATAGAACTCTTGATAACCCTTCAGCTTAGGTGTAGCAGGGCTGAATGGTACAGAGATCTGCTGATACACCTTGATGCTTTTAGTAACACAGCATGAGGTGGATATGCTGTGGGAGAAGACAGTGAGGGCCCAATATGAAAATAAAAGTGCATGTACACCTTGAAAAATCTGCTGTAGTGTTTTACTGTGGACCTTGCCAGAGGCAGGACTGCTTCTGGGGTTTGCCATCATTGAAGGGGAAAATTGTGTGTATGCTGCAGTGCAGTCAAGCAAAAGGCAAAATGAAGTATTAGATACAATTGTGTATAAGGGCCAAGTTGTAACACTTCTACCTCCTCTTGATTCTTCTTCCCTCTCTCCCCCAAATGCTGCATCTGCAAAATCCTTTGCTGTAGGACAAATATAGATTGCCATCATCTCTCTGAGTAATTTGAATGGTAGTTGTAAAGGCTTAGGCCACAGGAAGGTGGGGGAAGAAGGGCTTTGCTGGACTGTGGCACCTAAGATCCCAAGAATTGATGTTCTCCTTAAGTCTCATTGTCTTGACTGTTGGGTAAGGCATATTGGGTAGTATCAAGCTTTAAAAGCTTCAGATGTTCTGGAGGAGCTGAGTTGTGACTAGTTTTTAGAGTGTGTGGTATGCATTAAGTGTATATGTTCTTCACACCTGACTCCTGCAGTGTTACTGATTCTAGATGCTTTCTAAAAGGAAAGGTGATTGTAAATGCTGCAGGGGAAAGCAGACTGACACAGTGGTGAAGGGCTAATGTGACATGTAATTAATGGCTTGTAGTAACACATTGTACTTAAAGGCTCATGGATTAGACTGTGATGATATCTTCCACTATGATGGCAGATAATAAGGAAAACTGGGAAATTATAAGGAAAAAGGGAAATTATATACTGAGTTGATAGCTCCTTCAGTTTGCTTTTGGCTTCTAATGATTTGCACAAATTGCTTTCAGAGTAAAAAGCTTGCTTCTGAGTCTTTGATCAGTTTGTGTCAAATTTTGGTTTATGTAGTAATTAAGTAATTGGTATAGATGTTCTTATTCCTCTTAGACAAAGGAAAGCAAAAGGAGAAAGAGGGTGAGCTTGTTTAATCTATTTATCTTGTGGATGTGTGTAATATGCACATCCACTGAAAGAGTCATCCTAAGCTCCTGTAAGATGAAGTGAAAATGTGTGCCTTTAAGAAGTTACTCATTTGCTTTATGTAGCTATCTGCCTCAGGGTGCAATTTGTTTTATCATAGGCTCTGATGCCTTTGCTGGATCTCAATTTATTGTGAAGGGAGATGTGAATGGTTATCTGTCTGTGGACAGATGAGTCCCACTGAAGATTGCTTCAGCTTTGTACGTCTGTTAGCCTGATGATGCAGGAAAGTGTTTGGGTTTTTTTATTGATAGCATTATTAATTTTTTTTTAATGGAACCTTGAATGTTAATTTCCTAAACTAAGGAGCTAATACACACATTCAGGTAAGATGAACTAGGTTGGTTATGTAAGTAATGCATAATGAATTTTTTTTTTCAACAGTATGAATTGCCTAAAGAGAAACTGATGTCTCAGAGGCATTCTGTTTTTCTAAACAGATCTATTAATCCATCTTTTAGAGATGACTGAATCACCATATTGTTGTTAAGCCTCTTACCAGGCTGCATGTGTTATTAGTAAATGGCTCCTGCAGATCTCTGCTCCAGAGGCTGTTTGCAGTATTTTGTGGGATAGGAAATGTGAGTTTCTATGGAAGGAAGGATCTGTTCTGAGTATTTACTTGTAAATGTCTACATTGCATAAAATGAATATTGGGAATGTTGCTGAATTCTGGTATAATTAGGGAAAATGGCATTTAAATTTTTTTTTAACCATAATTAGCCACGTGGATTAAATGCTGCTGGTGAATAGTCAGCTCATCAGTTAGAAAACTTACTCTGAAAAATGAACTTGTAGAGGACTTGAGATGATGTGAATTAAAGACACAAATACTGTGGTATAACTGCCTCTTACATATTATTCTCAAGGTGCAATTTGGCTTGCTGGCAAAGTATCCCTGGTTGAAATTTTGATTGTTGCCTACTGCAGTTTGCAGCTCCTTTGGTAAAACCGTTCAGGAGGGTCACATTGTGAACTGGATCCTCAAATTAGCTGTCACTAACACTGACCCTCTTCAGAGCATGATGGTAGCAAATGTGTTAAATCTGGGAGTTTTGGGTGATTTCATATATAGTTAGCCCTGAAAGCTTTCCTGATGTAACCAGGGAGCCAGCTGCAAAGATGAGGTCACAAGAGGCTTCGGCCTGAGAGCTGGTACCTAGTTAAATTGCACCCTTAGCTGATCCTTAAAGGCTTTCAGAATTTCACTTTTCTTACTTCAGATAGAAACAGGAAAAAACCTACTTCTCTGAAACACATTGGTGTAGCAACTGCAGTCCTTTAGGCAGCATATTTAATTTGCAATCAAAGTCTGTGTCTGCATGCACAGTGGCAGTTTGGCATCCTCCTGCTGCTGGACAACTCTCAGTTTGGTGTCCTCGCTTGGAACCTTGCGTGCATCTGAGATTCTTTTGTTCAGCTGCGAGGGTGATCCCCCCCTGAAGATCTATTTTAAAACCACAGAATTAAAATTAGTTGGTCTGTTCCTCTAATTTTATTTCAGCTAATGGAACTGCAGCATCAGTAAGCAAAGCTTATCTTCTGTTTCTGTAAGCTTTTCTTCCTGTCCATTACTGTCTGATGTATTTCTCTATGGCTTAGCCATAACTGATTCTTTTTTTTTTTTGCTAGAGTTTTGTTGACAGGTTGATGTTTATGTGTATTCTGTTATTGAGAGAGAAATCACTCCTGATTTTTATACAAAGATAGTTGAGAACATGCCAAGTTCACAAAAATAATTGGTATAAATCTTACAGCTGAGTGTTGCAGTTTAGTTAAATTCAGACAAGTTGCAATCTGTTACATCAGCCTGGCTTTTCTCTCTCCCTTTTGCTCTGCCAGGGGTGAAACCTCCTTGAAAGTAAGAAAAGCCAAGTCAAAATTGCCTGAAAAAATGTTTGACCTACATCTTCCATTTAGAAAACTTGTGGTTTTGCCATGAACTAAGACTACCTTGTCTGCAGGTGCTGCTTTTGAGTGTAAACCACATCTCCTCAGAGGACAGGTGTTTAGTGATCTGCACAGATTTGCAGGATGTACTAATATGCTTGTAAATTAACATTCAAGGAAGAAATGGTCCCTGAGCAATGCAGTTTGTGGTGTTGGTAACTTGTATGGGGAAGGGCTCGTTGGGTGTTTTTGTCCTGACTCTTATGTTGGGGTTGTTTGGGTGTTTTGTTTTGTTTTGTTTTGTTTTTTCATTTAAGTGTTGTAAAACTTGAGTAGTTCAGCGTAAGGTTGACGTTCTGTATGTTATGGATACAACAGATTTGTAAGGAGGGATAATGTTCTAGCAGCAGTTTTGTACAAAACTACTTTTAAATTTGTGCTCTTTTATTTAATCCAGAAGCAAGGAAGGGTCTGGTTAGGGTGCTGTGGAGAGAACAGTTCTGTAAACCATGTTACGTGGCGTGGTTTGTTTTAATGCTCACCATCCTTTTAGGGTGGAGATTGGAGTCATGCAACCATGGGCAGATTTAGTATCTCCCCTGTTGCTTCATACAGGTTAAGGTTAGGTGCTTTGTGTGTTTGGATTAGCCTGCATTTTGGCAGTTAGCTCAGTATGCTGGGACATAATACAACGATACTAAAGCATTACATGTAAAAATGCCAGTGCTTCATAGAAGCCAAATCCTCCAAACTGGGCTAGAAAAGTAGTATAGAACAAGCCAGAAAGTGTGTAGAGAAAAATGAGAATAAAGTTTGTGGAATAACCTCTACCAGGAGTGACAGACTCAGACTGGAACAAGATTGAACTGAAGCTAGGAAGGAAGGAAACTAAAAGAGAGTTGCTTGAGGCAAGTTATTAAATAGAGTATGACGGTTCTTGTTTTGAAACAGATGGTGAATGAGAAGATGCACAAATTATCTGGAGATTAAAAACAAACAAGGAAGTGGTGGTTCTTACAGCACACAGCTAAGCTACTAAACTCCTTGTTGCAGGATGTTCTTGATACTAAAAATTCACACGCTTTAATAAAGTGCCTCCCCAGTCTCAGAGGGAGGGATGAAATCAAACAGCATTAAACAGAAAACCACTACCCTGTGATGAAAAGAAGTTTTTAAAATACTTCTTAAAGGTAAGGAGAGTTTCATTACTCAGTGTTACGTTTGCTTTTGTGCTGTGTCCTTCCCTGTGCATCTTCTGATGTGTCCTCACAGGTAGGCGAGTGATTGACATAGGCATTAGGTTTAACGTAGCCATGTTCTAATCTAGTTCTGTACTTTCTGGGATGAGGATTGGATGGCATCACATGGGTGACCAGGAATGTCAGGGGGAAACTTTGTGAGATGAGCAGTAGGGGATGTGTTGGGAAGCAGATACATCAATCTGCTTTTGATGCTGTGATGTCTTCCAGTGGGGTGGGTTTTGAAGGAGTGCCTGAAGCATAGTGCTTAGTAGCAAAATCAAAAGGCACCACACAACCCAGTGAGGTCTGTTTAAAAGCTCACTTATCTTTAAAGAAAAACAAAACCCCAAACCCCAGTGTTCATATGGTGGTTATGCTTACCCTGTTTCTTGTCTGAGCAATGAGGTTTCAGAAGTTGATTCTGCTGAAGCTCTTCAGCCTACAGAAGAGAAGGCTTCCAGGAGACCTTGGAGTAGCCTTCCAGGATCTGAAGNGCCTTGAGGGACCTGTGCTAGTGGGAGGTGTCCCTGCCTATGGCAGGGGGTTGGAACTGGCTGATCCTTGAGGTCCCTTCCAACCTTACCATTCTATGATTGATTTTAATTTGAATTTTACAGAGGTGGAGATCTCAAACTGAATTCCCATGGGCTTTGAAGTAGACAGCTGGATACTGAAGAGGTTATACCATGGCTCCAGCTGAGAGAAGCAGTAAGGTGAGCTTATTAAACACAAGAGAATCCTCCTAGGACCCCCAACATTGTAATCGAATCCATATGAAACCAGATGAGTTAGTTTCACTGCCTGTGAAATAACTTGCTGAGCAGGGAGTGTTTTTAATGCTTACATTTCAACTTCAGTTAAAAAAGAAATAGGAACTGTTTGTTTGCCAGCTTCTTTTTCAAAGATTCTTTTTGAAGTTCAGTTTTGAAGCTGTGAAAATACATTCTGAAGTGCTGTGTCTGCAGTATTTTGTTGAGTTGGCAATAAACCATCTAATTTTCATATTTCTAGCTACTTTACTCCTATAGTGGGGGAAATGGTTAGCTTTTTGATAGCTACAGATTTTTACTTAGATTGAGGTTTAAGTTAAAGATGCAATAAAAGGTGTTTTGGGGAAGCTTTGTGTGGGCAAAATGATGTTGATAGGACCTAAGGCTTTCAAAGCCAGGTTTGAATATGAAACATTTTATAAGCTGGGTCTTACTTGGTTAAATGCCACTTAAATTGGTAAGCAGGAGCTTGGCACAAATAAACTCTTGGATTCAGTAGCCTTCCTTCCCATTCTTCTTCCTCTTTTTCTTGACTCATTCACAGGACTGCTACATCCAACCTTTTTGTCACCAGTTTAACAAGACATTTATCACTAAGAATACATCCAACCCAAATGTTTTAATTTCAGCCTATAAAGCTGTGCTCATTTGTTGTAATTACAGTATTGATTCATAATGCTCAACCTAATTAGAGGAACCAAATTAAGTCTTGTATGTCAGTCTGGGCTTCCCTGAACAGGAAGCTGTTAAATAGGAGAATGTAAAAATCCAAAGTCATTCTATTAGAGCTGTTTCATGCTGCAGCATGAAGGAATATGCTAAAATTGAGATACATGAAGCTTGCTCCTTTTGTCAATATGCTTTGCCACTCAGCTGATTCCTACTGTTGCTGGAAAAGTTACAGATTTCAGCTTTGCCAGTCCTCAAGAGTGACTCCTTCAAGTGTTTCTTGCAAGGTTCCTAACTCTGAGAACATGAACGCCACCAATTTTCGGAAATGTTTTCATGATTGCACTGCTGAAATTCACTTTTCTTCAAGCATACTGGCAGTGTGATTTCAGAAATCTATTTGTTACTGCAGCATGGCTTACCAAACCCTTTGCAGAAAAGTCTGAACAATCTGACAGGCAATAATATGCCACTGTAGCTTCAGGAGAATTTGAGGATGTTGATTTTTGCTTTTATACAAATACTTACTCTTGTCTCTCTTGTTTTTAGGTATCCTCAGCCATGACAATGGACTATTTATTTGCACCAGATGCTCTTCTATGAAAGGATCAAGTTTCCAAAGAGCTTAAATATTCCATCTTCTGAAACAGAATGGCAGGCTTCAAACGAGGATATGATGGAAAAATCGCAGGATTATACGATTTGGATAAAACTTTGGGCAGAGGTCATTTTGCTGTGGTCAAACTCGCCCGGCATGTCTTCACTGGGGAAAAAGTAGCAGTAAAAGTCATTGATAAGACCAAACTGGACACTTTAGCCACTGGACATCTTTTCCAAGAAGTCAGATGCATGAAATTAGTGCAGCATCCCAATATAGTACGACTGTATGAAGTGATTGACACCCAGACTAAGCTGTACCTTATCTTGGAGCTCGGTGATGGAGGGGATATGTTCGATTACATCATGAAACACGAAGAAGGTCTGAATGAGGAGCTGGCCAAGAAGTATTTTGCTCAAATAGTTCACGCTATATCATACTGCCATAAGTTGCATGTAGTTCACAGAGACTTAAAACCAGAGAATGTTGTCTTCTTTGAAAAACAAGGACTTGTGAAACTGACTGATTTTGGCTTCAGTAACAAATTCCAACCTGGAAAGAAGCTCACCACAAGCTGTGGATCTCTTGCATATTCCGCTCCTGAAATTTTACTTGGGGATGAGTACGATGCACCAGCAGTGGGTATGTCCTCTTTAAATTCAACTAGTAATCTAAACTGAAGTACCAGGATGTTGTGTACTGATATTTTTTTTTGGTTTTAAAGTAATGGCATATAAGTAAGCCTGCTAGCTGACAGAAAATAAACCCATAATCTGCACGAGTTAATGCTGGAGCAGCTCTGTTTGGAGGAGGTTCTCAGAAATGCCTAAAAGTACTTTTTGTATGAAGTGATGCAGTAGCATCCATTGTAATGTTTGCTATTCACACAGATGTGAATGCACTGCATGGTTAAGGGAGCCAACTGCATTTCAGAAAAGTTCTGGATTTAATTTACTTTTGATATTACCAATGCCCCCCTCAGCAAAGACAACTGCAACCACCCAGTGATTCTCCTTTGCTTAATTTAGCCATGTAAGAATGGCATTTAAGAATGATGTGGGACTCTTCAGCCTGGAGAAGAGAAGGCTTGGAAGAGACCTTGTAGTAGCCTTCCAGTATCTGAATGGGGCCTACCATTTACTCTGCTCTTCTCAGACCCCACCTGCAGTCCTGTGTGCAGTTCTGGAGCCCCCAGCACAGGAAGGACATGGAACTGTTGGAGTGGGTCCAGAGGAAGCCATGAAGATGCTCAGAGGGCTGCAGCAGCTCTGCTGTGAGGACAGACTACAAGAGTTGGGGCTCTGCAGCCTGCAGAAGAGAAGGCTTCCAGGAGACCTTAGAGTAGTCTTCCAGGATCTGAAGGGGGCTCCAGGAAGGCTGGGGAGGGACTATTGACAAGGTCTTGTAATGCCAGGACAAGGGGCAATGGGTTTGAAGTGGCAGAGGGGAGTTTGAAACTGGATGTTAGGAGGAAGTTGTTTGCAGTGAGGGTGGTGAGGCACTGGCACAGGTTGCCCAGGGAGGTTGTGGCTGCTCCCTCCCTGGAGGTGTTCAAGGCCAGGCTGGAGGAGGCCTTGAGTGACCTGTGCTAGTGGGAGGTGTCCCTGCCTATGGCAGGGGGTTAGAACTGGATGATCCTTGAGGTTCCTTCCAACCTTACCATTCTATGATTTGTATAGAGAACTTCCTTCTGCATATAACTAATACTGGTTTTCATCCTGGCTAGTTAAATTCTGGAGTAATAGTATTGGAACCCACATAGAAAATGTTAGGTTTATTTGTGGTTTTAATCTAGATTCAGTAACTTTCAGTAACAGATGAAGCAGAGTAAGCCAGGCTGTTCTGGAGTAAAGGGTTCAGCAAGACTTTTCAGTGGTGGTGTGTTTTGTTAAATAGCCTTACTGAAAGGCTTACAGAGGGACCTGGACAGGCTGGAGAGCTGTGCCCAGGCCAACCTCATGAAATTCAATAAGGCCAAGTGTAAGGTCCTGCACCTGGGTAGGCACAATCCCAAGCACAAATACAGGCTGGGTGGTGAATGGCTGAGAGCAGCCCTGAGGAAAAGGACCTTGGAGTCTGGGTTGATGAAAAGCTCAACATGAGTCTGCAGTGTGCACATGCAGCCCAGACAGCCAACCGAGTCCTAGGCTGCATCAAGAGCAGCGTGGCCAGCAGAGCAAGGGAGGTGATTCTGCCCCTTTACTCTGCTCTCGTCAGACCCCACCTGGAGTACTGTGTGCAGTTCTGGAACCCTCAGCACAGGAAGGACATGGAAGTGTTGGATCAGGTCCAGAGGAGGCCACAAAGATGATCAGAGGGCTGGTGCAGCTCTCCTATGAGGACAGGCTGAGAGAGTTGGGGCTCTTCAGCCTGGAGAAGAGAAGGCTTCGAGGGGACCTGATAGTAGCCTTCCAGTATGTGAAGGGGGCCTACAGGAAGGCTGGGGAAGGATTATTTACAAGGTCCTGCAATGACAGGACAAGGGGCAATGGGCTTAAACTGGCAGAGGGGAGATTTAGACTGGATGTTAGGAGGAAGTTCTTTACAGTAAGGGTGGTGAGGCACTGGAACAGGTTGCCCAGGGAGGTTGTGGATGCTCCCTCCCTGGATGTGTTCAAGGCCAGATTGGATGAGGCCTTGAGTAACCTGTACTAGTGGGAGGTGTCCCTGCCTATGGCAGGGGGTTGGAACTAGATGATCCTTGAGGTCCCTTCCAACCTTACCATTCTATGATTCTATGAAATTTGAGATGCAAGAGTTACTGAAAAGTTCAGAACAAGAAGGACTGTCTGCTTAGGTAGAGTGCAAATAGGAATTGCTTCTGAAGATAAGTCTAGTTACTGGTGACCATGTCTGAGTCAAAATATAGCACATGCAGCACAGGCTGCTTCATCACAGATAAACTAATTATGCCAATAATTCAGCAAATGCTGTTTGCTATGTATGCTCTTTTTTGAGAGATGGAGGAGGGAAGAGATTTCTGCTAACTGTCTCTTTTTATGTGTTCTAGTAGCAGTTGGAATGGATTGGTAGTGCCTTAAAACAAGGAGAAAGCTCAGTCCTGCCTGTTAATTTCAAAAATGTTGGCATTCTCACTATGGATGATTTCTTCCTCAGCCTTTTTGATCCCAAAAAGCAAACTAAACCAAAAAAAAAAAAAAAAAAAAAAAAAAAAAAAAAAGGAGAAAAAGTCAATCCTGATTTAACAGACAGTAGCATATCTGAAAACTAGAGAGTTCACTATACAAATTTGTCCATAACCTATTTCTTTTTTAATGGAATAAGAAGTTCAATGAGCTAAAAATCAAGGATCTATGGAAAGTATTGGTCTTTACCTACAGTCCAGTTGGAGCATCTTCTAGCCTTGCCAGCAGTCTGTGCAACGTGGTAGTTCATTATACTTGTGATACTTAGTGCAGAATGATTCCAGCACTTCTATCTTGCTACTGACATTTTCTGCAGTGGGTGCAGCTTTAAGCTTTCAGCTTATGCAGGCATGGGAACACTTTCTTACTCTCATTTTGAAGCTCTTTGAAGCATTTTGAATCGCTTTGATATATTGAAGTGCATCAACAATATAAAAGGCACCATTGAAACCATTTGGTCGTATGATACCAGCTCTTACACTGTAGTATGCAATTTTTCATCACTTTTCTAACAGCAGTCTGACTTGTCATATGGATTTTTACTCAAATCGTTTTTTCAGGGAGTTATTTGAAGCTGTGCTGCAAGTTTGAGTGTCCCTTCTGTTTTCCTTAGCCTAGGCTGTGAGTAGGAGCTTAAATTTCAACAGGTAACAAGCATGCTTACCATGTACTGTCAAGAGTTACTGTCCTGAGCCCAACAAAGGTTCAGTCTCAAAATTCCCAACCCAAATAAAGTAGTTTATGATGGGATTTTGTGCCTAAACTCAGGACAACTGTCTTCAAGTATTACCCAGTTGCTGCCAAGCCCTGAACATGGCCAAAGTATGGAGATGTTGATATTTAGGTTAGATTTTCCTACTTACCTCTGTGTAGAATTCGATGCAGATGGGTTGAGGCTTCTATTCAACAGGTTTCTATGGATTGGGTTTTCTTCCATAAGTCTGCTCTGAAGAGATCAATGCAGCATCACAGTGGTGATGCCATTCTCTTTAAGCTCCTTCTTAGAGTAGTTGCCCATTATGCTGGAAATTGCAGTCCGTTTTCATCCTGGCTTTGTCCACAGTCGGTTGATAAGCTCTGCGATGGCAAAATGAACATGTAACCATTTTAGAGACAACAGGAAGTTTGTGTTCTAAGTGGCTTGGAAGATAACTGATGTTCAGCTGTTAAAAATAGCCATGAGGAATGTGTAAAACCTGACTGAATTTGCTCACGTTGCAAATCATTGCAAAAGAAGCAGACTTGCTGCACAAAGATGTCTTTATCAGCAGAGCAATGTACACTGTGTAAAGTTACACAGCCCTACATTTAAGGGGGGGGAACCCAACCTTTTCCCACCAAGGTCTACAGTAAACAACTTTCATAAGCAGACTCAAATTACCTTATGCAGTTATATGCAAATGTGTCTAACCCAAAACAATGATGGATGTTAACTGCTTAAACCCACACATTCATGTAGCATATGTAAAGTGTGACAAGGGTCTGAGTTGTGAGGAATGGTAGAATTCTGAGCAAAAAAATTCGACTTGCTAGAGGGCAGGGATGCCATCCAGAGGGACCTGGACAGGCTGGAGAGTTGGGCCCAGGCCAACCTGATGAAATTCAATAAGGCCAAGTGTAAGGTCCTGCACCTGGGTAGGCACAATCCCAAGCACAAATACAGGCTGGGTGGTGAATGGCTGGAGAGCAGCCCTGAGGAAAAGGACCTTGGAGTCTGGGTTGATGAAAAGCTCAACATGAGTCTGCAGTGTGCACATGCAGCCCAGACAGCCAACCGAGTCCTAGGCTGCATCAAGAGAAGCGTGGCCAGCAGAGCAAGGGAGGTGATTCTGCCCCTTTACTCTGCTCTCGTCAGACCCCACCTGGAGTACTGTGTGCAGTTCTGGAGCCCTCAGCACAGGAAGGACATGGAAGTGTTGGAGCGGGTCCAGAGGAGGGCCACAAAGATGATCAGAGGGCTGGAGCAGCTCTCCTATGAGGACAGGCTGAGAGAGTTGGGGCTCTTCAGCCTGGAGAAGAGAAGGCTTCGAGGGGACCTGATAGTAGCCTTCCAGTATCTGAAGGGGGCCTACAGGAAGGCTGGGGAAGGATTATTTACAAGGTCCTGCAATGACAGGACAAGGGGCAATGGGCTTAAACTGGCAGAGGGGAGATTTAGACTGGATGTTAGGAGGAAGTTCTTTACAGTAAGGGTGGTGAGGCACTGGAACAGGTTGCCCAGGGAGGTTGTGGATGCTCCCTCGCTGGAGGTGTTCAAGGCCAGATTGGATGAGGCCTTGAGTAGGCTGTACTAGTGGGAGGTGTCCCTGCCTATGGCAGGGGGTTGGAACTGGATGATCCTTGAGGTCCCTTCCAACCTTATCATTCTATGATTCTATGAAAACTGGGCCGGGGCCCGCGCAGAGTTGGGGCTGGGGCTGGGGCCCGCGCAAAGTTGCATCTTTCTGAAATTTGTAGTGCTTATTTTAGGAGTAAATGAGGAACTTTTTTTAGAAAAGAACTAATGGCTACTGAAATGCTGAAGCCCAGCTCAGTGGTTAGGCAGATGAATATGGATCTCCTTTGTGCAGTGTATGAACTTGAACTTAACAGATGTTTGCCTGCCCTGTTTTTAAGACAGGCATAGCATCCACAGCTAGTGACGTGGTTTGGTTTCTATGGCAGTGACTTCATGTTATGTAAGGAAGTTGCATATACACAGCCCTGGTTGTCATGGTTCTGGGAATCCTGCCTGAACAGCCCTTTCCTGACCAACAGTATTTAACAGCTTCAAAAACAACACAGTATTTTCTGCTGCAGCTAGCTACTACTGCTTTTAGAAGTCCTAATGGCTTTTATTATAACGATGGCAGTTTGAAATTGCTGGTACTGAATTTACAGAGTAAACTGCATCTTCATCTTCACTGTGCTTTTGAAAGAGACCTTGATTTTGACCTCTGCAGTGTGCAAGTGTAGCTTCACTGCAGTCAGCTGAAGTTGTACAGACAATAAGCATGCTAAATGCATGTGGCATGCTGGGCCTACCTTCTATCACCGCTTTTCTGAAGAAAGCAAATTATTTCACCCTTGGGAAGGAAGAAGTAAGTGGTTTCCATAAAGCTGTTGACTGGTAATTACTAAAAGCAGTTTAAAACACTTGAAACAGTAAAAAAAAGTAAGTTGTTTAAAGGTGGGTGTGTGTAAGACACACAGTGTCTTGACTGTGTTCCCTCAGTCAAGGGCCTTGGATCTAGAACGGGCACTGGCACCCGAGCTCCGAGTTGAAAATGTATACTGAGTCATTGCTTCAAGCCAAGGAGTTCTGCTTACAAAACCTACTACTTTTACCTGGTTAAACCATCCAGTAGTACATGTATTATAGTATCTACAAGTTTTGTCTAAAACTTGGGTTTGGGTATAATTTTTCTCCCCCCTCTTCTGTTGCTGTGTGGTTTTTGAGCATTAACACAGTACCATAGCTAATATGTCATAAAATGATATTCCAGAGGAGGGGTGAAGATGGAGGAAAGTTAGATCACCACAAAGCTCTTTACTGTGCATATTGTGTCAAACCATATTTGCATTTAACTGAAGGTGAGATTTACTTGCTCAGTTGCTTTTTTTTGGTTTTTTTTCCTTTTCATGGCATAGCCTATTTAACAGGTCTCAAATAAAGCAGTCTTGCTTTGCATTCTGATCCTGTCCATGCAGCTCTGCACTCTCCTTTGTGTGTTGTTTCTTTCTGACTCTGGAACTTGCCTTTAGTGAGCCCGTCAGTGAATGGGTAAAAATGTAAATAGATTTTGCTTTTAAATGTGTATCTGCAGCTTTTAATAATGTGTGCAAACAAAAACCTGTCTCAGGTAGTTTTGTTTTGTTTTTTTTTTTTACCCTGAGCTGACACAAAGTGTATCAAATTTAAAACATGCTATAAAGGCTGCCTTCAGTTAAGAAGGAAAGAAAAAGTATGGTTTTGCAAGTGTCTGGAGATCTAAAGAAAAACTTCTGCTCCTTTAAACTTTACTCTTCTTTTCCTTTCCCCATTTATTAGCTTGTCTAATAAGAGATGCTACTTTTGTTTTGAAATAGCAGGTTCTTATTTCATTGCTGTTCCAGCATCTTTCTGATCTTCTCTGTCCTGTTGAAGTTTGTGCTCTTGACCAGGTCAACTCATCAGACCTTGACTGACACTTTCATAGTTTGAGTGAAAACTCTTTATAAAAGGGTAGGAGCACTCTTTGGGATTTCAAAATGAATGGTCAAGATGCCATTATCTGCTCTGCTTGTAAAGGTGATCTGCCCAGAAGCAGTTATTCCCCCTTTATGCTACTCCCAGTATGTGAGCAGCATTTTGCAGTAGGAGGGCAGCAGCTGAGTGGGCAGCAGGTACTGACCAAAGCACTTGATCCAGAGGACAGATGAGTTTTCTCTTTAATAGGAAAGAATAACAGAGCAGCACTGATTCTGGCAGCACAAACCAGTGTGGTAAAGAAGATTCCTGTGTGTTTGGGGAAACAATAGAATCTGGTAAATGAACACTATAATGAAATAATGAAATAACCTCTCATTCTTCTTCATGAATTTCATAGAATGGTAAGGTTAGAAGGGACCTCAAAGCTCATCCAGTTCCAACCCCCTGCCATAGGCAGGGACACCTCCCACTAGTACAGGTCACTCAAGGCCTGGAACACCCCCAGGGAAGCTGTGGAGCACAGAATGTGATCAAAGATCACATTGGGTGATTCTGTGCTCCACAACCTCCCTGGGCAACCTGTGCCAGTGTCTCACCACCCTCATTCCAAACAACTTCCTCCTAACATCCACTTTTAGTCTCCCCTCTGCCAGTCCAAACCCATTCCCCTTGTCCTGGCATTGCAAGACCTTGTCAATAGTCCCTCCCCAGCCTTCCTGTAACCCCCTTCAGATCCTGGAAGGCTACTCTTAAGGTCTCCTGGAAGCCTTCTCTTCTCCAGGCCGCAGAGCTCCAACTCTTGTAGCCTGTCCTCAGAGCAGAGCTGCTGCAGCCCTCTGAGCATCTTTGCTGCCTCCCCCGGACCTGCTCCAACGCTTCCATGTCCCCCCATGTGCTGTGGGCTCCAGAACTGCACACAGGACTGCAGGTGGGGTCTGAGGAGAGCAGAGTAAAGGGGCAGAATCCCCTCCCTTGCCCTGCTGCCCACACTGCTCTTGCTGCAACCCAGTGAAAGCACAGCACTCACCAACTGGGTGGCTCTGGCACCATACCCATGCAGTCTGCTGCCAACCAGCCCTCCCCTTAGGTAGCAGACAGGATGTCAGTTCTGCTATCAAATGTCCCTCTGGCTAGTTCAGTTGGGCTTTGCTGGATACCATCCCTGCCAGCTTCTTGTGAAAATTAACCCTGCCCTAGCTGAGATGTGACAGGGAGGACTACAAAGAAGATGAACTGGCAGATAGCCACTTGTGAAATTCTTGGGTAGGTTTGAGAATACTACTACTTCATCCTTCCTCTACTGTTTATTCTGAAAGTGCAATTAGCTCTACAAAATTGAAGGTGAAATCACCTTCAGTGATGAGTTTAGTGAGATTCTTTTGAAAATCCTGTGTTCCAGAACATTTAACCTTCTGACATTAGGCTATCAAAGTATTAATGAACTTAACTGAATCTTAAAGGTGTGAATGAATTAATGTTGAATTTGCAGGTATGCCTGATGTGTGGTGTACTGACCTCTAAAAGCTCAGTACCTACAGGGCTGAGGGTGAGCAGAACAGAAATGAGAACTATTGGAGTTAATAGCATGTATTTACTGCAAATTAGAGCTCTAAAGGAAATCACTCTCCAGTGTTCCTCTTCCTCTGTCAGCTAAGCCATAGGAAGAATGGGTTGTAACTGGCAAAATGAGTCATTGTTCCAGAGATGAACATGTGTGATTTACATTATTAAAGAAAATTGTAGCCATCCTTCAGCTTTAAATGTATGTCAGATATTTTGAGTAGGCCACAGAAGGTGTGCTGGATAAGTAACTGAATGTGGTTCCCTTTCTTCACCACGAGAGTGCTGAGACCCTGGAACGGGTTGCCCAGGGAGGTGGTGGGGCAGAATGGGCAGAACATGTTCCAGCAGCAGTGCTGAGCACTGCTCTACCCCTGGCTCACCCTTAACTTTCCACAGTGTGTTGCAAAAAAAGAGAGATGAGAAGCATTTACTCCCCTAACAACGTGTTAGGGCACAGCAGTGTGTTAAGTGGTGACAATGTGAGACCCCCCCGGAGTACTGCATCCAGTTCTGGAGCCCCCAGGTCAAGAGGGCTATGGATGTGCTGGAAGGTGTCCAGAGAAGGGCCATGAGGATGAGCAGAGGGCTGGAGCTGCTCTGCTGTGAGGAGATGCTGTTGGGGCTGTTCAGTCTGGAGAGGAGAAGGCTCCCAGGTGACCTTCTTGTAGCCTTTCAGTGTCTTAGGAGGGCTACAAGAAAGCTGGGGAGGGACTCTTTAGGCTGTCAGGTAGTGATAGGACTGGGGGGAATGGAGCAAAGCTAGAAATGAGTAGATTCAGACTGGATGTTAGGAAGAAGCTCTTCAGCATGAGGGTGGTGAGAGCCTGGAATGGGTTGCCCAGGGAGGTGGTGGAAGCCTCATCCCTGGAGGTGTTTTAAGACCAGGTTGGATGAGGCTCTGGGCAGCCTGATGTAGTGTGAGGTGTCCCTGCCTGTGGCAGGGGGATGGAACTGGATGATCCTTGTGGTCCCTTCCAGCCCTGATACTATTTCTATGATTCTCAAGCTCTTCCAGCACAGACTGTGTGCTGTGTTGCTTACAAGATCTGCCAGCTGCTCTTTCCTCATTTCCCACAGTTCAGCTGTTTGGCTTTGCTGTGTGCAGATCTGTGAAATGGTGGAGTGCAAAACCTCAAACTGGCACTGAAATTTTCAGTGTGTGGACTTGTAGCTGAAGATGAAGAGCACAGTCGGAAGTTTCTCTAACCACAGTTTAGTTGTAAGCAGTACAAAACATTGCTCAATATTCAAACTTCCTGCATTGAATGCAGTGAGACTGAAACAGTTTGCCTAGAAAAGACCTGAACTGAAAGATTGGAACCTTTACAGGAAGTAGAAACCATCTAAATGAAAGAGCTTCACATCCAGCAGGGCTTATTTTTGATCTTTTGGTGCATCATTTCATTGGGGAATAAGCAAGTAGTTAAATGCTTTTTATTTTACACAAGCAGGAATTAGAAGGAAACAAGAAGGCTCCTGTGCTTCAGTAGAGAGCACTGTCAGTTGTCTGAATAGCTGTAAAAAACCAAAGCACCTCACAGTGTGGAGTATGATTGGTGCAAGGGGTATGTAAATGACTTACTATTTACCTTTAGAAGTAGCAAAGAATTCTTTTCAAGCAACACTACTGAAACAAACAAACAAAAAATCTAGTGCAGCCTCAAAGAACTAGGGGACTTGGCAATTCCTCTGCCTGGTGGAGTGACAGGTAAACACTTCTGGGGCCTGTGCTTTGAGTACAAATCCCTGTAATCATTTGTGCCTACCTGGGAAGGAAATGAATTCTGAGTGGCCAGATGATCTTCAGCTTTACCTAGCACTTTGCTGTCAAAGACGTCATGCATTTCAAACTGCTCATGCATGCTTGAGGTCATGAGTTCTGATTTATTTTTTTTTTTCCCCTCCTCTAAAACTACAGCTGTTGTCAAACAATGAAACTGTAGTTGAGCAGCATTGCAAATCCCCTAAGTAAAACTCCTAAAGAAGTGTGCAGAACTAGCCCTAGTATTCATCTCAAGGACATCTCAGAGTTTTGCAGGTGAAGGTGTCTTCTTTCCTCTGCACTTACTTTAAAATAGGTACTAATGTACATTTAACCACTTGTGCCTGCCTGTGAAGGAAATGGGTTTTCAGCTTTACCTAGCACTTTGCTGTCAAAGATGTCATGCATTCCACACTGTTATGCATCCTTGAAGTCATGAATTCTGATTTTTATTCCCCCTCCCCCAAAGATTACAAATGTTGTGAAACAAACTGTAGTATCTTGTACTTCAGCACTGCAAATTCCATAAGTAAAACTCCTAATCAAGTGTGCAGCACTAACCCCAGCATTCATCTCAAGGACGTCTCACAGTTCTGCAGGTGAAGGTGTCTGATTTCCTCCGCAGTCACTTTAAAACGTGTACTCATGTATTTTTCAGATATCTGGAGTTTAGGGGTCATCCTCTTCATGTTGGTTTGTGGCCAACCACCATTTCAGGAAGCCAACGACAGTGAAACGCTGACGATGATAATGGACTGCAAATACACGGTGCCGCCGCACGTGTCCAAGGAATGTAAAGAGTAAGTAGAGCGCTAAAGACCTGTAAGTGTTGACAGAAGTGGTTTCTCCCTACCTTGGGGGAGGGTTGCCTATACCACACCAACAGCCTGCGAAGTGCTCTTTGCCTGTTAATAAGATGTTATGCCTGCTGCTTTTGCTTAGTTCTAGCTTAGTTAGAACTTCTTTATTTCTTCACATCGATTGGGTAGCTTTTCTTTCCCCTTCTTTGAAAGGTTTTTCTGTCTCTTCCTAAAGATTCATCCCATATTTATTTTTTATTTGCCAATACATTCTTTTCCTCACACTTAGGTGAAACTTAAATTCTGATTGTTTCAGTTGTCACACATTACATAACCTCTTGAAGAAACTGCTTACTACTGACTTGGCTTCATAGAATGGTAAGGTTGGAATGGACCTCAAAGCTCAGCCAGTTCCAACCCCCTGCCATAGGCAGGGACACCTCCCACTAGTACAGGACAATCAAGGCCTTGTCTGACCTGCCCTTGAACACCTCCAGAGAGGTTGTGGAGCACAGAATGTGATCTTTGATCACATACTATACTCCTATGCTCCACAACCTCCCTGGGCAACCTGTGCCAGTGTCTCACCACCCTCACTGCAAACAACTTCTTTCTAACATCCAGTTTCAGTCTCCCCTCTGCCAGTTCAAACCCATTGCCCCTTGTCCTGGCATTGCAAGACCTTGTCAATAGTCCCTCCCCAGAGGGAGTTACCTGTCTTGCAGGCCAGATTGTTGCTGAGAGTATTTTTTTGGCAAGGGTTAAAAATCTAGTGATTCCTTCAGACTCCCGTTCAAAATTCAAGTTGCCAATACCAAAAGGTATCACTGCAACTCTTGCTCAGCTCCATGCTGAAATTGCAACTCCACATCAACATTCTAGGCAGTCCAGGGGAAAAAATATCCTGTTTGCAATTACCATATGCCACGTGGGAATCATGACTCATTTCAATGTGTTGTTTTGCTGCAGTCTTCACTGCAGCTTTTTTTTTTAATGTTCCTGTATTTCCCATATTTCTCTATTGGTTAATGACCTCTTCAGTCCTTTTAATCCATATCTCAGCTGCATCACTTTGACCATTTTTGGATTCTTGAATCTGCAATAGATTATCTTTTATTTTGCTATGTGACAGTTCAGATGCCTTGGGTGAACGTTTGAAAAATGGATTTGGTCCAGTCAAAAAAAACAAACCCCAAACCTAGGGCAGCATCTAGGATTCTGTTACTTGTTTTATTCTGTTTTATCATGGCCAGCAGGGCAAGGGAGGGGATTCTGCCCCTTTACTCTGCTCTCCTCAGACCCCACCTGGGGGTCCTGTGTGCAGTTCTGGAGCCCTCAGCACAGGAAGGACATGGAAGTGTTGGAATGGGTCTAGAGGAGGCCACGAAGATGCTCAGAGGGCTGCAGCAGCTCTGCTGTGAGGACAGGCTGAGAGAGTTGGGGCTCTGCAGCCTGCAGAAGAGAAGGCTTCCAGGAGACCTTAGAGTAGCCTTCCAGGATCTGAAGGGGCCTACAGGAAGGCTGGGGAGGGACTGTTGACAAGGGCTTGCAATGCCAGGACAAGGGGCAGTGGGTTTGAAGTGGCAGAGGGGAGATTGAAAGTGGCTGTTAGGAGGAAGTTGTTTGCAGTGAGGGTGGTGAGACACTGGCACAGGTTGTCCAGGGAGGCTGTGGCTGCTCCCTCCCTGGAGGTGTTCAAGGCCAGGTTGGAGGAGGCCTTGAGTGACCTGTGCTAGTGGGAGGTGTCCCTGCCTACGGCAGGGGGTTGGAACTGGATGAGCATTGAGGCCCCTTCCAACCTTCCCGTTCTGTGATTCTATGATACAGAAAGTAAGTTGCTAATGCTGTGGTCACAATGACCATTCCTTTCTTCACCTATCATCCATGTAGTCCAGGGCTCTAATGCATACCAGGATGCCATAGCTGATTTTCTTGTCATTGGTATCTAGCATTTCCAGCAACACAGAAAAACTGCTATCAGTGCTCTTAAAAGCTTGAAGAGTTTTACATACAGGAAAAGGTTTAAAATACAAATACAGGAAGAGGTTTAAAAGAGAGCTCTTATCAGGGAGTTGCATCAAATCTCTTGAGATGCTGCATGCAGTGCTGAGATCAAACTGTTTTTGCAGCCTTTCACTTAATGCTAATGCTCATTTGCTGCCTGCTTTCTCTACATGATGGATCAACAACATATGATCTGTTACCAAGTTCTCTACAGGTTAGATTATTTTATATGTGGTGTTTTGTTTTGTTTTTAGGGAAAATGCTCTGGGAATGTTTAAACTTCCTGCTTGGGATGCATAAGCAAGTGTAAAAGAGGAGGCACATGTGGGTTTACTACAGGTGTAGTTTTAAAATCAAGCACATAGATAGTTCCTGTCCTGTTGTAGTATTGAAAGTAAAAATGAAGGCTCCCATGTCTCACCCTGCTCTTGCTTTTAGCAAAGCAGACATCACAGCTACTAAACATCTATGGAACAATCTTCTAAGCTCTGTTTTTAATTCCATACTTCATCTCACACTAAAGCAATAAAAACAGCTGTGCTTGCTTGGTGATTTGTGTGGCCTTGTACTCCACAGTGGCACAGTTGGTGCAGTGAGAAGCACTGTGTGAGAACCCCAGAACTTTAATCCCACATGTTGGAGCTGTGCTAATTTAGTCTTCCTTCTCTGTTTACTTTGGGGGAATTTATGCACTTCCTTTCCAGCACTTCTAAACACTCAGCATCAACCCAGGGATACAGAAGAATCAAATGCCTGAGAGCTATTTAAAATATTCCTGCTTATCTTGCCATTCCATATTGTTCTTGACAGCAGCACAAATGGAAAATGATACTTCTGTTACTTTACAGACCAGCCTGTGGGCCATCTGTGGCCACTGTCCTGTAAGACCTAGTAAAAACAATCCAGGAACAGGAGGTTTAGAATCTGAGCATAGCAAATACAAACAGCAGCGCCTACGATATTTATAGTTTTTAATAAGTGAACTGTTTGAGTTCAGCAGTGTCTGTAATGTGCTTGAGAATGACTGTTTACTGTAGAGACTTCTGAAGAGCTGCATGGACTGATGGCTGAAAATGTCTACCTTGCTGTTGCTCTTCCAGTGGCTGCTTCGTAGATACAAATGCATTTTGCTTTGATTGCCTTTTTATTTACAGCCTAATTACGCGGATGTTGCAGAGAGACCCAAAGCGAAGGGCATCGTTGGAAGAGATTGAAAACCACGCCTGGCTCCAAGGAGTTGATCCATCTCCTGCCACAAAGTACAATATTCCTCTTGTGTCATATAAAAACCTGTCTGAGGAGGAACACAACAGCATAATACAGCGTATGGTTCTGGGCGATATCGCGGACAGAGACACAATAGTGGAGTAAGTCGTCAATTTTTTATGTGCAGGGGGTTTCATGCGGTGTAGCACAGAATATATCTGCTTGGAAGGGACCTCCAACACCACCCAGTCCAACCTCTGACCCAACACTGAAGGGTCAGCACCAAACCATTCCCCCAGGCACCACACACAGCTTGGATGCCCTGTTGGCTTTCATTAAAGAATGTTACCAGAAACCAAACTGCCTGCTGTGTGTAAGTGCCAAGGCACTCTCTTCACACAGACTCCAGGCATGCTCTCAGCTAAGGTATTCTAGGATGAGAAATGAAGCAGATGCGTCCCTAGGAAAAACTTAGAGAGAATGTGTTGGAACAGTGTTTGATTCCTGCAGTAGTTTGCCATTTTAGATGAACAGCTTTTTGAAATCCTTGCTGCCTCTTGTGCTTTGTCTCTCACCATTGGTGTCCTTATCCAGCTGCAGCTGAAGTTACCAAATCCTTGCTGCCTCTTGTGCTTTGTCTCTCACCATTGGTGTCCTCATCCAGCTGCAGCTGAAGTTACCAAATCCTTTCTGGCTTTTTAGTACAACACAGGCATGGTTGTCAAAACATCCAAAATAAGCAGTTGAGCTTCAGGCACTCTTCCTGCTATGAGAAGCACAGCAAATTGAGAGATGCGTGTCCAGAAGACCACTGATGTATGGTTTGTTTCATCTTTTGTGCTTTCCTCAGGGCATTGGAAACTAATAAGTACAATCACATCACAGCTACTTACTTCTTACTAGCTGAAAGGATTCTGCGAGAAAAACAAGAGAAAGAGATCCAGAGCAGATCTGCAAGCCCCAGCAACATCAAAGCTCAGTTCAGGTGAGAATTTTGGAATGTAAATATGTTTATCCTGGCTTATAAGAATTGCTCAAGCACGGAGTTAAAAAAGAAACAACCCAACAAACAAACAAAAACTTATTCATTGCACATTTTAAAATGTCTTCAAAGTGCTGGGGACCTCTCAGAGGCTGTTCAGGACTCAGTTACTAATATTTTTAATTCCTGCCATTCTCAGGAAGTCTGTGTTTGAAGCAGTAAGTTTTTACATCTGCTAGGATGGGGCATGCTCATTGACCTTCAGTTCCTCATACAGATTGTGTGTGGAAAAAAAAATTAGTTGCATGATCCATAAACAGCCAGGCAGAGAGGGACCTGGGGGGACTGATCAAGGGCAGACTGAACAGGAGCCTGCAGTCTTCCCAGGTTGCCCAGAAGGCCAATGGCATCCTGGCCTCTATCAGAAATAGTGTGACCAGCAGGACCATTCTGTCCCATGTAGTCGGTGCTGCTTAGGCCACACCTTGAGTGCTGTGTCCAGTTCTGGGCCCCTCAATTCAAGAGAGATGTTGAGGTGCTGGAAGGTGTCCAGAGAAGGGCTCCAAGGCTGGGGAGGGGCCTGGAGCACAGCCCTGTGAGGAGAGGCTGAGGGAGCTGGGGGTGTGCAGCCTGCAGAAGAGGAGGCTCAGGGCAGAGCTCATTGCTGTCTGCAGCTACCTGAAGGGAGGTTGTAGCCAGGTGGGGTTGGGCTCTGCTGCCAGGCACCCAGGGACAGAAGAAGAGGACACAGCCTTAAAATGTGCCAGGGCAGGTTCAGGCTGGATGTTAGGAAGAAGTTCTGCACAGAAAGCGTGATTGGCATTGGAATGGGCTGCCCATCCCTGGAGGTGTTTCAGAGGAGGCTGGATGAGGCACTTAGTGCCATGGGTTAGTTAATTAGAAAGGTTAGGTGATAGGTTGGACTTAGAATCATAGAATGGTAAGGTTGGAAGGGACCTCAAGGATCATCTAGTTCCAACCCCCTGCCATAGGCAGGGAACTTGACCCTAGAGGTCTTTTCCAACCTGGTTAATTCTGTGGTTCTGTAACATGTTGATGGAGAATTAGCTACAAATAAGAAAACACTCTGAATTTGATGTTCTGTTGTTAGCTTTGATCTTTAATGGGCCAAACATCCCCTAATGCAAGCTTAGAGCAAATGTCTGTAGGTTATGTTCTTTTAATGTCAGTTGCTATGGCTCTTGACTAAGGAAAACACTTTAATTGCTTTAATTGCTCATTTAAAGATCCTGCAGTAGTAGTTGGTTTTTTTTTGGTTTGGTGGTGATAGGTTTTAACAAAAACATTGTTTAAAAAAAAAAAACCCCACACATAGTAGTAAGAGTTTTCAAAGCTTCAGCTTGTGACACAGTAAAACTAAAGGGGGAAATGGGCTTCTGGCATCTGGTGGTACTGGTATGTTCAGCAAGTTTCTTTGCTCTGCAGCCATTCCATATTTTCAGGCTTTATAAAAACCCAAAGCAAACAGGTGACAATTACAGTCTCTGCCTGCACACTGAGAGTGGAGGATACACATTTTGGGAGAGTTACTTCTAAACATTTTGCTTTTAGTTAGTGTTAGACTCTAACTAGAGATCTGCTGGTATTGGAAAAAACCTTTATTGACCCAACTTGACAATCTTCCCAGTGAGGATGGACATTGTGCTGAGGCATCTCCATTCACAGAATCATAGAATGGTAAGGGTGGAAGGGACCTCAAAGATCATCCAGTTCCAGCGCCCTGCCACAGGCAGGGACACCTCCCACTAGTACAGTGGCCTTGAATACCTCCAGGGAGGTTGTGGAGCACAGAATCACCCAACATGATCTTTGATCATATTCTGCACTTCTGTGCTCCACAACCTCCCTGGGCAACCTGTGCCAGTGTCTCACCACCCTCACTGCAAACAACTTCCTCCTAACATCCACTTTCAATCTCCCCTCTGCCACTTCAAACCCATTCCCCTTGTCCTGACATTGCAAGGCCTTGTCAATAGTCCCTCCCCAGCCTTCCTGGAGCCCCCTTCAGATCCTGGAAGGCTACTCTAAGGTCTCCTGGAAGCCTTCTCTTCTGCAGGCTGCAGAGCCCCAACTCTCTCAGCCTGTCCTCACAGAGCAGAGCTGCTGCATCCCTCTCAGCAACTTTTTGGCCTCCTCTGGACTGGCTCCAACAGTTCCATGTCCTTCCTGTGCTGGGGGCTCCAGAACTGCACACAGGACTCCAGATTCATTTTCATTAATCTCTAATGTCTTTTAAGTTGCTTTTTAGGTTTTGGCAAAGTATTATTGGTAACTGTTACCATTGTTAGTAGCTAATCTCTTAATGAGAGAAGAATATTAAGTGCTGGTGCTGAAGTTTAGAGCTGCTGCCTACTTTCAGTGCTGTTAATCTGTCTGCAGGATGCAGAGATAAACAAAGTAGCTTGTCCATTCCAGTGGTTTTTCTGCAATTGTAATGCAAGGTCACATGTGAAATCATTCAATAGGAGTTACAGCAGGCAGATAAATGCTGTACTGTCCTTCTGGCATTTTGCTTGGTCTAACTGATCAAAGTCAGGTACTACTACCTGGTAGTAGCATCTGACTGTTCAACCTGTTAAAAATCCATGCTGCTTATAAATTTGGGTCATGCACTTTGGAAAATAAAGGTACCTCATCCCCGTTGGTTTTTAACCTTGAATTTAGGCTGAGGCTGTGGAGGCTTTTAAGGAGTCTCTTCTGAATACCATTCCATTTACCTGAATAATAATTTGTTTTACTGAACCCTATGGTGGTTCTCAACATCTCCAGGTGATTGCTGTCTACCAGAGTAGACTGTAATATTGTTGCTGCACTTAAAAGGTCGTTTATTCAGTGTTTAGAAATCTTATGTCCTGTAGTTAAGTACTTCAGAAGAATTGGAGAACCTAAATGGTCTGGAGCTTGGTTTCACAGAGCTTACCTCTCTTCAGAGATAACTTTCACTCTGAAGTTCTCCTTTAATGGATCATCCTCTTTATGTCATTTTCTTTTAAAGAAAGAAATTGAAGCAGAACCTCAGATGTGTCTAATACTATGGATTAGCTATAAAACAAATCACTTCAGAGGAAAACTTTGAGTTCACCTTCAAATGAAAACTCTAAACCTACCACGTCTGCCTTTTGAGTGGTTCTGGTGTTTGCTGTGTCAGTCAGTCTTGCAGTAGAAGTGTTGCTCTGTTGCACAAGGAACTGGAACAAACAAGTTCATTGCATGTAAATCTTGATTAGAACTTGTGAAGTTGGAGTAGTTGAAGTCTGCTTTATGAGGAGGAACTTCCTTTGCATGACAAGGACATCTGTATAAGATCAGGAATTCTTTGCCTTAATGGTGCCAGGTTCCTTGTCTTCAGAGTGTTTATAAGGAATGAGCTTATGGAAGAGGCAAAGTTGTGCGTTTATTCCATTTTGGAGACTTCAAAAGATTTATTTAAGACATAATAATTAAAAGAAGCTTTTTTTCCTCTCTCACATTGTCCCCTCTGGCCTACTGAGAAGAATGGGAGGAGGAGGAAGGAAGTGGAGCAAACATGGGCTGCAATGAGACACAAACACACTAGAGTGAGGAGGTTTATTGCCTGGAAACTACAGTGCTGTATTTACCCTTTGTTGTGACAGCCACAGAACTCTCATTATTTTTTTTTGCTGACAAACCAGTCTGTTCTTAAAGCATAACAAGTTCTTGGAAGATTTAAATCTTCATTTTCTGTCACTTCTGTCGTTATGGTTCTAATTTATTTAAGTCCTACTTGTTAATCACAGATGGTGGCTTGTGTTTAAAATACCCAGCATAGCACAAGTCATCAGAGAACTAGGTCAGCAGTTCCCAGTGTTTTTGGAGTCAGCTGGGGCCTAGGGGAGGATGCCAGTGTCAAACCAAGGAGAGCCACAGCCTAGGCTGCACTTCTTGTGTGGACAGCTTGAGTCGGAGCTGTTGGTTGTGTGACCTCCCTCCAGGCAGAGCTTTTTCTAGTGGTAGGGCACCAGCAGCTCCTGGAGTCCAACAACACAGGAAGGAGCCTGTGTGGCTGCTCTTGGAGCAGAGACTATTCAAGCTTAGCTGGGTGTATTAACTGCCAGGTCCTACTGTTAGGTGGATTTTTGTGTCGCTGGTTTGTTAAGCAAAACTGAAGCCAGCACTTCAAAGTCTGCTGTTAGGCTTGGGGAGTTTAATGCTGACCTCAATAATTTAGACTTCTAGAGTTGATACAGTTGGGAAGGTAGCAGGCAGTTGTTACCTGTGAAGATGTCTCACACGTTAGGTTCCTTTTTCTATCCAGCCCTCACAGAGAGAGCCTTGAGCAAATTCTGCCTTGGCACAGGGGGTTCTGTTAACTGTAAGCACTGAACATGTTTAGAATAAGAATAGCAAAGAGGTTTCTGACCTCTTCTTGTTTATTCAGCTTGGCCTCTTAACACAGCAGAGATCAGGAAGCTGGTACAATCCTCCTGTCTTCATATGCAGGCTGTCCAAACATACTTAGGGTCTCACTTGGTGTGAAATGTCCTCTGCTTCCTCTCCCCCTTTCCTCCTATACTTTGCTTCTGGACATGCAGCCACGTAGCCCTTTCTGTTGGCACTCCTTGCTTCTAAACTGGACCATGCAGCCATGTAGCCCTTTCTGTTGGCACTCCTTGCTTCTAAACTGGACCATGCAGCCATGTAGCCCTTTCTGTTGGCACTCCTTGCTTCTAAACTGGACCATGCAGCCATGTAGCCCTTTCTGTTGGCACTCCTTGCTTCTAAACTGGACCATGCAGCCATGTAGCCCTTTCTGTTGGCACTCCTTGCTTCTGAACTGGACCATGCAGCCATGTAGCCCTTTCTGTTGGCACAAAACATACATACATGATGTCCTTGTCAAATAACAGCGTCTGTAAAGCGATGCAGATTCCATTTCCTTTCCCTCAGTTACTGGTTTACAAACGTGCTACTCGGCACCTAACCTGAGTGGCAGCACTTGAGCTTCTCTCATGCAGATCTTGCATAGAATCATATATAGAACTGTACACAGGACTCCAGATGGGGTCTGAGGGGAGCAGAGCAAAGGGGCACAATCCCCTCCCTTGCCCTGCTGCCCACACTGCTCTTGCTGCAGCCCAGCACACAGTTGCTGTCTGGGCTGCACTCGCACTGCAGCCTCAGGTTGAGCTTTTCATCACCCCAGACCCCCAGGGCCTTTTCCTCAGGGCTGCTCTCAGCCATTCCCCACCCAGCCTGGAGTTGTGCTTGGGATTGTGCCTACCCAGGTGCAGGACCTTACACTTGGCCTTGTTGAATTTCATGAGGTTGGCCTGGGCACAGCTCTGCAGCCTGTCCAGGTCCCTCTGGATGCATCCCTGCCCTCTAGCAAGTCGACTGTGTCACACAGCTTGGTGCCATCTGTACCCTTGCTGAGGCTGCACTGATTCCTCTGTCCATGGCACTGACAAAGATGCATCATCTTAGCTGTTCCAAAATGTTTGCCATGATCTCACTTCTTTCTAATTGTTTACGTAGGCAATCGTGGCCAACAAAAATTGATGTACCCCAGGATCTGGAGGATGACCTCACAGCCTCTCCTCTCTCCCACGCAACTGTTCCTCAGTCACCAGCTCGCACAGCCGAGAACGTTCTCAATGGCCACCGAGGCAAGGCCCTTGGCGAGTCAGCAAAGAAAGAAGATATTCCCGAATTAGCTGGACCAGCGCTTTCAGCGGTCCCATCAGCGAGCTTAAAACCCACTACGAGTGGCAGGAAGTGCTTGTTCAGAGTAGAAGAAGATGAAGAGGAGGACGAAGAAGATAAGAAACCTATTTCTCTTTCTACTCAAGTTGTTCTGCGCCGTAAGCCTTCAGTTACAAATCGTCTTACTTCAAGAAAGAGCGCACCAGTCCTCAACCAGATCTTCGAGGAGGGCGAGTCGGACGACGAGTTCGACATGGACGAGAACCTGCCCCCAAAGCTCAGCAGGTTAAAAATGAATATTGCTTCACCGAGCACTGTGCACAAGCGCTACCACCGCAGGAAAAGCCAGGGACGGGGCTCTAGCTGCAGCAGCTCGGAAACTAGCGACGACGACTCGGAGAGCAGGAGACGCCTGGACAAGGACAGCGGCTTTACGTACTCCTGGCACAGGCGGGACAGCAGCGAGGGGCCCCCTGGCAGCCAAGGGGACGGCGGCGGACAAAGCAAACCGAGCAACGGAAACGGAGGGGTGGACAAAACGAGCCCCAGCGGCGACAACAAAAGCGGGGGGAGCCCCTCCGGCGGCTCCAGCGGCAGCACCAACAACACTTCGGGTTCTACTCGGAGATGCGCCGGCTCTGGGAACTCGGTGCAGTTGTCCTCTAGAAGCGCAGGGGATGTCGTCGAGAGCTTAAAGTTAATGAGCCTGTGCCTGGGTTCGCAGCTTCATGGCAGCACTAAATACATTATCGATCCCCAGAACAGTCTGTCCTTTTCCAGTGTAAAAGTACAGGAGAAGTCAACGTGGAAAATGTGCATCAGCTCCGGCGGCAACGCAAACCAGGCCTCCGCGCTGGGCAGCCTCAAGCTTTTTTCTGACCGGATGTCAGAGGCAGCGAACGAGTTGGAGCGGATAAAGAGCAGGAACTTAAAGAACAGTGTGCTACAACTACCTCTCTGTGAAAAGACAATATCTGTGAACATCCAGCGGAACCCGAAGGAGGGGCTGCTGTGTACCTCCAGTCAGACCAGCTGTTGTCATGTCATTTGACTCCATCTACTCGACGGCATCATTCTTCCTGTCGAGAACTGTGAACACCTTGTCATGGACACACCCCCACACACTTTCCCCCTTTTGTTGTCTTAAGATTTTTAAGTGGGCTTCGAGCGGTTATTTATTACATTTTAATTTTGTGTTTGCTTGACAATGCATGGTCTCTGCATGCTGCTAGCCAATATGTCTTTCTTTTCCAACAAAACACTATTTTATTGTGTGACTTTTTTACATTTCTAATTTGACTATGGAAGATCTGGATTAAATTAAAAAATAAACGTCTG
This sequence comes from Eubucco bourcierii, assembly GCA_013396675.1. Lineage (NCBI taxonomy): Eukaryota > Metazoa > Chordata > Aves > Piciformes > Ramphastidae > Eubucco > Eubucco bourcierii. The sequence goes on from VWZE01023752.1 coordinate 64,230, forward strand.
GATCCTAATGTAAATGGAGCACTTAGAAGTTTCCTGTTCTGCACTTGAACCTAGAGAGAAGCTTTTTGTTTGCTTGTGAAATGTTAATTCCTGTTCTGACCTTCTGTGAGAACTAACAGAAAATACGTGGTAAACGTGGTATAGACTTCTGTGTGTCTGAAACGGAACCAAAGCAATAATGTTTCGATGCTGAAAACTCTTCAGGGAGCTTTCAGATGTTCCAAGGCTTGTACAAAGCAAAGATGCACTGAAAATTGGTGATCTTGAAACAGGATTTTAAACCCACACCTGTTTGTCTTAAGCTGTGATGTGGATAAAGTCGTGTCTCAAAAAAAAAAAAAAAAAAAAAAAAAAACCTAAAAAAATTTTTTTTTTTTTTCCCCCCCCTTTAAAAAAAAAATAGATTTGTAAGGCAGCTTTCTCCCACAGAGATGTTAATATTACAAGCAGACAATCTTCTTTTTTAATGTAACAAATATTAAGTCTACTTCTGAGTTTTTATGTGCTAGACGAAAACAAAGTATTTGTGTGAATTCCTTTTGTTACTTGTGTATCATCACACTTAATGTTTTACATTTTTACCTTGTAAACCTCCTCCCTTATCCTCTCCTCCCCTTCCCTGAGATTTCTAAAGGCAATAAGGAACAGAAACCCTTTAGGAAATTGGATTCCAGTTGAAATTCTTGTCATTGACATTTTTCCACGTGATGACTCTTTTTAAAGACATAAAATACTGCTGTTCCCCACGTGTACACCACTTAACTATCTCTCAGCAATTATGCTTGTTCATAAAAGTCAGTTTCAAGTAGCACATAGGGAAGTATTTATTTTACAGCTCTTAGCCTTACTGTCGGGTTTCCCGTTGCCGTGGCAAGGTCTTGATTTTAGAGCATTTCTGTACAAGAGGATACTTTTGACCAGATGAAATAACTGTGTGGAATTTTATTATCTAGAATAAAATATATTGCAGATTCCTAGTTTTGGGAAGGGCAAGAATGTTTGTATTTTTTCATGCTGTGCACTGGGTCTTCTAAGCAATGCCAGTGAAACTGGTGGTATTATGTAGCAGCACCCTGGGCAGACATTGGATGTCTGAGAGGAGTTTACACTGTCGAGCATCTTGTAACATTGGCAGAATGGTTCCATACGGCGCCTTTCATGCCTGCCGCAGAGAGGGCAGAGCACCGAGGAAGGGCATGACCCCTGGTGGTTGTTTCTACAGCTCTTCTTGGTTAGTAGAGAACTTTACTAAGAGTGCATGGGGTGTTCTTACTGGCTGAGCTAGCCAGGGATTTTACATTCTGCTCTGTAACAAGGCAGAGGATGAGTGTTCTACTCCTTTGAAGTTCTAAACTCTAGTTGCAGTTTAGTCAGCATTATATTTATAAAGGAGAAGCTATGAGAATTAAAGGTGTGGGTGAAGCCATAGAACATATTATTTGCTTGAAATTCTTGAGCAGGGAATCTTAACCAAGGGCCAGAAGCGCGATGTGCGGCTCACAGACGGTGAGCGTGACATCCGAGTAGGAGATGAGTTTATAAAGGGGCATTGGCAATAAACTTTTCTTTTGTTGCAGCTTTTCTTTTTTTTCTTTTTTTTTTTTCCCAAGTATTGTAAATACTTTCCTGATATTATGTACAGCCTTGGAATGGCACCTTTTGACTAACCCCGGGGTGTATTTTTGTTTCCAATGTTTTTTATATACGACTGTGTGTATGTATATATATATATATATATATGGTGCTCACTTTAGAAACAGCAGTGTTGACCATTTATGCTGCATAGTTGTATTATAGCCTTATAGTTGTGCGTGGTTGGTTGAACCTTTGGGTGTACAAATGTTAGTCTGAGTGGTGTCCTTCTCTCCATTTGTTGGTAGGTGAATGGTTGTGCATGTGGTGTACGTCACACTATGTCGTCACATTAAAAGGAAGGGCAAGAATAACCACTACATTAAGATAATATTGGACCAAACTATTTAGAGCAAGTAAAAAAAAGTTTCTTGGTACCCCTTAAACGTGTCTTTAAAAGTTGCATTAGAGTTCCAGTAGTGTATAAATTAAATATTGTGGGAAAGCAATTAAATTAGTCTTGTATTTTTCTGTATGTGTGTACATAAATATATAAATATATATATATATATTAAAACAAAAATAAATTGTACCTCTAGCAACTTAATCTGTATTTAAGATGTGACAATCTTGACGCAGAATTTTAAAAGTAGCAGTATAAACAAGCAGAATTAACAGAAATATAAAGATTTCTCACCAAGCAGCAAGCTGTGTGCGTGTGCCTGTGTTTAAGAGGGTGCAGACTGCTTCCAGCCGTGTGGGGCTCTTGCGTTGTGTAAAGCTTCACGGCGTGTGACAGCAGTGGAAAATGCAGCTAATAAAAGTGATGTCCTGGTTGATGCATAACCTATGATTTGCATGTCACTGCAGTTCATTGCTCCTGGGCTTGGCTGTTCACAGGGCAGCACAAGCTCTGAGCCCAGTCCCTGGGCTGCAGCTCAGAGGAGGTCAGACCTCGACCTGCTGGGATCTGCATTCTCAATCTTGCAGTCACTGAACAGCTCAAGGAGTGGAATACATTGTAGAGATGTAAGCTTGTGCTTGGCCCTAGATGGGTGGCAGCTTGCTAACTTCCCCTTCTCTTGTGTAGATCAAAGTCATTGTTGGCATCTGCTAAGGCAGCTTTTTGTCTGAAGGCTCAGGTAGTGATTTGACCAATTTGGTAAACTTTACAAGCTGCTGTTCAGCTGGAGAGCACTTTGGATAGAATCTTGTCCAGCTTACCAGCTCAGCAAACCTGGTGCTCTTCTGGCAGCTTGTGCCTGGCAGCTCTGTTCTGTACTCCAAAGGGCTTCACAATGTCAGTGACAATATCTGCTGTGCATGTTGCCCGAGTCAGTCAGGTGAGCCTTGGCCACATCTGTTACAGGCATGGGACAGGTATGTCACCCAGTCCTGCAGTAACCCCTGGGGAAGGTAAGGAGCTTCGCCTTGTCTTGGGTTTTTCTTTCCAGATGAAATGATTGCTTGTGAACTGGTTTGCTCAATGTGCCTAGGTGGTGTGTAAACGAAGAGTTGGTTTTTCCATGTGAAGATGTGTGCCAGGTGATGTTTTACCAGTATAGACTGAATGTTTTTAATCCAGACTACCTGGTACCACTCCTCTTTGCAATGTAAGAGGGGTAGTAGCAAAACAAACCCAAAGCCAACGTCAGAAGTCCGTGGTGTGGCACGCTGTCTGTGAGCCAAAGCATAGGTGCCTTGGACAGCTGTCACCCAAGCTGCCCAACACACATCTGTCTGCTGTGTTTCTGCTGCCACATGTAGCAGGACTGCAGCAGTTCATTCCACTTACTGCAGCTGTTTCACAGTGGACCTTCTGCAGTTGTGCCCCATGTGGCAGCTGGAAAACATCTGCTTCTGGACACCTAACTTAAAACTGTCACTATAGGAATACCTGAGCTCAAATCATAGAATCAGGGTTGGAAGGGACCACAAGGATCAGCCAGTTCCAGCCCCGCTGCCATGGGCAGGGACACCTCTTACTACATCAGGCTCCCCAGAGCCTCATCCAGCCTGGCCTTAAACACCTCCAGGGATGAGGCTTCCACCACCTCCTTGGGCAACCCCTTCCAGGGTCTCACCATCCTCATGGTGAAGAACTTCTTCCTCCCATCCAGTCTGAATCTACTGATTTCTGCCTTTGTTCCATTCCTTCTATTCCTGTCACTACCTGACAGCCTAAAAAGTCCCTCCCCAGCTTTCTTGTAGGCCCCCTTCAGATACTGGAAGACCACAGTAAGGTCACCCCAGAGCCTTCTCCAACTCTTTCAGTCTCTCCTCACAGCAGAGCCCCTGCCTTTGCTGCCCAACTTCCCAGCTCTGGTTAATCCAACATGCTAGGCAAGGAGCTCACCATGCATGTGCCAGGAAAGGTGTAACACATCTTCTGCTGTTCTCTTTAAGTAAACAAGGCCAAGCCATTACATCTCAGTAGTTAGTACACACAGGTCAGAGTTCTTTGATGTATTTATCAGCAAAGGAAGGTGCTGACCAGCTCTCAGAGAAGTGCCAGCATGGAGGGCTGGCAGTAAACAGGAGTGAACTGCAGTGTCCCAACCACTGAAGAGGACCAAGCCACCTGCCTGCTTTTCCCACAGCTAAACTTCATGTAACGAATCAGAGCAGATCTGTCACTAATTCCAAATTAATACCTGCTTTCAGTAAAAGGTGTTTGAGTAACAATGCCTTGACATGACTGGGCTTGGGAAAACAGGACACTGATGCACTCCTTGCCTTGCCTGCTGACTGCAGCCAGCAATGCTCCCTCACAGCAGTGGTGTAGGCCCAGTGCTTGAGAGACAAGGCTTTGCTGAAGCAGTGTTGTGTTTGCTGCTGTGTTCTCCCCTCTTAAATAAACATCTAAGCCTTCAAGTGTCAAGTTGTAAATGCTTCTAAGAAGCTGTCTCACTTTGGCTGACCTACCTCTGTATTGCAAATTGCATCAGTTTCTTAATGTGGGAAATCCTGAATTAGTGACAGAGTAAAAGTCTGTTCTACCTGGGGGAGGGGGGAACTAATCTCTCTATACTTTCTTTCTTAGCTACTAGAAGAATTGTGTCATATGAGAAATGCATTTTTACTTGGCAGGGGAGTCATGGAGTTGTTATAAGGACTTCTCTAGGCTCTCAGAGGTGCCATGTCAGATTTCCTTAGCAATTAATTTCAGCAAGCCCTTGTGTAACACCTCCCTGGGGTTTTTTTTTGCCTTTTGCTGCTGTCTCTTGAGAAATGCAAGGGAGGCAGGAGGGAAAGATGTGTTTTTTGCTCGGGGCTTATGCACCACTTGAGCTTGAGTGAGTGCAGCAAGGGCTGGGAGAGGTTTGGCCTGGCACAGCCCTGGAAGCATGCAGAAAAGGCTGAGGAGTGCTCAGGATCACCCTCATCACACCAGTGATTACAGCTGCTACCACACAGCTCTATAGTAAGCAGCAGAGTGCAGAGATCCCTTCTCTCTGAGGACACCAACCACTGGGGTCAGCTCCAGCCTGGGGCTGGCAATCACCCCTCCAGCACCTGGCTGAGGCAGGCAAGAGCTTTCCTGGAGAAAGCACATGGTGGGCATAGGTATGGCCCTCACTGGCTTTGCTTATTTGGGTAAGATGAAAGTATTCCCAAATGAGATTGATTCTCTCAGATCTCCAGAGGCTAAACTACTTGGCTTGCCTGCCTGCTTGCTTACAGAGGAACCTTTTTCTCATGTAACCATTCCAGTGTTTTCCTCTCCTCCCATCTTAAGTTCACATGTAGTGAACTTAAGTTGGGCACATGTAGTAGAGAGCTTGAGGCAGCAGATGTTTACAGTCCCCATAAAACAGTAGATTCCCATATTCTAACAACTCTGGAAGGTTGTAGTTCCTTCATACCTACCAGCTTTAGGTGGAGAGTCCATGTAAAGAACAACATTACCCCCAATATCACTTCTGGCAGTGGGTACTTAGAGATTTTCCTGTTTCTGTGGACTAAACAGGAAGATGGAAGGACCACAAGGATAACTACTGTCAGCTTTGCAGAAGCCTATTTTTTTCCCATGGGCTCACAGTTGACACACTATCTCAGAAAGTTATTGCAGATACCTGATGTAATTGCCAGCAGCAAAACACACTGTGCTGGCTCCTAAACCACAACTAGCAGACCAAGAACACATTGCACCAGGAACCTATCCCATAGCTTTTTCCTCTTCTCAACTATTCATTCAGAACACTGAATAAGCACTAAAAGCATAACCTGAGCAAGGGTGAGCTACTTCAGCTCCAAGGGGGCAAGAGAGTGCAAAGCTGAGGAGCTTCTGTGGCTGGTCCTCTCCACCAATAAATCAGTTGGGGAATCACTGCAGGGCTGTAGGAAGGGTGATGCCTTTTCCTCAGAGGTCACTTTTGATTGCTCAGGGCAGAGCTTGGGCAGCCACAACCCTGCTGTGCCTTCAGGAACAGGCTCTGAAACAGCAGCAGCACCCCATGAGACACCCCTGAAATAGCAGTGGGGGGAGGGGGGGACATAGTGGGAGAAGCCAAAGCAGAAGCAGCAGTAGCACAGTTTTGCTCCTCTTGCCAAGGGACTGCAATAGTTTCTTACTGGGTCATGATTGCAGTTTCAGAAAGGCTAATTTTAAATTCCAGACAGAATACATTATTTTGGGTTAGTTACTACTCTCCTCTGGGGGCCCTGTGGCAAAAGGCTGAAATGTGCAAAGTAGGCAAATACCTTAATTATTGTAGCAGCAGATTTTTCTAAACAGAATTCCCAGCAAGTGCTGCATGCACCTAAGGTACTGAAAATGAAGGTCAAAGCAGGAGGAAGTTGTCTCCAGGTTGCAGGAAGAAACACTGTAGACTTTGCTTCTCTTACTGCCAGAAAACAATGAAACACTACAAAACCTACTTTTTGTGTGTGTGACAAAAAAACCAAGAAAAATAAATTCACTGCACACACAGAGGTAATGGCAAGGATCAATCTTAACTGATCTGTTGCAGTCAGTTAAGTTAACCTGAAGGTCTGCTCATACACTGCTGCAGTTCAGGAGCCAGGGAAGTGATAACAAAATTCTAATGCAAATTTAAAAAAAAAAAAAATACACTTTATAAATTACTGATCAGCAAACTTCTTCCTTCTGAATGCTTCTGAAGAGATTTTTTTAGCTGGGGCTTATTTAGATAACTGGCATAGAGGAGTAGAGAATGCATACTTTATAACACTTATGTTCACTTGCTTCTCAGATCAGGTATTTCACTGCACAACCTATAAAGTATTTGAATTGATTTGCTATGTACAAAGAGCAGCTAATAAGCAAAGTGTTGATAGGCAGGATTGATTATTTATAGTAATAAAGGAACAAAAAGGGGAAAGAAACCCAAAGGAATGGTACACTGAGAATTAAATACCAGTCTGAACTCTTTTTCTTATACAGCTACAACACTTGAAAACTCCAAGTTAGCTTCTGGAGGCCCACTCACAGGATCTGTTTTCAATCACTTCAAGCACAGTGAGTCTGGCAGATTTCAACCTGACCCAGCATAAGCTGGAGTGCTTTATTTGGTGGTGATGTGACATGGAGTTGCATAGAAGAAACAAAAAAGAGTGCAGGAGAAAATACCTTTTTCTATGGTGCCTGGCAGTGTCATAGAAGAAAAACAAAGGGTGCAGGACCTTTTTCTATGGTGCCTGGCAGTGTCATAGAAGAAAAACAAAGGGTGCAGGACCTTTTTCTATGGTGCCTGGCAGTGTCATAGAAGAAAAACAAAGGGTGCAGGACCTTTTTCTATGGTGCCTGGCAGTGTCATAGAAGAAAAACAAAGGGTGCAGGACCTTTTTCTATGGTGCCTGGCAGTGTCATAGAAGAAAAACAAAGGGTGCAGGACCTTTTTCTATGGTGCCTGGCAGTGTCATAGAAGAAAAACAAAGGGTGCAGGACCTTTTTCTATGGTGCCTGGCAGTGTCATAGAAGAAAAACAAAGGGTGCAGGACCTTTTTCTATGGTGCCTGGCAGTGTCATAGAAGAAAAACAAAGGGTGCAGGACCTTTTTCTATGGTGCCTGGCAGTGTCATAGAAGAAAAACAAAGGGTGCAGGACCTTTTTCTATGGTGCCTGGCAGTGTCATAGAAGAAAAACAAAGGGTGCAGGACCTTTTTCTATGGTGCCTGGCAGTGTCATAGAAGAAAAACAAAGGGTGCAGGACCTTTTTCTATGGTGCCTGGCAGTGTCATAGAAGAAAAACAAAGGGTGCAGGACCTTTTTCTATGGTGCCTGGCAGTGTCATAGAAGAAAAACAAAGGGTGCAGGACCTTTTTCTATGGTGCCTGGCAGTGTCATAGAAGAAACAAAGGGTACAGGACCTTTTTCTATGGTGCCTGGTAGTATCATAGAAGAAACAGAGTGCAGGAGAAAATATCTTTTTTTTTTTTTTTTATGGTGCCTGGCAGTATCATATAAGAAACAAAGGGTGCAGGAGAAAATACCTTTTTTTCCTATGGTGCCTGGCAGTATCATATAAGCAGATGCCACCTACTGAATAGATGCTGGAGTGCACAATCTGAGAGCTATGCAGCATCTTAAATACTCAAGGAGTGCTCACATCCACATGTGACTGCTTTAGTCATCCTTTTGCCTTCATGTTTACTCCTTCAGTGACTCAGAGGTGAGCTTCATTTGCTGGGAGAAGGAAAAAAAAGACCAAATCAAAAGGTATGCTAAGTGCAGTGGTGTCATGGCAAGCTACACAAAACAGCACAATCTGAAATCAGGACACTTCTGAATCCAACTGAAGAATAATACTACAAGAAGGGAAAAAAAAAAAAACCAAAAAACAGGCAACTTGAGCTATGGTAGTTAAAAACAAACCCCGAAGTTTGTTACACCTGACTTGTACAGATGACACTGGTTTGCCAGAGATGTTGTTTATCCCACCTAAAGATTCAGCAAAGGATGAGGCAATTTGTATGTTAATTAATTATTTTCCTGATAAATAATGCTCTGTGCTGAGATTACTGGGCCTAACAGAAGCCAAAACTCCTCCTCCCTCGGATCCGTGACCAGGGGGAGCTGCTGTAGGAAAGGCAAAATGAAACCCTGAGGGCATTCACTGTCACACTGGAACACCTCTGCCACTCCTCGGCAGTAACTGTGCTCATGACAGTGCACTGTGGAAGCTGGCACTGCCACTGCTGCTCCCAGAAATTGCCAGCCCCTCCAGCTGTGGCCACACCTCTGTGCAGGGTAAACTGGCACCTCTTCTTGGGTGGCACTGTGTGCAGTTCTGTATTCCCCAGCACAGGAAGGACATGGAACTGCTTGTGCCAGTCCGGAACAGTCCACGAAGATGCTCAGAGGGCTGCAGCAGCTCTGCCATGAGGACAGGCTGAGAGAGTTGGGGAGAGAATGGTAAGGTTGGAAGGGACCCCAAGGATCATCCAGTTCCAACCCCCTGCCATAGGCAGGGACACCTCCCACTAGAACAGGACATTCAAAGCATCGTCCAGCCTGGCCTTGAACACCTCCAGGGAGGGAGCAGCCACAACCTCCCTGGGCAACCTGTGCCAGTGTCTCACCACCCTCACTGCAAACAACTTCCTCCTAACATCCAGTTTCAATCTCCCCTCTGCCACTTCAAACCCATTGCCCCTTGTCCTGCCATTGCCAGACCTTGTCAATAGTCCCTCCCCAGCCTTCCTGGAGCCCCCTTCAGATCCTGGAAGGCTACTCTAAGCTCTCCTGGAAGCCTTCTCTTCTGCAGGCTGCAGAGCCCCAACTCTCTCAGCCTGTCCTCACAGCAGAGCTGCTGCAGCCCTCTCAGCATCTTGGTGGCCTCCACTGGACTGGCTCAAACACTTCCATGTCCTTCCTGTGCTGGGGGCTCCAGAACTGCACACAGGACTGCAGGTGGGGTCTGAGGAGAGCAGAGCAAAGGAGCAGAATCCCCTCCCCTGCCCTGCTGCCCACACTGCTCTTGCTGCAGCCCAGTACTCAGCTGGCATTACCTAGCATGCAACCACAAGCACCCAAAATTATTTCTCTTCAGCACACTGTTAGCTGTAGCACATTGCAACTTTGTCCTGTTGCTATAGAAACTGTACAACATTACTGTTTCTCATAAAATGTGTTGTCTTACAAGCTTTACAACAAGGCATTTATAACATCAGTTGCTACATCTGTCAAAGAGAGCAGATTCTTAAAAACCAGGCCTGTAAATTGCTGTGAAAGGGCTTTAAAGAACTACTAGTGGGAAGTGACCCTGCCTATGGCAGGGAGTAGGACCTAGATGATCTTTGAGGTCCCTTCCAACCTTACCATTCTATGAACTGCTCAATGCATCATATAACTTTGCTGTGGTACACTGAGTAAGTTTATGTGATGATCTAAGAGGGAAGGTGAACACAAACGTCCACAGATCCTTCAGGGCAAACCAAACAGGCAAGCTGAGACAGGACAAATGATTGCAAAATATTAACAAGTTGCAGAAATCCATCTTCTGCACTTGGAATCTGATTAACATGTCAGTGCTTATATGCTGGTCTGTCCTTGTAGGCACTGGAGACAATCAGAAAGCAAAGGGGAAACCCCATAGGCTGATTTAGAACCAACTGGACTGCAAAACTAAGCTAAATCTACACTCCTCTAGCTTGGATCCACTCCCGCTAGTCCTATCACTACCCAGCACCCCAAAAAGTCCCTCAGCAGCTTTCCCCTAGGCCCCCTTCAGATACCAGAAGGCCACAATAAGGTCTCCTTGAAGTCTTCTCTCCTCCAAACTGAACCACCCCAATTTTCTTAGCCTGATCTCACAGGAGAGCAGCTCCAGCCCCCTGACCACCCTCATGGCCCTGCTCTGGACACATTCTGGCATGTCCATATCCTTCTTGTAATAGGGGCTCCAGAGCTGGACACAGTACTCCTAGGTGGGTCTCATGACAGTAGTGTAGGGGGGCAGAATCAGCTCCCTCTCCCTGCTGGCCATGCTTCTCTTGCTGCAGCCCAGGCTCTGGTTGGCTTTCTGGCCTGCAAGTGCACACTGACAGCTCATGTTGAGCTTCTCATCCACCAGCACCCCCAAGCCCTTTTCTCCAGGGCTGCTCTCCAGCCAGGCACTGCTCAGCCTATATCGGTGCCTGGGATTGTCCTGACCCAGCTGCAGGACCCTGCACTTGGTCTTGTTGAACCTCCTGAGGTTGGTATGGGTCCACCTCTCCAGCCTGTCAGGGTCCCTCTGGTTGGCATCCCTGCCCTCCAGAGTGTCAGGATAACAAATGCCTCTTCATTTCCTGACAATGAGTAGCTTGATATGAAGGCAAACCCAAACAACCACTAATTGTTGAAAACACAATCACGACTCACTTCCTACTACTGCCCAGCAAGTAGCTGCCAGTTGTTTAATCAGGATGTGCAGACAGCTGTAATATGCTCAGGAAAGACAGAACAGAAATCCTGAGGAAATCAGGCTTCATTAGTTCTTATAAGCAGGCTGTGGGTAACTTGGGAACATGCAAATGGGAAAGATTACTGTATCAGAAATCAGCCCATGGTATCTGCCCTTATACAGACTTGAGAGAAGTATTTTCTATTCTCTTCTCTACTTCCAACCTGTGCTTATCTGAGAGGTCTTCTGTTTTCACTAATCTCTCAGCACACAGATACTGAATTTTCTGGTTTATGTTTATCTTTTCATCTAAAAAAAGTCCATAGAAGAGTTTGTAAGTAAAACACTCTCCCACTCTTTGTCTCTTCAAACAAAAGTTATTGTTCTGTCTGAGAGAAAAAAAAAAAAACAGGTAAAGAAGTTTTAGGAGGTGTTTGAAAAGATTAAAATTAAAACAAGCATATGACAGAAGGAAACTGTCAACAACAACAACAAAGGGACTACAGCTTACTGCTTTGATAAATGTGAAAACACTCACAGCTCATAGAAATGTAGCTCTCTCTCCAAGGAGCCAGGAGAATAATATCTGCCATGGCAACCAAACAGAGCAGTCTTCTGGCACTTTCTGAATGAGCATTTAGGAGGAGATTAATTCAATACTCTGAATCATGAAAGGGCTCTTGAGATCCATAACTGTCTCCTACAAATTGCCCTTATTGTACAACTGGATGTTTAGAGCACATTGCACATTATCTAGATCGAACCAAAGCCTTCATAGCAAATTTATAGGAAACAGACTAAGCACACATGATGTGTCACAGCATTTTCACCCACTCCTTTCAGGGTGCTTACAAAAATAGGGGTATTATTTGAATGGATTGCTGCAGTTTTGCAGGCTTTATTTTTAAGCTTATTTATCTTTGGAAGCTATGTAAGCCCTTTTTACTTTCTGAAATGTGTCAAAACATTAAAAGCTACCCCCAAAAAAAAAGTTTACAATATGGTATGGAAGCAGAGAGTAAAAAGATTGTCACTTAAGTGAGCATTACAGCCCACAACAGGCTAGTTTGAATTTACAGTCCTCCAAGCAATGACACACCTCAGTAAATCATTGTTTGTTTTACTACTTCTATCCAATCTCTTTTTTTTTTCCTCCATCAAATGCAGCATCAGATGTGCACCAGACAGCTCAGTGAAGACAAATGCCTTACAAAAAGCATTTCAGAAGAGTATATTGAACACCTAGCTGCTTCATCAGAGTTTACATTACTATGTGTCCCAGGACAAGAGTAATTGGGTGTTTTGTTTACTGATTGCCTTATACTGTGAACAGTCATACTGCACATCACACAACACAGAAGAGACTGGTAATAATTATTAAATTAGTCCCAATTAAATAATAATTGGGACTGGGTAGGCACAATCCCAAGCACAACTCCAGGCTGAGTGGGGAGTGGCTGAGAGCAGCCCTGAGGAAAAGGCCCTGGGGGTCTGGGGTGATGAAAAGCTCAACCTGAGGCTGCAGTGTGAGTGCAGCCCAGACAGCAACTGTGTGCTGGGCTGCAGCAAGAGCAGTGTGGGCAGCAGGGCAAGGGAGGGGATTGTGCCCCTTTGCTCTGCTCTCCTCAGACCCCACCTGCAGTCCTGTGTGCAGTTCTGGAGCCCCCAGCACAGGAAGGACATGGAAGTGTTGGAGCCAGTCCAGTGGAGGCCACCAAGATGCTCAGAGGACTGCAGCAGCTCTGCTGTGAGGACAGGCTGAGAGAGTTGGGGCTCTGCAGCCTGCAGAAGAGAAGGCTTCCAGGAGAGCTTAGAGTGGCCTTGCAGGATCTGAAGGGGGCTCCAGGAAGGCTGGGGAGGGACTATTGACAAGGTCTGGGAATGGCAGGACAAGGGGAATGGGTTTGAAGTGGCAGAGAGGAGACTGAAAGTGGATGTTAGGAGGAAGTTGTTTGCAGTGAGGGTGGTGAGACACTGGCACAGGTTGCCCAGGGAGGTTGTGGAGCACAGAAGCACAGATCTTTGATCACATTAGGGGATTCTGTGCTCCACAACCTCCCTGGAGGTGTTCAAGGCCAAGCTGGACGAGGCCCTGTGTGACCTGTACTAGTGGGAGGTGTCCCTGCCTATGGCAGGGGGTTGGAACTAGATAATCTTTGAGGTCCCTTCCAACCTTACCATTGTATGAAAACAAAGATATGCTTAGCTGGAAATGATGAAGTCACAGCTAACACACATCTCAACATGACAATGAAGGAAGGAGTCATTCATCATTTTTTCTACCATAATTCCAATGGAATTGCTCACTTTTGTTATCAATGTGAAATTAAAAATCAAATGAAGGAACATTTTATGACAGTGCCACTTGCAACTGTCACTCCTTCATCCCCCCTCCACCTCCCAACTTTCAATTCCAGGTTTCAGCCTTCAGTTTTGTTTGTACTAAGCTTTTTTTTCCCCCCCAAATCAGAACACTCTGTTCTCATTGAAATGAAGGTCTTCAAGAACTGCACATTTTGAATGGTACAACCAAAATGTGTGTATAATGAGGGCAAATTAAATGCAATTTAATCTAGTGGAGAGGCTGGGAGATTTTGTTCAAACCCTGAATACTTTGATGAGTGAACATAATAATATGGAGCAGGCTCTTTCCTTTCTTAGCTCACTCTTTGTGTCTTAATAAAACCAACGTAAACAAACTGCCTAGTGGAGGAAGGCTGGCAGGGGAACTTAAATTACTTTTATTCAGCTCATTTCTTTTTCTGGATTAATTCTGTTGCCAGTGTGGAGCACTCCACAGTGGCAAATAAATGGCTATTTTCCAGATACTCGCTGAACTGCAACAAGGCAGAGAGCACTTAGAGCAGGTTCATGAGGGACGCTGCCTGCCAGCTAACATCATCTCTCCCGTGCACCTTGCAAACAGTAAGCAAAGAAATGAAAAACTGCAAAGATCAGAAGGGTCTGCATAATAAAGACAAAAATTCTCAGACAGAACAAGGGACAAAGTAAGAAGAGCAGGTATAAAATTTGAGAGAATAGAGCAGCAAGAGGAGGACCATTTTGATACGAAACAGTCCCCACAAACCACAATAATTGAACAGGCAGGGACTCTTTTGGGCAGATAAAGTCTGGCTGCAGATGGAGGCACAGAACTAGACCACTGAGCTAACTCATTTGCCCCTTCTTCACCTATAACTCAAGTGCTAAAGGAACACTATTTTCCCTCAACTGGTTGAGTTCTGCTGTTGCAGAGCGATGCACCTGACACCGGCGATCACCACGGTCTGCCCCCTTAAGCCCCAAAACTGGAGAAGGGACAGCCAATTCCCCATGCTGTTATCAAGAAGGAATCAGTAAGCTAAAAAGCTCTTCTGAGGTAAAGAATTACAGCTCAGCATGATGAACACAGGGGATGTGTCGTGGGTTTAAAGAGCCCACAGAGTGAAGCTCTCAAATGAATGGGAGAAAAAAGAGAATGGTATTTGGAGAGTTACAGACAGACATTACACTGCAAATACAAATCCATAGTGAAGCCCTTCAAGTTTTCCCCAACCCAAAACTAAATCTATACTCCCCAGTGCTCCAATCCTCCCATCCCCCCCCATGCCTCTGCAGGCCCCAAACCAGGCCTGCTCCTCACAAGTTTGTCCTGATAAAGCAGCTCCTGCCAGACACAAGGCTGGAGGGGGAGGAAAGGAGAAAGAGCTGGGCTGGCCCTGAGTTTATGAAGAGATAGCAGAATTATGGGATGGAATAACAACCTTCTAGTCCCTACAGGATCTTTTTTTAACCCTATAGTTCCCAACCTGGGACAGTATGCATGCTGAAGAATAACCTATTACTCATCACAACACATAAGTAACCATATTGCTTTAAACAAACATTGAGAGATATCTCACTCCCAGTGACCAGCAGAGAGCTACTGCATGGAGAGGATGTGTGTGTGAAATGCTCCACTGAAACACAACAGAGACTTCAGGAGGGTTTTAGTCTGTTGGAAGGCAGTGAAGGGGAAAAGCATCTGGGGGTCCTAGTGGATGGGAGGTGTTTCTGGTCAGAGTGGAACTGATACTGCTCCTGGGCAACCTGTGCCAGTGTCTCACCACCCTCACTGCAAACAGCTTCCTCCTAACATCCAGTTTCAATCTCCCCTCTGCCACTTCAAACCCATTCCTCCTCATCCTGTTATTGCAAGACCTTGTCAATAGTCCTTCCCCAGCCTTCCTGGAGCCCCCTTCAGATCCTGCAAGGCTACTCTAAGGTCTCCTGGAAGCCTTCTCCTCTCCAGGCTGCAAAGCCCCAACTCTCTCAGCCTGTCCTCACAGCAGAGCTGCTGCAGCCCTCTCAGCATCTTGGTGGCCTCCTCTGGACCCACTCCAACACTTCCATGTCCTTCCTGTGCTGGGGGCTCCAGAGCTGCACACAGGACTGCAGGTGGGGTCTGAGGAGAGCAGAGAAAAGGGGCACAGTCCCCTCCCTTGCCCTGCTTGCAACACATTTTTGATGTGTAGTAGAAGGTAGTGCATGGCCTCAGCCCAGAAGGACCACTGGACCAAAGGGCTCCTGCAGCTTGCATGAAGGGTGCAAATGCCCAGGGGTTTGGTTGTTCAGGTTGCCTCTGGACCTCAAGCTGACCCTGTGGCTACACCATTGCAAATATTCTTATTTTCATGAGATTCTATGCCTGAGACTCTGCTTTGGGCAACCCAGGGTCCAGAATACACCACCTGAACACTGTCTGCTAAGCCTAAAAACTGTCTACCTACTACCTACTGCTTCAGTTCACAGCACTGAAACATATTTCCCAGCAATGCAGGTTTTTCTGTGTGATCTGCTCTTTGAAAATGATACTCAGTGTGATGCTTTGGGAGTTCCCTACCCCCCCACACTTTATAAAGTCCCCCAGGCTAGACTCAGCCAGCTGGAAGTTAAGGACTGAAGCTCTATTTACAGCTCAGCACAATGTACAAGCAGAGATACACACAACAGACAGGAATAGTTACAGACATAGACAAGTGAAAGGCAATACAGAAACACAGTCCCCCTCCCAGCAATCACAATCCCCAGGAGGGGCTCCCAACCACCCTTCCACCTTCTTTCCACCCCCCTGCCTTACCCCAAGGTCTGCCTTATGTGCAAGGTGAGTTTAGAGGCTGGGCCAGGGGAGTCAGAAGCAGAGTGGTTAGTTAGGTTAGCAGAGAGAAGACTCAGTGGCTCCCAGAGAAACCAAGAGACTCTGTGTTTATCTGTGTTTGTGTTCTTGTTTTTATCCATCTCAGCAAGCCTATGAGTGCAGCAGACATCACCACTGTTTGCTTTTCCCAGCCTAGCATCTAATTCTTTACATTAAAATATTCCAGTTAGCCTCAAACCAGCAGAGTCAGCCAAAATAAAGCTCAGCTCATCTCTTAAGGGCACACAGTTTTGTTCTCCTCACAAATCACTGCATTACTTTTGAAGGTACTCAGAGGTGTCTCTCAGGCAAACACATTGCCATTGCTTTGACACTAATTTTAGATGCCCATTTTCCACGTGTGCTGCCTTGGTCTGGTTTTAGAAGGGCAGTGGTTAGTTTTGGAAGGGCAGTCAGTGCCCTGCAACACAGGGGAGCACTTATGTAACCAAGCTTATACACCTTATGTAACTTTCATCTGCTGTGACAGCCAAACCAGACATTTGACTCTTCCTCTCTAACTCTCTCACTATCCAGCATTTCAAGGAGACATTCAAAAAGAACCCAAAACAAAATTACTAAGCCTCCCTCAGTCTCAGCAACCCTCAAGCGTCCCAGATTACAGACACTACTAATGGCACCACGCTAGCTACTACCAGCAGAAACAGGTGAGGTCTCTTTTCTTTTTGCACATTTCCACATGTGTTTCCTGCTGGTAAACCTTAACTTTAGAAAAACCACATTGTGCAGACATTACAGTCACTGTTTCACAACAGGAGATACAGGGGACATGGACATGTCATGGAGTGAAGAATCAGTGCAGCCTCAGCAACTGTGCAGCTGGCACCAAGTTGTGTGGCACAGTCAACTTGCCAGAGGGCAGGGATCCATCCAGAGGGACCTGGACAGGCTGCAGAGCTGTGCCCAGGCCAACCTCATGACATTCAACAAGGTCAAGTGCAAGGTCCTGCACCTGGGTAGGCACAATCCCAAGCACAGCTCCAGGTTGGGTGGGGAATGGCTGAGAGCAGCCCTGAGGAAAAGGCCCTGGGGGTCTGGGGTGATGAAAAGCTCAACCTGAGGCTGCAGTGTGAGTGCAGCCCAGACAGCAACTGTGTGCTGGGCTGCAGCAAGAGCAGTGTGGGCAGCAGGGCAAGGGAGGGGATTGTGCCCCTTGGCTCTGCTCTCCTCAGACCCCACCTGCAGTCCTGTGTGCAGTTCTGGAGCCCCCAGCACAGGAAGGACATGGAAGTGTTGGAGTGGGTCCAGAGGAGGCCACCAAGATGCTGAGAGGGCTGCAGCAGCCCTTGTGGTTGCTCCCTCCCTGGAGGTGTTCAAGGTGAGGTTGGAGGAGGCCTTGAGTGACCTGTGCTAGTGGGAGGTGTCCCTGCCTATGGCAGGGGGTTGGAACTGGATGAGCTTTGAGGTCCATTCTATGATTCTATACCTATGTTTTTTACAAATGATGCTCCTTGGTCCTCAATAATCCTGCCTTTAGCTGAGTGGATGACAAATATTTACTGAGAAGGGAAGGAAAAGATAGTTTGTTGTTCAGGACAAAGCTGCATCTTTGGTTAACAGTTTGTAAATACTAAAAACAAACAAAAACAAGGAGGAAAAAAAATTTAAAAAACCAAAGCAACACAAAAAACCAGCCCAAAACCCAACAACAACAAAAAAACCAAACCCCCAAAGAACCAACCCAAAAAAAACCAAAGCAACCCAAACCAAACAATCAAACAAAAAAAACCAAAACACCAGTCTGCACAGTTTTCAGCAACTGAGTTCTTTCTTGGCTGACATCAATGCCAAAATCAAGGTATTTTACTCTTCAGAAAGTTAATTCTGTTTTTCTTCTAATATAGCACATAATCAATTCAACTACTAATTGATTCAACTAATTCAACTACTCATCCTTCCTAAATGCCAGCCATAAGAAAGCAGAACTAGTGTTTACTCTTGCTGTTGAAAGTTGGGCCTTTAATTGTGAGATCTCCTCTCTCTAACCTTCTCAACAGAGTGATGTGAACTAGAAAAGCAGCATTTAGCAGCAGCATACCTAGAAACACAGTCAGGGGACACAAGATAATTTGAGCTAAAAAAGCTAAGAAGCTTTGGGCATTAAAGCTGACTCTCAAAGGTTTATCTTCATACAGCAGTTTTGCCCTTGAAGCCCCCCAGTGTGATTGTTTACTGGGGAGATATTATGCACACAATATGAGTAGAAGGACATTAACTTTTCAATGCAGCTACTCCAGGGAAAGCAGCCACCTATACTCAGCTGACCTTTCAAGAAAGTAGCCTATTGTGACTATAAATATGCCTTTAAGAAAATAGATGAAGGCACACAGTGGTGGCAAAAAGATGTAACTAAGGATGTTAGGCAGGAAGCAGGGGGTGCAGAAATGTGGCTCTGCTTTGTGGAGGTGCTGGCCACAACGTGGGAGTTACCACACAGCAGAAAGATTCAACCTCTTTCTGAGCACTCCTGTCATAAAATGTGCCTGATGAGGAGAGGCTCAGGGACCTGGGGCTGCTTAGTCTGGAGAAGAGAAGACTGAGAGGGGATTTAATCAACTATCTGAATGCTGGGGGTGCAGGCTCCAGAACTGCACCCAGGACTCCAGTACATCACCTTTGCCTTTCTCAGCACAATTATTTCAAACATGTTCTTCCTGGTTACAACTTCAGTTTATGCTAGATGCAAGATAACTGGATTTTTGTGAGTGCTTCAGCAGTGAAAGAAGTGTTGCAACAACAAACACCTCCAGGGGTAAAATAAGGGAAGTTTCATAGAGCTCACTGTTCTTCAAAAGTGACAAAATAAACATAGCAAGTTGGCACCCACAAGGACCACACACACCACAAGTTGCTATGTTATAGGCCAGATGTTCATAGAATCATAGAACCACAGAATCAGCCAGGTTGGAAGAGACCTCCAAGCTCACCCAGCCCAACCTAGCACCCAGCCCCAGCCAATCAACCAGACCATGGCACTAAGTGCCCCATCCAGGCTTTGCTTCAACACCTCCAGGGATGGCAGCTCCACCAACCCCCTGGGCAACCCATTCCAATGCCAATCACTCTCTCTGGCAAGAACTTCCTCCTAACATCCAGCCTAGACCTCCTCTGGCACAAATTTAGACTCTGTCCCCTCTTTCTGTTGCTGAGTGCCTGGCAGCAGAGCCCAACTCCAGCTGGCTACAACCATGACATGTGTCATGTTGACATGTGTCATGCTGAAAGGACAGACCAATCTTCAAAACTTCCAGCCCTCTGCACCACTTCTTATGGATCATCAGAAACACAAAGTAATGTCTGAAACGCTACAGCTTACAACCCTAGGTGCAGAAGCAAACCAGTGCTGTTTTCTGTGTAGCAGTCTGAGTTGTACACTGTGCTACCAGTGACTGTTCCACACTCAGCTATGTCAGCACTGCCACCACAAGCTGTGGGGTAGAGCTGAAGGTAAGCTTAATACATTGTAAAAAAAAAAAAAGCAATTTAAAACTCCCAGGATTTACCTATTTATCCAAAGAATCAATATCTCCCTAATTTTATTTT
>VWZE01023752.1:83936-109543 GCA_013396675.1 Eubucco bourcierii
TTTTTTTTTTTTGCTTCATAACAGCAGTGCTTTTCACTGCTGTAGATGTCAGTGGCTCTTACCTGTTGTTTGAGAGCCTCGAGAGATTCAAACTCCAACTTTGCTAGTTTTATCTGGATGTCTCGTGGCTTGTCTGCAATTACAAATGCCATCATGAACTTTACTGCCAGTAGCAAGTGCTGCAAGAAAAAGGAAAAAGAAAAACATTGGTCTATGGAGGCTGAAGCACAGAGAACAGCAGAATACTATTTCCAAATTCTAGTAACAGAGGTTTCTTGGTTTGGTTTTTTTTTTTTCCCCTTGTGACATGTACAGCAGAGAGCATACTACAAACACATGAAGCCTCATAATAAATTGCTCTAAGTAAAAAAATATTTGAATAGAAACACAGAGAATCATGTTTAGAGATCTTCTACACTGGAATTTTAAAGCCTACTTTCAGATTCCATTTTCCAGACTGATCTTTTAGAGTCTTTTTTAATAGATCTTCTACACTGGATTTTTTATATCTATTTCAGATTCCATTTTTGAGAGTGATCTTTTAGAGCCTTTTTAAATAGATCTTTTACACTGGATTTTTTAAGTCTACTTTCAGATTCCATTTTCCAGACTGATCTTTTAGAGTCTTTTTTAATAGATCTTTTACATTGGAATTTTTATATCTATTTCAGATTCCATTTTCCAGACTGATCTTTTACAGCCTTTTTAAATAGATCTTCTACATTGGAATTTTTAAGTCTACTTTCAGATTCCATTTTCCAGACTGATCTTCTAGAGCCTTTTAATGGATCTTCTACATTGGAATTTTTAAGTCTACTTTCAGATTCCATTTTCCAGACTGATCTTCTAGAGCCTTTTTATGGATCTTCTACATTGGAATTTTTAAGTCTACTTTCAGATTCCATTTTCCAGACTGATCTTNCTTTTTATGGATCTTCTACAGTGGAATTTTTAAGTCTACTTTCAGATTCCATTTTTGAGACTGATCTTTTAGAGCCTTTTTATGGATCTTCTGCACTGGAATTTTTAAGTCTACTTTCAGATTCCATTTTTGAGACTAATCTTTTAGAGCCTTTTTATGGATCTTCTACAGTGGAATTTTTAAGTCTACTTTCAGATTCCATTTTTGAGACTAATCTTTTAGAGCCTTTTTATGGATCTTCTACAGTGGAATTTTTAAGTCTACTTTCAGATTCCATTTTTGAGACTGATCTTTTAGAGCCTTTTTCCAGACTGATCTTTTAGAGCCTTTTTATAGATCTTTTCCATTGGAATTTTTAAAATCTACTTTCAGATTCCATTTCCAAGACTGAAGTATGAAGAAAGAAGAGCAAGGGCTGGTAAGGTAAGGTGTTCTGTTTACATACCAAAGTAACACTACCCTCCCTCTCCAGGCAAACTGCCCTTTTGGTGTCTGTCACTAGAAATTACACATTCAATAAGTTTTAGAAACAGCAGCTGAAAGGAAAAGTGCTAAACAAAAGAGCTGCTCTATATCGATCTGTATACTTGAGGGGGAAAAAAAAGCTACTTTTGTGTCATCTTATTTTATAAACAAAGCATATTCTACAACTCCAAATATTTTATGCTCCAGAACACTTGCAAATTGCCTCTATAAATACCTTTCTGAGCCTACAATGCACATAACTGAGGGTTTCAGGCATGTTAAAAGACATTATTTTTCTCCTGGTTGTTTCATCTCATAGCCAATTCAAAAGACAGGGGGAAAAAGATCATATACACAGAATTCTGTTGGAGCTTCTAAGCATTAATGGTTAATTTTGTAGTAACCCAAGAGTTTTGAAAGCAGCATGGTCATGTGCCCATCTCTATGCTACCATTTGGTAATCCTGAAATGTTTTGGCACAACTCTTCCATCAATTTACGGCTATGGTTCAATAGGAGCTGTGATAAGAGCTGCCAGAAGTTAAATCAGCTAATGGTGGATGTAATGAACAGCAGAGTTCTGAACATGCTCTGAAATAAAAGTCTAAGGGAAAAGAAAAGATCTCCATGGAATTAAAATTGACAGCATGATTAATACCAAGCCACATGAAGTGCCTCTTAGCTGATTGCTAACATTACATATTGGATCCCACTCTGACATGTAGTTTATCACAGAATCACAGAATGGGAAGGTTGGAAAGGATTTCAAGGATCATCCAGTTCCAACCCCCTACCACAGGCAGGGACACCTCCCACTAGTACAGGTCACTCAAGGCCTCCTCCAACCTGGCCTTCAACACCTCCAGGGAGGTTGGGGAGCACAGAATCACCCAATGTGATCAAAGATCACATTCTGTGCTTCTGTGCTCCACAANGGCAAATGTTTCTAACTGCAATGCAGTGCAGCTAGTTGGAGACCTTTAGAATATTTCAGTGAGAGAAATGAGATCATTGGCTGTGAAAAGGGAAAAGAAGGTGATGTCTGTGTTAGCCATTTGTGACTCACACATGAATTTTAGTGAAGTGCACAGCTTTTTCTCTGGATTCACTGGAATGTAAGTGGTGTGCTTTACTTCTGTTTGAAGCTGTAACTAAATGCTGCAGAAAAAGTCACTTTTGGGTTTGTTTGTTTGTTTTTTTAATATGGACCAAAAAGCTGAATCCTGCAATGTTAAAACAATGAACAGAATCTCACAGCCATGACTGGCATGAGAAGGGCAACAAAGCTGGTGAGGGGCCTGGAGCACAGCCCTGTGAGGAGAGGCTGAAGGAGCTGGGGGTGTGCAGCCTGCAGAAGAGGAGGCTCAGGGCAGACCTCATTGCTGTCTGCAGCTACCTGAAGGGAGGTTGTAGACAGGTGGGGTTGGGCTCTGCTGCCAGGCACCCAGGGACAGAAGGAGGGAACACAGCCTCAAGCTGTGCCAGGAGAGGTCTAGGCTGGATGTTAGGAGGAAGTTGTTGGCAGAGAGAGTGAATGGCATTGGAATGGGCTGCCCAGGGAGGTGGTGGAGTCACCATCCTCAGAGGTGTTCAAGCCTGGTTGGGGCACTTCTACTTCTTTGAAAATCCCCTCAAATAAAATAAATAAATAACTGTAATTGTCTATTATTAACTCTAATATTATTACTTCAGTGCCCAGGTAGTCAAGCTGAAGAATCCAGCCTCTGCATGAGATGTCTGAGAGAGTTATTTCAAGTGCTCCAGGTCAATAAGCCAGTATTGCTGTGCTCCTGTAAATGAGGCCAGGATTTCTCATGAGACTTTTACTAATAACTTGTGAAGCACGAAGCTATTCCTCTTTTGTCTCACCTAACACTGCAGATCCCATGATAAAAAGAGGTGGGTTTTTTCATTCTAAGAGACCCTATGCAAATAAAACTTAATACCTATCCAGCTGGAAAATTAAACTACTTCTACACTGCCATCTTCTTTGCCTTATCTTATTGCCCTTTGCTCTGCTCTCCTCAGACCCCACCTGCAGTCCTGTGTGCAGTTCTGGAGCCCCCAGCACAGGAAGGACATGGAACTGTTTGAGCCAGTCCAGAGGAGGCCTCCAAGATGCTGAGAGGGCTGCAGCAGCTCTGCTGTGAGGACAGGCTGAGAGAGTTGGGGCTCTGCAGCCTGCAGAAGAGAAGGCTTCCAGGAGACCTTAAGTAGCCTTCCAGTATCTGAAGGGGGCTCCAGGAAGGCTGGGGAGGGACTATTGACAAGGTCTTGGAATGGCAAGACAAGAGGTAATGGGTTTGAAGTGACAGAGGGGAGACTGAAAGTGGATGTTAGGAGGAAGTTGTTTGCAGTGAGGGTGGTGAGACACTGGCACAGGTTGCCCAGGGAGGTTGGGGAGCACAAAATCACCCAATATGATCTTTGATCACATTCTGTGCTTCAGTGCTCCACAACCACCCTGGAAGTGTTCAAGGCCAGGTTGGATGAGGCCTTGAGTGACCTGTGCTAGTGGGAGGTGTCCCTGCCTATGGCAGGGGGTTGGAACTGGATGATCCTTGAGGTCCCTTCCAACCTTACCATTCTATGATTCTATTTATTTTTTGCAGAATGCAACAGTTAGAATTCAGAACTAATATGAATATCAAAATAAAAGCAGCACTCTTACTACACTGGCAGTAAATCAGTTTTAAATGTGTGTGCTATGTTCTCATTTCAGTACTCTTCTCACACAAATATTTGGACAGTCTGTTTAGGGCCAAACTCCCTCTCCCTGCCCTCACACCTCAATTTCTGATAATGAGCACTGAGGTAATGGACATTGGATTGATCAGAATGCCCCAGCAGCACCTTTCCTACAAGAATATGCTGTATTTAAGATCAAACAAAAATACCTAACAAATATAAAAATGTGGAAGTATAGAATCAAGAGAGCAGGTAAAAATGTTGCCTACGCTCATCTTCAATGCAGACTGAAAAATCTGTCTTTGAGCAGTTCCAGCTGGATGCTCTGGTGGACAGATAATATGATGGAGGAGTAAAAGAAAGCTCTTGCAGTCAAAGTAAAGATTTACTCTAGGCTCAAGCCCACTCAACCATTTCCACAAGGTCTGTACATATCACACATACTTTACTTCTGTCAATGCAGTTCTTAGCTTGGTCATAAATAAGAGGGGAGAAAACCTCAAAAAATAACATGGGTCAGAAAAGTTCAAAGAAGCATAAATAAACATTAAAAAAAATTAAACAAATCTACAATTCTGTGTGAAATTGTCAGAGGAAAAAAAACCAACCCACAGCTTTAAAGAAATGACTGAAGGATTCTAGTGGCCTCAACACTTCAGCATACATTTTTTGGTGGGATGAAAAATAAGAGCTAATAAGAAAATGTTAAGTTTTCAGTGAAAGGCACAAAGGGGAAGAAAAGATGAAGCTTACAGAAGTGCACATCTCATTCTCCCACCCATATACTGTCCTCAACAGGTATTTTAAGATCTACTCATCCTACCAGAAGAAAACCAAATGTAACCACAGCCTTAACCAAGTCACTGCTGCATGCACACACAAGTCTGACACATATGAGCAACTCGATGTGACTTCAATGTCAGCTTCAGGAATGTAATATCCAGAAGGCATTTTCTGCTTAAAAAGTGCAAAGCCAACTTAAAATCTTCCTCTCCACTCTGGCTGCATATTCAGTCCCCTTAAAACCTTCCTCTCCACTCTGGCTGCAAATTCAGTCCCCTTAAAATCTTCCTCTCCACTCTGGCTGCATATTCAGTCCCCTTAAAATCTTCCTCTCCACTCTGGCTGCATATTCAGTCCCCTTAAAATCTTCCTCTCCACTCTGGCTGCATATTCAGTCCCCTTAAAATCTTCCTCTCCACTCTGGCTGCATATTCAGTCCCCAGCTGTGTTAAGCACACCATCAGGTAACAATAAAATCCAGAGCTGGACTACTGTTTACACTGACTAGATATGAACTAAACCATGGCTTTAGCCAAGTGTGACTGAATTCCTATGAGACAGAAGGAGCTCAGTGAAGCATCTCACATCCCTAACAAGAGAACACCTTTCTGTCTGTATTAATCTCTACAGTAAACACCCACCAGTAATTTTAGCTCTCTTCACACTGCAATTCCCCCAAGAGAGCTGTGATTCTTCTGACATAAAGGCACAAACCAAGCAGCTAATATCAGCCAGAAGGCTCCCATATTGCAAATTAAAGCCATGAATATAAAGCTTCATTCCTTAACTTCCAGCTGGTTGAGTCTAGTCAGGTAAATCTGGGGAAGAGGAGGAGGCAGGTAACTCTCAGAACCACTACAGAATCACAGAATGTTAAGGGTTAGAAGGGAATTCAAAAGTCCAACCACCTGCCAGAGCAGGATCACCTAGACCAGATGACAAAGAAATGCACCCAAGCAGATTTTGAATATCTCCAGAGAAGGAAACTCCACAACCCCCCTGGGCAGCCTGTTCCAGTCTTATGTCATCTTCAGTGAAGAAAAAAAAAAATTTCCTCATGTTTCCATGGAACCTCCCATGCCTCAGCTTCCACACACTGCCCCTTGTCCTGTCATCAGGCATCACCCAGCAGAGCCTGGCTGCAGCCTCCTGGAGCTCACCCTGAGCATCTTTATAACCACTGCTGAGGTCACCTCTCAGTCTCCTCTTCTCCAAGCAGCACAGCCCCAGCTCCAAGCCCCAAGCTCCCTCAGGCTCCTCTTGTAAGGAAGATGTTCCATTCCCTTCATCATTTTTGTGCCTCTGCACTGGACTCTGTCAAGCAGTTCCCTCTCCTCTTTGAATTGACTGGCCCAGAACTGGGCACAACATTTGAGATGTGGCCTCACCAGGGCAGAATAGAGGAGGAGGAGAGCCTCTCTCAACCCACTAACCACAGCCCTTCTGGATCAAAGATCACATTGGGTGATTCTGTGCTCCACAACCTCCCTGGGGAACCTGTGCCAGTGTCTCACCATCCTCACTGCAAACAACTTCCTCCTAACATCCAGAGATATCTAGAGACTGAGAAAAAGCTGCACTGTCTACATCAGAGACTCCATAGCTGCTAATGACAAACACAAAACACAGGGTGACAGTTGCAATACACAAGACTCTGTAGGATCCCTAAGCAAAAGCAAAGAAGCAACAGCAGAGTCCAACAACTCCAATTTTGCAAAAACTAATTTTGAGTGCCTCTCTATCTATCTATAGATAGATATCTCTCTCTTTATATATATATATATATATGCAAACCCCCAAAGCTACTGGCAGTTTCCAGGAAAGCTGTCTCCACAGATTCTGAGCTGATGAGCCAAGCATCTGCTAAACAATGTTGCAAAACATAAAGAGAGGCTCTTGGAAAGTGCCAAAAGAGATGTACCATTCTGTCATCACGACTCAGGCTCTTAGGAACAGGAAAGAGAGAACCTCAGGATTCTCACTGGCACTGTGGATGAGCCACGTTCCAGTAAGCAGATGCCCAAGGAAACAGCCACATTCTAGTAAGTAGATTCCCAAGGAAACAGCTTGCATGCTAGTGTGCAGTGCCAAAAGGAAGAAATGCTTCCCTCTGATGAACAGCAACAGAAAAGCAGGTGTCAAAAGCTGCCTGGCTCTGTTAAGGAGGTGCTTTAGGCACAGGTCAAATAAAGAGCAGAGCTCTTGAAAAGCATCATTTGCTCAGCCGTTTTAAATTCATTTTCTGCAATCTTATCCTATGTCTGATTGTAGAGTGAGATACAATCTCCAATTCCACCATCAGAATGACAAAGAGCTAGTTCACAGTATTCTAAACTCTGACATCCACCTCCCCAACATCACACCTGCATATGTGGAGGGCCTGAAGCAGTAGGAAGCTGTCTCAAGGCACATTTCTTAAGCCAACTTCTCACTGTTATACAAACAAGCCCTCTAGTGGTAAAATAACCATATTCAGAGTTTATCTCTTTTCTTATATTTATTTTTTTTATCCTCTCCAGGAAAAAAAAAAATCCTACTGTTGTAAATACCTTTTACTGAAGTTGAGTCACTAAAGCTCATCTGAAAGCTCTTCATTGAAGGTACCAATCCTACTTAGCCAACCCACACACTCATGTTTAAGGTAATCAAATCCATGGGTAAAGCCATGATAAACAAATAGAGCTGTCAAAGGTACAAAAGCAGTTTAGCACAATGGCACAGAGTTTTCCAGATTTTACACATTTTTAAGTACTCCTATACATAAAATCCACCACACACTAGCACTTAATTAAACCCTTTGACTACCAGAATTAGAAGCGAATCACAGAATCACAGGATGTCAGGGGTTGGAAGGGACCTCCAAAGCTCAGCCAGTCCAACCCCTCTGCCAGAGAAGGATCTCCTACGCCAGATCACACAGGAACACATCCAGGTGGGTTTTGAGTATTGAGAGTGAGACTCCACAACTCCCCTGGGTAGCCTGTTCCAGTGCTCTGTCACCCTCACAGAGAAAAAAATCCTCCTCATGTCTACATGAAACTTTCTACGCCTCAGCTTCCACCCAGTGCCCCTTGGCCTGCCATCAGGTATCACCCAGTAGAGCCTGGCTCCAGCCTCCTGGCACTCACCTGCACATCTTTATAAACACTGATGAGTCCAACCTATCACCTAACCCTTCTAGCTAACTAAACTATGGCACTAAGTGCCTCATCCAGCCTCCTTCTAAACACCTCCAGGGATGGGTACTCCACCACCTCCCTGGGCAGCCCATTCCAATGCCAATCACTCTTTCAGTGTAGAACTTCTTCCTAACATCCAGCCTAAACCTACCCTGGCACAGCTTGAGGCTGTGTCCTCTTATTCTGTCCCTGAGTGCCTGGGAGAAGAGCCCAACCCCAGCTGGTTACAACCTCCTTTCAGGTAGTTGTAGAGAGCAATGAGGTCTGCCCTGAGCCTCCTCTTCCTCAGGCTGAAACGAACTGCTTGTTCCCATTTCACTGGGTTTTAAAACAAGTTTCATTCAGAATTTGTAATGGTTATGAACTTCCAAAAAAAGTATACTGAGATGCAGATAAAGTCAAGTATCACGGACTACATTTCAAGTTTAATAAAAGATAATCCTATATTTGATCCCTGGAATCCCTAAACCATGCCCATATACTTTTTATCTTATGATATATATTCTGATAAAGCTTACCTGGATCAAACCCATTCTGATTTATGAACTCTCAGCAGCTGCTGACTGTATATATGCTTTGTATTATTCATTGGAGAGCTTTAGCTGGTTATAAGCATGCTTTAGAAATCTCCCAGGACTTCAACAGGACTTTTCAAGGTATTAGAAGAGAAGGCAGCAGCATACCAGGTAGCTTGCACATTGCCATAGCTAATGAAAAATTGCTTTGAAAATTCCATTCCACTAATTTCTTCTGAAGAGTGACTTCTGGATTGATGTCTCCTTTTGGTATGAGATACAAATTCAGTGCACAAATGAACTAAGCCCCATTTCCTTTAACATTTACTCTACAGAATGACTGATGACCACCTTCAGCCTGTGTTTACCAGCATGTTTTCACAGACACTATTAAAAAAAAGACACTTCTATACTACAGCCTTTCACAGTATCACCAAGGTTGGAAGAGACCTCAAAGATCATCAAGTCTAACCCATTACCACAGAGCTCAAGACTCGCCCACGGCACCAAGTGCCACGGCCAAGCGCTTTCAGTCCAGTACTGCATCTTCTTGCACAATTTCAGTGCCAAGGTAAGCTTTCAGTTCAGTGTGCCAGATGGTTCTGAACAATGAAAAAACAAAACCAAGTAAACAAAAGCCAAAAGGGAATATTTTACAAATCTATATTAAAAAGTATATATTATAGGGGTTGTATAGGGGCTCTACATATATAAAAATTATGTAGGCAAGGAGGGGAAAAAGGAAAACTATAGCAACAAATTTAGCTCATTTTTAACCAAGAGACTGTAGAACTCCTGCTGCAACATTCCAACAAATGCCTACTAACCACATTTACCATACTGAGAGGTGGGGAATGAAGTCATCAACATGAATACAGAAGCCAATACTGAAGGCTTAATACTCCAGATGAGGGGGTCAGAAGTTGTTGCAAAGACAAAGGACTACCAAGGACAGCAAATGATTCTGCACTTTCAGAAATGGAAACCATGCAAGCAGCTCTCTTTAAAGAGGTGTTTGTATCTGATCAGCAATGCAGAGGCTCCAATGCACACAGCCAGCATTCTCCTGCCATTTGGTGACAGTTTTAGTGATCTACTGTTCTCCTTTTTTTTCCCAGCTGCAAACTCCATTTTCTACCTTTGGATTTCCTTGCCTGCTTAGAGCCACTCTTTTTCACTCTCAGTCATCCAAGGATATGAATGACAAATTAGATTTATCCTCCTACACCACAGAGTTTAAAAATCCAACACACCAAGCACCCAACACATACCACCTTGGACAAAGGAGTTATACAAACATTAGAAGAAGGGAAGAACAGCACAGTCCCTGAGAATCACAGAATCAACCAGGTTGGAAGAGACCTCCAAGCTCACCCAGTCCAACCTATCACCCAGCCCTAGCCAATCACACAGACCAATCACCACTCTCTGTGTGCCACCATCCAGCTGCTTCAATACCATGTAAGAAATCAAAGGTGATCTGTACAGTCTTCACATAACCACAGGTGCTTGTTTGTAATGTCCTGCTTTGCACCTCTGCTTCATATCCAAAGTGTTTGTTATAATGCCTGAAGAGCTAAACATACTATGGGATATAAACTCTCTTTAAATTATGTTAATGAGAGCTTATAATTCCCTGCTTTAAGGGCATTCATCTACTTCCCTGAAAACTGCACTTGCTGTGTTCAGTTAGCATACATCCATTAAGAGAAGGGTTTCATGATTCTGCTCCTGGTTCAGATCATGTTGCCATGGAAGCAGATGAAAATAGGTCAACTGCTCAGAAAAAAATAAATTACTGTTTTAATACACAAAAATTATTCTTACATATAAGTCTATTGCTCACCATTATTTATCATTAAATACTTAAATATTTTATTCTGTTTAATTAGCACTTGCTCTGCTTATACAATATATATTCCCACCAAAAGTGTAGAGTTATTGTCAATGAAAAAAAAATAATATTTTGCATAAATTCATAGAGGTTGGATACAGAATGCTTAGAAGCACACAGTTCTTCATTACACCTATAGTGAGTGATGTCAAATGTTCCCACACAGACATGCTTCCATTTAAAGAGTATTAGTACTCAAAAAAGAATTAACACTAAAAAAAAAAAAAAAATAAAGAACAGGACATTGCTAATACCTGTGCTTGGCTTTGGTAAGAACAGTGCTTTGTCTGTTTAGTTTTGTATCAAAAAGATACAAGCAGTCAACTAGAGTCTCAGTTTCTTAAATCTGATAAAAATACTTAAATGACAGCTAAGATGTAAGTAGGTTACCCCAACTGAACATGTTAAAGCATAGACTACTGAAAGAAATGCCTCCTGTTTCTTAATATTGTCACTCTGCCTACCAAGCTGCTGTCAAAACAGCAGAACCTGTAAAATTCTCTTCCTCAGCTGCAGCAAACACCAGAAAGTAAAATAACTCCCCTGTATTGTGTTTCTGCATTCCTACTAGCTGATCTAAAATGCTTTTCTATCAATACCCTGACAGATCCAACAGAATTCTTTTCCTACCTTGACACTAACATACTTAAGATGAATCAGGTTTGCCCTAGAGGTTTAAAGAGATGTATTCTGTTCCTGAATTTTGATTTGTAGCTGAAATGCACAATTTAATCATTAATAAATACAGTAAATATACACTATAAGCCAGATTTGTGCTTCTCTCATGCTTTAGGGATCTTCCTCCAGATGAAGCAGTACTTACAGAAGAAAGGCTCAGTGGTGCAGAAGTCCCTCAGATTTAATCCAGCACAATCCCACAACACTATTGAGCATCTTCCACACAGCTACTTCTGCCCTGCTCCCTTCTGCCAGTGAAGTGGGTCAGACAGCTTCTCCCAGATCAATTCCCTAATCTGATTTGTCATGCACCAGAGAAAAGAGAGAGCCAGTGCAACAGATAAAATGGGAATAGATAACCAGGAAGCAAAAGCAAACACCACTCCATCTCTTTTAGCTACCATAAATCCAAGCTGTTAATAGTCCCACAGCATCCAGTAACCCTCTCTTCTTTCCACCCTTTGTAAACCCTGAAATATGCACAACTACTGATTAAAACACCAAAGCAACTAACTTCTGTATCTAAGAATGTTTACCTGTCAACACAATAGATACCAGCTTCAATGGAAGTGAAAAAATCAATCAATCATTCTGCTCATTTTCATACAGCTGTTTAAACATAATTTATAAAATTTGTTTCACTCTGGGAAACTCTTTTGGACTCCAGAAAGCTGATAACTTGTTGTACAAAACAAACCTTGAGCACTGGAAAATAAAGCTGAAAGCAAGCTCATAATTAATTGGATAATGCTTAACATGTGTGAAAACAACAACAAAGTGTGTGCTCCTGATGCACCTGCTTGGCTCTCTCTGTTTAGCCATATCTGGGGCTAAACTGCAGCAGCTGCTCTATCACTTGATGAGCCCTCTCTAGCAGAGAAGGTGGATCAGGGCAAACAGAGAAGCTTCATGGGTTGAACTGAGAACAGCTTTAACGAAACAAGGAAGTAAACACCAAAGCCAATATAAAGCTATACTCAGCCCAGCAAAAGTACAGCAGTCCACTGGAAGAGGACAAGAGGTAGATCAGGAGGAGCCCAAGCAGGAGGGAGTCCCCATCCTCAGCAAACTTTCCTCTTTATACCAAGTGCAGTGTTCATGGTAGGGGATATACCTGTGAGCCAACCCTAGTCAGCTGTCCTGGCTGACTCAAAACTGCTAACAGCCTGCAGGGCTGAGCTGGCCCATGATTCTGCCCCAGAAAAATGAGGACAAAGGCACTGCAGTGTAAGAACTGCACATCCATAACCCAGGCATTTTGCCAGTAATCCAGTTCCTAAAAGCTAAAATAGCATAAGAAAGAAAGTCAAGGCAGAGCAGTGCAAGAAACCTCCATAACAAAGATAAGTGAAGGCAAAGTACTACAATTTCAGTTACTACACAAAATGCCCCTGGACATCCCTCTCTGTCTGACAAAGAATGACACTCAAGCATGTACCACACAGAATAAGCAAAAGAGGAAACCCAAATGCTGTTGTAAGCACTGGTATTTCTAATCATAGAATGGTAAGGTTGGAAGGGACCTCAAAGATCATCTAGTTCCAAGCCCCTGCCATAGGCAGGGACACCTCCCACTAGTACAGCTCACTCAAGGCCTCCTCCAACCTGGCCTTGAACACCTCCAGGGAGGTTGGGGAGCACAGAATCACCCAACGTGATCAAAGATCACATTCTGTGCTTCTGTGCTCCACAACCTCCCTGGGCAACCTGTGCCAGTGTCTCACCACCCTCACTGCAAACAACTTCCTCCTAACATCCACTTTCAATCTCCCCTCTGCCAGTCCAAACCCACTCCCCTTGTCCTGGCATTGCAAGACCTTGTCAATAGTCCCTCCCCAGCCTTCCTGGAGCCCCCTTCAGATACTGGAAGGCTACTCTAAAGGCTTCTCCTGGAAGCCTTCTCTTCTGCAGGTTGCAGAGCCCCAATTCTCTCAGCCTGTCCTCACAGTAGAGCTGCTGCAGCCCTCTCAGCATCTTTATGGCATCATCATCATCATCACCATCATCCATACTCGCTTCAGGAAAGCCTTGCAGGAAACATCCATAAAGATTATGTGAGAGGTCTTTATAATGGGGTCAGAAACCAAGTAGAGAAATAGAGAGTTCACAAAAATGTAATTGTTTTGCTTCTTGAAATGCCACTATTAAATTACTGAAATTCATGAAGGCAACAAATAAACAGTATCTTGGGAATGGATGGAAGAGTGTGGCCACAACATTTACAGTACAGAAGAACACAGACAAATCAAAAAGCAAGATTGTGAAACACTTCTTTGACAGGGAAATACTCATTACCTTTTAATACAAGCTGGATGGGAGGGTGAGGCTGTCTACTTCCTGCTCATGTTTTTTGCCAGTAAAAGACATGGATTTTTTGAAGGCAGGCTTACCTCCACCAAAGCCACAGTCAGCACGAGGTCCATTTTCGAGTCCGGGAAAAGCGCGTTCACTTGTGGAGACATTCCGATCAGCACACAGTTAGTTACAACTGATATCACACTCATAGTTTCAAAGGCCAGCTGCAACAGAACACAAATACAGTTATTAGTACTATCATTTATCAGTTCCCAAATAGCTCTGGCCAATGGAGCCAGCAGTGTGCCCAGGTGGCCAAGAAGGCCAATGGCATCCTGGCCTGCATCAGCAAGTGCGGCCAGCAGGAGCAGCTCATTCTCCCCCTGTACTCTGCACTGGTTAGGCCACACCTTGAGTCCTGTGTCCAGTTCTGGGTCCCTCAATTGAAGAAGGACATTGAGGTGCTTGAGAGTGTCCAGAGAAGGGCAATGAGGCTGGGGAGAGGCCTGGAGCCATAGCCCTATGGAGAGAGGCTGAGGGAGCTGGGATTGGTTAGCCTGGAGAAGAGGAGGCTCAGGGGGGACCTAATTGCTATCTACAACTATCTGAAAGGTGGTTGTAGCCAGGAGGAGGTTACCTTCTTCTGTCAGGCAACCAGCACCAGAACAAGAGGACACAGTCTCAAGCTGTGCCAGGGGAAGTTTAGGCTGGAGGTGAGGAGAAAGTTGTTGCCTGAGAGAGTCACTGACTGCTGGAATGGGCTGCCCAGGGAGGTGGTGGAGTCACCGTCCCTGGAGGTGTTCAAGGCAGGTTTGGATGTGGCACTTGGTGCCATGGTCTGGTCTTGAGGTCTCTGGTGACGGGTTGGACTTGATGAGCTTTGAGGTCTCTTCCAACCCTGGTGATACTGTGAGACTGTAATACCTCTCTGCTAAGCCCTCAGAAGA
Organism: Eubucco bourcierii; assembly: GCA_013396675.1. Classification (NCBI taxonomy): domain Eukaryota; kingdom Metazoa; phylum Chordata; class Aves; order Piciformes; family Ramphastidae; genus Eubucco; species Eubucco bourcierii. Next base: position 98,302 of record VWZE01023752.1, read on the forward strand.
CTCACTATTTCAGCTTTGTATTTTCCTTCATCTTTTGAATTCTAGAATGTAAGATTTGTTTGGCAAGCAGTCCAGAATTCACCAGCTGTAAGAGCATGCATGGAGAAGGCCACAAGAGTGCCTGGTAATTCTGATGGTTCTCCAATTTCATTTCTCTATGTGCACATATGTGTGTTTGCTCTAAAGAACTGTAAGTCCACTTCATTAACACCTATGTATGGGTCTAACAATCTTTGCTCAGAATTCTTGGTTCACATGTTTGCACAGCATGTTTCATAGAATCACAGAACAGAATCACAGAATCAGCCAGGTTGGAAGACACCTCCAAGCTCACCCAGCCCAACCTAGCACCCAGCCCCAGCCAATCAACCAGACCATGGCACTAAGTGTCCCATCCAGGCTTTGCTTCAACACCTCCAGGGACAGCAACTCCACCACCTCCCTGGGCAGCCCATTCCAATACTAATGGGGAGGTGTCCCTGCCCATGGTAGGGGGTTTGAACTAGATGATCCTTGAGGTCCCTTCCAACCTTACCATTCTATGATTCTGTGACTCTAGTCCAACTCTCCCACTTTTAAGCAGGGGCATCCCCAACTAGATCAGGTTGCTCAGGGGCCCATTCTAAGTGAGCTACTCACTGCCAGACCAGGCAGACCTTGTTCTAGACAAGGCTGGAGGGGGAGGAAATGAGAACAAGCTGGGCTGGCCCTGAGTTTATGAAGAGATAGCAGAATTATGGGATGGAATAACTCCCTGCCTATGGCAGGGGGTTGGAACTAGATATCTTTGAGGTCACTTCCAACCTTATCATTCTATGATCCTCTAAGCGGAAGCTTGATGACTTACACTGCATACTAAAGGCAGCTTTGGGCACTGACAAAATGTGTGACAGCCAACAGTATGGCCCAGCAGGTACCAGTATTATGCTCCCATACTGCCTGCTCACCTGGTAGCACAGTACTCTTTTGGGGACAGTGCTGAACCTTGTAAAACTTAGCATAGACACTATCAAAAGGCATAAAAGAGAACAAAGTACCTACTGAAGCGGTTGATGGGTCCCACACATCATTTAGATACAGTTTTTGAAACCATTTTTAAACTAATAGAAAAAGACATCCACAAAAATTACCTGCCAGACACCAATGTTTGCTGTGGGTTCTGCAAATGGACGCTTGTAAACCCTGCACATCTTCAAGGCGTCGGAATATATCTCCGTGATGTTATTTAACACCGCGAAGACAGCTGCCAGTGGGTAAACACAGGAGAAGAGACTCACATAGCCAAACTGTAGGAACAGCTCCAGGTAATCATCAAAAGTACCCTGAAAAACACAGCAAAAATAAAAATGACTTCAACACACACACATACCAAAGAAACCCAAACAATCAAACAAAGGAAAGCCTCACCCATACGCACAGAGAAAAGCCCAAACGATCAAACACATGAAAACCCCATCACACTTCTTCATCCCAAATCAGCTGTTCTGCAGTGGTTGGTGACAGAAGAAAAAAAAAAAGAAAAAAAAAAACAAAAAAGGAGAAAAGAGAAAATAAAAAAAAAAAAAAGAAGGAAAAAAAATTTAAAAATAAAAAAATACAATACTTAGTTAATTTGGAATTATTTAATTATTCAAAACTTCTTAAGAAGGGAAGGCCAAGGTTAGAATCACAGAACAGTAAGATTGGAAGCGACCTCAAGGATCATCCAGTTCCAAGCCCCTGCCATAGGTAGGGACACCTCCCACTAGCACAGGTCACTCAAGGCCTCATCCAACCTGGCCTTGAACACCTCCAGGGAGGGAGCAGCCACAACCTTCCTGGGCAACCTGTGCCAGTGTCTCACCACCCTTCACTGCAAACAACTTCCTCCTAACATCCAAGTTTATTCCTTCTGCCTGATTCATTTGCTGCAGCAGTCACAGTTCTTATCCTTATTACATGAAGTAGAATGGAATAAAATCATAGAATAGTATCAAGCAGGTTGGAAGAGACCTCCAAGATCCAAGTCCAACCTATCACCCAGCTCTATTCAATTAAACTCTAATTGACTCTTAGAACAGCAGAATGTGGAAAGAAGTATTTCATTTTCCCTTACTCAATTTAAAAACAGGAGTCTGTCCTGTTAAACAAACTTCAGAGTGTGTCAGGTTAAGACCTGGATATTTCAAAAGTGAGAGAGAAAGAATGTGGGGGGAAAAAAAAAAATGTTAGAGTAAATGAAGGAACAAAAACATAAGAGAGGAGCCTGAAACAGAATTCTGCCTAGACACCTGCCAAATTCCCCAGTTACCAAACAGACAAATGCTTCCCTCTTGTGACAGATTTCATTTTGGAATTACTCTTGCCTGCTAACAACACCCTGCTTCCAAACACATCAGTGGTCTAACACTGTGCATTCACAAGCAAAGCACAATAACATTAAGGTCCTGAGTAGACAATACCTTGAACTGAAACCAAATCTAGCAGTGGATACCTCCAAGGTAACATCACAGCTCTGCAACTAACCTGCTCAGACCACACAGGAAATTATTCAGGGCAGAAGAGTACAACAGGTGCAGACAGATTTTACCAAGGAAACACTGCCCAGTTTGACTAAGAGTCAATAGGTACTGGGCAAAGAAATGAGAAGGGTACAAAGAATCAGTGGGAATGGTGTGCAGTCACCAGAAGGGAAGAGTAAAAAGAGAAGCATTGCTCCCTGTCTGCAACAGTTGTCTGAGAAAAGCATCTGAGAAAGGGACAGTTTGTGACTGCCACTCCAGTGAGTGATCCTGCATGGACCTCCTTGAGGAAGACATTACTGAACTTCAGGGTTTGAGCAAAACATTTATGTGGAAAAATCAATGCTTTTAAAAGCTGAGCATCAGAAAGCAGTTGAGTTCTAAGAGACAGAGGTTATCTGGTGAGGTGCATCAACACTTTTTTGGAGCTATGCCGGCCTATCTGCAGCTACAGTGCTGGGTTGTGCTGATTTACAATTCCAGCCACTAGCTCTGGGATTTCTGCTCTGTTTTCCATTGCAAGGTAGGCATGCTCTCCTTCCCAGAGGAACTCAAGTATTAANGAAAAGAGAAAAAAAAAAAAAAAAAAGAAGGGAAATCCCACTAGCTCTGGGATTTCTGCTCTGTTTTCCATTGTAAGCTAGGCATGCTCTCCTTCCCAGAGGAACTCAAGTATTAACCTTTGCACAGTCTGTCACTTGCAAAGGTAGCATTTCTTCTTCCCATTCCCATTTCATGGCACTTTATGCAGGAACAGAGGATTATGGCAGTCTTAATATGGAATTCCACACTGCTATTCTCTACCTTTCATTTAAAAGGTGCACTACCTACATGCAATTATTATTCTGCAAAAGTATAACTCATGCAGTACTAAGACTCTTGTGACTATACTTCACCTGATGCAGAATCTGATCAAACAACTTATCAGCCAGTCTGTAAGGCCTTAACATACACACTGATGTCAACTTCTTCAGAACTGCAAGTAGCAAACTCTACAGGGTAGGATATGGTCAGGAACAGAAGCAGGATGACAGCAAATGCTGAAGTTAGAGTTTCAAGAAGTAAGAGTTTCCAGCACTAGTACTGGGTTGAAAAGCTGTTCTCTTCTGCCCTCTCCATTTCTGACTCCATACAGAGCACTCTCTCAGGCTATGGTTTTATTGATAGTTTAAGCTAGTACCACAGCAGAAGTTAAATGAACTAGAAACAGCCTCCCGATTTCCCATGCCAGACTACTCACCCTAGCAGCCTTCAGGCTACTCTTGGAGATTAAAGACATATTACACAAATACTTCCTCCAGTGCTAGGGGAGATCAGGTATTTGTATTTCAGTGGGTGTTTTCATAGCTTTCAAGTTATGGTCCTCCCTTCCTGGCATTTTCATAGAATCAATGATTCAGGTGATCAGGTAAACAGTTTCAAAGAACCAGTGATTCAGGTAGATCCAGGTTCAGCTGTCCACTAGCACCCAGTCACTCCAGTGTAACTGGGATCCTGCACGGCACCAGTGTTACAGCCCAGTGCACCATATATCTGTATAAACAACACTACTACTAGCAAAACTGATGGAGGTGGAAATAAGCAGCCAAGCCAGACAACCAGAAATATTTTTAGGTGTCACCAGCTGATGTCTCTGTCAACCACAACACAGAAAAGAAAAATTTACAGTGGTAAAACATACTAAATAGGTGCCCATTTCTTTCTCCAGGTTGACTTGTTCAACTAATGACAGTTCTGTGTCTGTTTTCAGAGAACCCATGCGTTTCTTCATCTTCTTGTTGTGTCTCTTCTGGAGCCAGTAAGGGAGCAAGGATTCTGCAAACTGATTGAGGATCTGTGAAGTTATCAGCAAAGTGGCCAAGCTCTACAGTAAAAAAAAAAAGTTAGATCTGTGATAAACCAATTACCATGTCCAATTTTATACATGTTAGTGACATTCATTGGTTTGCAACAGCATAAGAAGGTTGGCCTAAACAAAACTAGCAATAGCACATGAAAAGTGCTCTAATTTCTGTTCTTCTCAAGTGCTGGGAAAGGACAAAATCAGAGTTAGATGTCTAAATATTTTGTCAATCTGGATGGATCTTGAAAGCATGACAGAAATAATCCAATGAGGGGTGGAGATAACCACTTAAGATGCCAATGCAAATTACAGACCCATACAAATAAATTATAAATTTTTTTTTAATTTTTTGATTTTAAATACAAACTACAACCTATTTTGGATTTATTTATTCACAATCCTCATTGTAGTCGTAAACTTCATCATGCTCCTATCCTCAAGAGTCTCTCACTGAGCACTCCTGCCCTGTCCTCAAGTCTCTCACTGAGCACTCCTGCCCTGTCCTCAAGTCTCTCACTGAGCACTCCTGCCCTGTCCTCAAGTCTCTCACTGAGCACTCCTGCCCTGTCCTCAAGTCTCTCACTGAGCACTCCTGCCCTGTCCTCAAGTCTCTCACTGAGCACTCTACGTTAGAAAATGGTTTTCTTTGTAAAGGCAAAGAAGGAGATGAAAAATCTTCAGACTCATCTGTGTGAGGGAATAATCAACTTATTTGAAAACAGTGTACAGGGGAAAAACAGCTCAACTGTGTTGTTATGACTCTGCAGCTGTGCTAGAGGAACTGAAATACAGAAGGTGGCTATCTAAGAAAACATATGAAATTAATATTTTTGCAAGCAACCCAAAACCCAACCAAATGTGAAAACAGTTAAAAACTGCTGTGTCCAAGCAATCCTTTATTTCCCTCAATTCATTAACACTAAGATATCCTTGGAACTCACCTGCCTCAGAAGCTTCATATCAAACAACACAAAGGCAATGTAGAAGAGAGATGCAAAACAATTCAAGAAGTTGAACTGCAAATAAAAATAGATGTTATTAGTACTCAAAAGTTCAAATGCACAGTACCTACCTTAAGAGTAGAGTGAGAAGCTTCCATGCAGATGAAGACTGCTCATGAAAATTTCCTGTACCATTTTTAAAACTTAAAAAAATCTCATTTTCAATATTGTTCTTATTCTTATTGCCTCTCTGCTGAGCAACCTAACTAACTCCTCTGCTTCTAACCTCCCTGGCCCAGCCTCCAAACTCATCTTGCACCTAAGGCAGACCCTGCGATAAGGCAGAGGGGTGGGAAGAAGGTGGAAGGGTGGTTGGGAGCCCCTCCTGGGCACTCTGATTGCTGGGAGGGGGATTGTGTTTCTGTATTGCCTTTCACTTGTCTATGTCTGTAACTATTCCTGTCTGTTGTGTGTATCTCTGCTTGTACATTGTGCTGAGCTGTAAACAGAGCTTCAGTCCTTAACTTCCAGCTGGCTGAGTCTAGTCTGGGGGATTTTCATAGTGTGTGTGGGTGGGTAACTCCCAAACCATCACACTCTGGAAGATGTTTAATCTTCCCAAAAAAATGAAATAAGAAGTCTCAAAAATCAGATAATCTTTATCACTACCCTTACTAAAATATCTTCTGTAAGAATTCAAGATTTACAGTGCAGTTCCTTAGAATTAGTGTTGCACCTGGGTAGAAACCTGAAAGAGCAGCCAAACATATACACACACAGACAGAAAATCTACTTGTTCAGAGCCACAGAGTAAATGTAGATCAGCATGTACTATACACTGCATAGGAGCAGACTGGTGGACATGCATCTCCAGCCTCCTCTGACTGGTTGTCTAAATGGTAGGGCAGGAAGAAGCAGCTACATGAACTCTTAAAACAACAGTTTACCATGAAGTCTTGCAAAAAGTGGAAGGAATAGTTCCAAGTTGAAGAGAAAGCCATACACATGCAAAATCCTAATGGAAGAGCAAACAGAGCCAAATAAAACCTCTACTGCCCCCCTATAAAAAAAGGCATCTAGAACAGCCTAGCAGCTACTGCAACCACAACAGTCATATTCTGGTATTTGTGCTAGTATTAGGCCTTCAATAAAACTGTAGAGTCAATGAGGTAACAGTAGAAAAGCTCTAAGAAAACACATGACAAGTTCTCTTTTTAAATAAACTTAAGAGCTGCTTATACTACATACTTACCACTAAAACTTTCAGAATTAAATGATTCTGATAAGAAGATTCCAGCCTGTGATTTTCTGAAATATTACAATAAAATATTGATTAGTAAATAACAGAAGCACTTATCATATACTAGGCTTTGTTATATAAAGAGTAAACAGACATTATTCCTCCATTTAAGAGTTATTTAGAATCACAGAATGGTAAGGTTGGAAGGGACCTCAAGGATCATTTAGTTCCAACCCCCTGCCATAGGCAGGGACACCTCCCACTAGCACAGGTCAATCAAGGCCTCCTCCAACCTGGCCTTCAACACCTCCAGGGATGGAGCAGCCACAACCTCCCTGGGCAACCTGTGCCAGTGTCTCACCACCCTCACTGCAAACAACTTCCTCCTAACATCCACTTTCAATCTCCCCTCTGCCACTTCAAACCCATTGCCCCTTGTTCTCTCATTACAAGCCCTTGTCAATAGTCCCTCCCCAGCCTTCCTGGAGCCCCCTTCAGATCCTAGAAGGCTACTCTAAGGTCTCCTGGAAGCCTTCTCTTCCCCAGGCTGCAGAGTCCCAACTCTCTCAGCCTGTCCTCAGAGCAGAGCTGCTGCAGCTCTCTGAGCATCTTCATGGCCTCCTCTGGACCCGCTCCAACACTTCCATGTCCTTCCTGTGCTGGGAGCTTCAGAACTGCACAGAGGACTGCAGGTGGGGTCTGAGGAGAGCAGAGTAAAGGAGCAGAATCCCCTCCCTTGCCCTGCTGCCCACCCTGCTCTTGCTGCAGCCCAGGACTCGGTTGGCTGTCTTAGCCGACTAATAGTTAACAGGCAACAGTTTCTCTAAGGCTTCATGGCAAAAGTAATTTCTACTGTCTCCATCTAAACTCTCAGAGATAGGCTGAAGAGGAAAGCAGGGTCACCCTTTCTGATGGCACACTAGACTCAGACCAAATTAAACCCAGCATGAAGCTGCCAGTCTTGGAACATTCAAAATAAACCAAAGTTAAAACAGGCACCGCTTTTACCCCACTGTAAAAACCACTGAAGGAAATGCCTTCAGCATTCCATTAAAGAAGAACTCACAGTAACACATTCCACAAAAAAAGACCCAACAAAAGCAAATGCTAAACATCTGGAATTTCACCTTCAAGGAAGAAGATGAAGCAGCTGTTCTTACCCCAGGCTGTTAAGAACTCTGCCGCGTACCGATAGATGCGGTTCATAATTTCAATCACCACAGCGTATATGATGCTGGGCACAAAGAGCATCACGCTGCTGAAGTTAGATCCATTCTCTTCGTGGTAATCCAGAGCCCACTGCTCCAAATCGAAGTAAATCATCATCACGTACAGGGAGAAGTAGAGGCAAAGGCACACAAACGGTAAAGACACCAGATAAATGCGTAACTGTCTCTTAACGCTGGAGTACACAGGTTCCTCCCTCCCAGTGACAGGATTGACACCCAGGACGCCATGGAAGCCTGGCCTTGGCTCTTCAAACTGGCGTTTCATCAGCAGCGTTCCCCAGTGGTACGTCATGATGGCACAGATCCGCTTCCAGACTTCCAATATGGCGGTGGACCAGAGCAGATTGAAGGTGGCAAACATCACATATTTGTCGTAGTCTTCCCAGGCGAACACGTAGTAAGGAATGCCAATGACAGCCATCGGCATCAAAGCAAAGGTGAAGTACTCCAAGAAGCCGAAGTAGAGAGCAATGGTCTCACCGAAGTAGCAGCGTATCTCGTCTGCAGGGCAACAGGAAGCAGTGAAGGCTGTGCTTAGCAGGGGGCAGTGAAAGCACAGAATCACAGTCAACCAGGGTGGAAGAGACCCCCAGGATCATTGAGTCAAACCTCTCACCTAACCCTTCTCATTAACTAACCCATGGCACTAAGTGCCTCATGTAGCCTCCTCTTAAACACCTCCAGGGACGGGGACTCCACCACCTCCCCAGGCAGCCCATTCCAATGCCAATCACTCTTTCAGTGTAGAACTTCTTCCTAACATCCAGCCTGAACCTACCCTGGCACAGTTTGAGGCTGTGTCCTCTTGTTCTGTCCCTGGGTGCCTGGGAGAAGAGCCCAACCCCACCTAGCCACAACCTCCCTTCAGGTAGTTGTAGAGAGCAATGAGGTCTGCCCTGAGCCTCCTCTTCTGCAGGCTGCACAGCCCCAGCTCCCTCAGCCTCTCCTCACAGGGCTGTGCTCCAGGTCCCTCACCAGCCCTGCTGCCCTTCTCTGGGCACCTTCCAGCACCTCAACATCTTTTTGGAGTTGAGTGACTCAGAACTGGACACAGCATTCAAGTTGTGGCCTGATCAGTGCAGAGCACAGGGGCATAATAACCTCCCTGCTCCTGCTGATCGTATCATTCCCGATACAAAATGTAAAATGTGACTTCACATGAATCCTTTGGCCCAACTCTTTTTTCCAAATAATACAACTATGATTACTGCTCTTTTGTTCATTCTTCTCCCACATTCCAAGAACTGAAAAGGTTATTTGGAAAAAAAAGATTAATGTTACATGTGTACACACACAGAAAGATAAGTACAGACCACTAAAACTATGGCTGGGTAAAACAAAGACCTGAGTTCATTGTGGCCAACACAGCAACTGGGACTGAAAGGTAATGTTAGAGGAAGTGAACTGCAATGTTTAATTTGGGATGTGAAATGATAAACTCTTAGTTACACAGGCTCCCAGGATGTCAGGAGTTAGAAGGGACCAAAGGAAATCACCCAGTCCAACCCTTCTGCCAGAGCAGGACCAGACAGCTCAGGGCACACAGGAACACATCCAGACAGGCCTTGAAGGGTTCCAGAGAAGGAGACTCCACAACCTCTCTGGGGAGTCTGTGCCAGGGCTCTGGGACCCTTCCAGGCAAGAAGTTCTCCCTTGTGTTGAGCTGGAACCTCCTGTGCTGCAGCTTACAACAACCAACGGACTTCTACTTACCCTCCACATAGAGGTTCAATTCTACAGAAGCTAAATGCTGGAGCAGAAATTAGAAATGACCTTTGGACCTCACATGACTTGAAGAAAAACCTTTTCCAGAAGAAACCCTGCACTTTATTTGTAGTCAGGTAAGTGTTCACATACCTAAAGGTTGATAGCCAACTTTCACTCGGCCATACCAGGTATACCGCAGCTTTTTCAACTCTTCTCTGTCATGCAGTGGGAAAATCTGAACTAGAATACCACTGGTCAATAATCTTCTCACTAGAAAGAAAAAGGGGGAAAAGGTACCTTGTACTTCTTCAAAGAACTGTGAAAGTGAGTCACATTATGTACTCATCGAGCCTAGAGTCGCTTTGAAGTAAATCTAGCACTCAAATCCTAGAAAAATTAATTGTCTGCATGTTAGTTACAAATTATTCATTATAGGGACCAGTTATATCTATTCCACAGACTCTGCTGTTCACTGGAAAATGAATCTGTTTGCATCTATTAACTCTTCCATAGGGTTTCAATGTAATCAACTGCAGCTGATAAAATTGCTGAAAGTACTACAGGTCAGAATCACAGAGTCACAGAATGTAAGGGGCTGGAAGGGACTCCAAAACTCATCCAGTCCAAACCCCCTGCAAGAGCAGGATCACCTAGACCAGACCACACAGGAACACATCTTGAACTGCAATGCTACACATAGCTTTGTGGGGAAGGGTCTGGTTCTTGCATTTGAGCAAAGAAAGGCATGACAAATGAAACCAACCTAGTAAAACCATGAATAAAATACTAATTTGTTCTATTAATTATGGCAAAGACACTAAAAATATTTTTAAATGACCAGTTGAAACTACCTCATAAATTACAACCCATCTTCATTTCAAGCAAACCAAATCTTCCACAGCCTGTGGAATAACTTCTGTCATAGAAAGTAATTACACCTGTGTGGATAAATTATTAAACTGCTCTGTAAGTAACAATGACAGAAGTATTAAAAAAGCAAATGCAAAACCAGGAGGGAGGCACTGGGAGCTTTTTACCATTTCCCATCAGCATCTACTTGACTTGACTAGAAAAATACCTTATCTATATAAAAGCATAGCCATCTGAACTCATCTGACACCTACATTTATTTACACCTTGTGAATCACTCATGTGCACATCTCTCTCTCTGATGACCAACACTAACAAACAGATACTGCTATTAACAGGACATATAAATATTAAGAAGAATTCTCCTAAGAAACTGCAGTATCTCTGTCAGTGAAGTAGTTCCAGCTACCATAAAAATAGCACCAGCTCTCATTGCCTCTTTCTCCCATGAAAAGGAAGAGTTCTCAAATCAAAGAAGATAAATTTAAGCAAATAATGCTAATAAAGCTTACTCCCTTCCTTTCATATTGTGAAATTCATAGCTCTGGAAGACACATTCATTCCAGTATTTTTATACAGAGAATCCAAGTGTACCATTATGTAATTGTTTTTAAAAGCAAATATTTCTGGTACTAACTATGAAAACAATGAATGACACAAATACATGTGACAATTAACCAACTGTAAGGCCAGAGTCTCAGCCTCACAGAAAGACTCAGGGTGGAAGGTCCTCTAGAAGTTCAGCTTCCTGCTCAAAGCAGGTCCCAGTCAGAATTATAGAATCATAGAATGGTAAAGTTGGAAGGGACCTCAAGGATCATCCAGTTCCAACCCCCTGCCATAGGCAGGGACACTTCCCACTAGCACAGGTCACTCAAGGCCTCCTCCAACCTGGCCTTCAACACCTCCAG
>VWZE01023752.1:130567-171925 GCA_013396675.1 Eubucco bourcierii
CCTCCTCCCGCGGCTAGCGCGGCTGGCCGCAGCTCGTACAGGCGGGATCGCAGCTGCAAGGCCGCCGCTGGCTGGCTCCGTGCCGCCGGGCTACACACCGGGATGGCTTCCATCGTCTCTGAGCGTCCGCCGGGGTCCCCGCCCCACAGCGCCTTCGCTCCCGGCCGACTCGCGTACCCCTGAGCGCTCCTGCGTCTCCTGCCGTGTCCCCTCCCGGTACGGCCAGGCTGGCTGCCATCTTTTTCTGCCGCACCGACCGCCTGCCTGCTGCGGCTTCGTCGCGCGGCCATAGATGTGTCCTCGCTGGATCCGGCTCCCGGGGGGTTTTGCCCGCCTCCGTGCAAGCTATGTGCCTCTGCTCGGCTGCTTCACCTTCGCCCTAGGAGCTTCACAGCTCCTGCCCCAGCAGCTATGATGGCGCACCTGCCTCTATGCGTACACGCACCTCTTGGTGTGTTTGTTGTTTGGGCATAAGTATGCACTTAGACTGTCATCTGCCCGTCCTTTGCACCCAGAGTCCAGCAGTCATGCATCTGTATATGCTGCTACATCGTGCGTTTGTGTACCTTTGCAACTTCACCTGGACGCTTCAAGTATCTTCTCATTCCATTCGTTCTTAGATGTAGAGCAGACAGTAAGGTTTGGCAGCCTCTCTGCCACTGTATCCTTCTGTGTAATGCTCGATACATGTAGGAGGAGAAAGAAAGTCTTTTAACTCCTTTGACACAAATGAATCTGCTCGAGCTCTTAACATACATTCCCAGTACTTGTTTGTAACCACTTAGACCTCGATAGCTTCATTATAGCTATTAATCACTCTTCTGTGTTTGACACTGTGTCTTTTTTTCTGTGTATTCAGATAGTTCCATAATAAAGTTCCTCACCGGTGGTCTGCTCTTGCATTCACATGTTCTTTACTCTTGTGTGCCTTCTCATACCTTGTCTTCCGGTGTACGTTTTAGTTCTTCTTTTACACTTAAGCTTCCAGTGCAGACCTGCTTCTTATACCCTTTCATTGCCCACAGATGTACTGTCTGCCCTCCTTTATCCCACTATAGAATAATTTAGTAATCCTATCTCTGAGTCTGTTCACCAAATACAAGTAGTAAGTGTGCTGGTTACTTACCTCCAAGTTTGTCCCATCATATTTTATGGTTCAAGTCCAAAAAATATCCTGTCAGAAGGTACTTAGCTGTGCCCTGCTCATACATGTGCTTTTGCCCCACTGTCAGGTGTGTAAATACACTTTGTGAGCACTGCTTATATTATTTCTTCCCCTTTCTCCATCTTTTAAATGTCAGATGTTGCATCCCATTGCTGACTGGCCCTCAAAAAAAAAAAAAAAATCTTTTCATCTCCATCTCTCTTCTCTCATAACCAAATCTTGTATTATTTTGAGAAATTCCTCTTTAAATTCTTCAGTTACTTGCATGGAATTACAGAAATTCTTTAGTTACTTGCATGGAATTATGTAAATTCTTTAGTTGCTTGCATGGAATGCTGTGCATTCATGACTTAATTTCAAGGATGTTGCTGTTTGCTTATTGTTGTGTTATGTGTCTCTTCTGCTGTGTTTCAAAACTGCATTCTTGATCTTGTTCTCCTTTTAACCTTTTTTCCAACTTCAGGCTTTGGTATTTTGTGTTATGTAGTTTGCTGTTCTCTCAGTTCAATCTGACCAGAACTGGATTATCCATCTTTTCCAACCTCCCTGTTATGCCTTTATTACTATATATACAGAGTTTAAACTTCTAAGGTTTCCCTTTCAAAGCACTATGCAGTTTGGTTTACTCTGTGACTGTGCACTCCTCCTTTTCTCAAGCTTAAAATAGCTTTTCAAAATAATCTCCCCCTCCCCATCCCCCTTCTTCAACATTATCCATTTGAAACTAGAGTCTCCTCGGTTCTGTGTTCCTTCTGACTCATTCATATTCATGAAGTACGAGTCATTTGTAAAGCTTGTCGTTAATGGTTTACTATGTTTTCTAAGTAAGACTCTTAAAGTAGCTCTCCCTCTGCATGTTTTGTTTGTGTGTTCCCTTGGCTCATTAGCCTGAACTGTATTAGCTGTCCGGTTTGATCACACAGAGTGCTGAGTGCTGCTAAGACCGTGCCAAGCACCCTCAACTTCAGTAGCCTCTGAGGACTGCAGGATCAGAATGCAGGGCTAGGAATCTCTGGCTAAATTTTCAGAGATATTATATCAAGTTCCTCAGCGTGGTTTACATGGCTAAGATAGCTTTAAAGGGAATTGATTTTCAGGATCACAGAATCATAGAACGGTAAGGTTGGAAGGGACCTCAAAGCTCAGCCAGTTCCAACCCCCTGCCATAGGCAGGGACACCTCCCACTAGCACAGCTCACTCAAGGCCTCCTCCAACCTGGCCTTGAACACCTCCAGGGAGGGAGCAGCCACAACCTCCCTGGGCAACCTGTGCCAGTGTCTCACCACCCTCACTGCAAAGAACTTCCTCCTAACATCCAGTTTAATGCTGTCAGTGTCCACTTTCTGAACAACCAGGCCATTCAATGTGAAATCTTTCAAAGCAAGCTCCCCAATTCACTAAAGACTTCAGAAGATTTCTTTCTTTTCCATGAATCCAGAAACTAGCTTTCATGAAATGTTGGCACCCCAGGTCATTAAGTGTTTCTAACAGTAGTCAAAATCAGCATTTTTTCCTGTTTTTGAAGTTAAGCAAAGCTCCTGTCCACAGGAGATTTATAAACAAGGGAAGCATGTTAAATATTTTTTTGTTTAAAAGTGTCAGTGAGAGGAAAAGTTACAATATATCATCAAATTGTTAGTGACAGGTGTATATAAAGAATAAATATGAATTTACTTTATCTGCTGTGAAGAAAATGTTGTGACAGAACTTGTGCAACAGACTCCATTTGTTGCATTCTGTTAACTGCCTAAAGGCTGATGGAAACAGATGATCAGTGCCTCAATTGCTTTCTAGCTCTCAGCTGAGGGATGCTCAGGAGGCTGTCCTAACTTAGAATGAGACACTTAGGTAAAATGTCCTGGTATTCATAGAATCAGGATTATTGTGATTTTCACGTGTTTTTTCTTGAAAGACTTAAGTGCAGCCATGCCTCTGAGAGGAGAATCATAGAATGGTAAGGTTGGAAGGGACCTCAAAGCTCATCCAGTTCCAATCCCCTACCATAGGCAGGGACACCTCCCACTAGCACAGCTCACTCAAGGCCTCCTCCAACCTGGCCTTGAACACCTCCAGGGAGGGAGCAGCCACAACCTCCCTGGGCAACCTGTGCCAGTGTCTCACCACCCTCACTGCAAACAACTTCCTCCTAACATCCACTTTCAGTCTCCCCTCTGTCAGCTCAAACCCATTGCCCCTTGTCCTGGCATTGCAAGACCTTGTCAATAGTCCCTCCTTCATTGTGGAAGTGATTCACTTACTGACTCTGGATTCTGCAGGACTGAAACCATAAAGCTTGTAATGTGACTAGGAATGAAAGATACTAAATGTGTGTGTATATGTATGTAGGGGGAAAAAAAGAACAACAACAAAACCTAACTGAACAGAACAACACAAAACCCACAAACAAACCAACCAAAGAGAACCCTGTGGATGTCTCCTTCCCTATAAGTGAAATAACTTTCCTTAAAACAAAAAAATTAAGGGATCTGCCCTTAGGAGGCTACTTCAGACAGCTTTGAAGTGATGTGTAGTCTCACCAAATGATACTGTGCAGTGACAGGTTAAAACATACATTGCAACATTAGTAATCACAGTTATTTTTGTATGACCTTCAAGCTTGCTTGTGTTGCAGAATTATTTTATACAGTTTTGAAGTGAGCTGTTTCACTAATAAAAAGAAGACTCATTTTTAGGCTTAATAGAGTGCATATCTGCCTCTTAGTGGGATGGTTCACAGGGAAAACAGTTATATGTTAACCTAGAGTATTACATTATGAAGAGGCACTCAACTCAAAATTTTTCTTTTGCTCATTGCATCATCTAGTTTTAAAAACAAACTGAGTGGGTGAGCTGCCAAAAACAGTGTCTTACTTTGTGAAAAGAAACTTTCTCAGGGCCTTTCCTATAGCACAGGCAACTGAGAGCAGCCCTGGTACCTACAACTTGCATTTTTAAAGAGTAAGTGAAACGTAAGTGCAGTGTGGAAAAAGTTAAAAGACATTTCCTCCTTTTCTGAGTTTTGTCTCTTACTGGCAGGCTTGTTTCAGTCATAGCTTCAGTGCTTAATGCCTTTTGTGTTACATCCCTGTGCTCATCTGAAAGGGTATGCATCAGCAGGTTTTCAGGCACTCATAGGATTGTTTCTAATGGTTTCCCTGTCCTTATATGAATTTGGGAAGAGAAGGTCTGTGTTCATCAGGAAGATCTCTCTCCTCCCTCAGCTCAGGCTCAGTGGAGTGATTGAAAGGTGGTGAAATACAATAGGGGATATCATCTCATTCCAGTGACAGAAAAAAAGATGGTCATGGCCCTGGACAAAGAATCATCTCCCCTAAATGCACCTGTGAGAGGCTTGGTTAAACACAGTAGGGTTTAGAGCAGTCATGTTCAGCTTTTCCTGACTGGCAACCATAGGTAAACATTATGTAAAAAAAATAATTAATTGAAATGAGTATATTGAAGTTGATGATCTCCTCAGCTCTTCTTCCTCTGTCTCTTCTCCTCTTTGAATTCCCTTGTTTATTAGGTATTCCTTGACTCATGTTTAGGACAGAGATTTAGAGAAGAGTTTTCTGGTTTGTTTTAGATGTTACTTACTTTCTTTTTCTTCTGTTTTTCTTTTTTCTTTTTTTCCTCTCTTCTCTCTGTTCTCTCTTCTCTCTTTTCTCTCTCCTCTCTTTTCTCTCCTCTTCTCTCTCTTCTCTATTTTCTCTTTTCTGTCTTTTTTCTGTCTTTTTTCTGTCTTCTCTCTTTTCTCTCTTCTCTCTTTCTTCTTTCTCTTCTGTCTTTCTTCTCTCTCTTCTGTCTTTTCTCTCTTTTCTATTTTTCTCTTAAATTCTATTTTTTTTCCTTTTTTTTTCTTTTTGTTTGTTGTTTTGTTTTGTTTTCGTTTGCTTTATCCATTTTCCATTGCTTCTCCATGTTATACCTGAAAAAGTTACCATTGTGAAGGGGCTTTTGGATTTCAGTTATGCCCATTTATACATTTACTTACCACTTTTTGAGCTTCCTCAACCTAGCAGGAAATCAGATGATGGCAGGAAGTTTCCAAAGTACCACAGCATTGGTCAAGGTTTGTCCATGAGGCAACAGTGAGGCCCACAGTTATTGCTTCATGGCTTAAAAACAAAATAAGCAAAATTGGGGCAATCCATAAATTTAATTTCTAATTCAGTAAATACACTTGGAATTTTTTTTTTTTTTTTTTTTTTTTTTTTTTTAATTTAAAAAATTTCCTTTGTTTTTTTGGAATTTTTTTTTTTTTTTTTTTTTTGAGAATGTTTTATTTCTCCATAGTTCTTTATGATTTCTAAGGAAGACTGCCTTAGGAAATGTCATCTCCAGGTTTGAATGCCACAGGTTGGACATTTCTAAGCCGAGATTTTTTCCTCCACTCTGTCTGAAACTTGTTTTTATGTTAGACTGTAGGTGGAAAGGCTACACCAAGATGCTGTAGTGAACTGTCAAGATCATAGAAAACATTGGGTTGGAAGGGACCTCCAGAGGTCATCTAGTCCAGCACCACTCCACCCCCAAAGTAAGCAGGGGTGTCCTCAGCTAGATCAGGTTGCTCAGAACCCTATCAAGCCTGACCTTGAATGTCTCCAGGGATGGGGCCTCTACCACCTCCCTGGGCAACTTGTTCCAGTGTTCTACTGCCCTTAGAGTAAAGAACTTCTTCCTGATGTCCAATCTAAATCTTTTATTCTCTAGCTTAAAACCATTACCCCTTGTCCTAGTGCCACATGTCTTTGTGGGCAGTCCTGTCCCAGCTTTCATGTGGGCCACCTTCAGGTAGTGAATCTTGCTCTCTGAGTGGCAGGGCATCCTCTGTTGCTCCTTTCCAGTGGCCTCTGCAAACACTGGTTGCCACCTTTGGTGAAGCAGCACTCAAGTGCATGGCTTCCACTACCACCACTGGGCATGCAGGTGACCCCATGCCGTGTTTGCTTCATGCTTTGTGTAAGCAGTAGGTGAAAGTCATAGAATGCACATTATTCATAGAATCATAGAATGATAAGGTTGGAAGGGACCTCAAAGATCATCTAGTTCCAACCCCCTGCCATAGGCAGGGACACCTCCCACTAAGTCATTTGAAAACAGAGTTTCAGTGTCTGGCCTGAAGGTTTCTGCTGCCTGCTGTAGGAAATCCTGATCTCCTCGGTAATTACCTGGCCAAGACAACTAGGATGGAATTCCTCCCTAAAAGAAAAAATCTGGTTAGACAAATCAGCCATTTGGCTCAGGTCCTTGAAGAAAAAATACCATAAGCAGAAGTAAGTAGATAGTAATTATGCAGTAGTTTTAAATTTACATTTGGGATGCTGCTGGTGCAGCAAAAGGTTAAAGAGGCAGTATTAGAAAGTCTGATATTATTAATTGTCTGGGTCAAGTGGAAACTTTACCTACCAAGCAAAGACTTTACTACAGAAACTAAGTAGGCTAAGGGTAGCAATGAGCCAGTAGGGTCATAGTCCCAGTGGAAATCTGCGTCATAAATCCACAGGGGCAACTATTTGTGGGGTTGCAGTAGTGTTGGTGGCTATGGGCCATTGGTGAACACAAACTTCAGCCAGTGCTGTATGCATTTGGATATATTCAGGGATTTTCAAAGACTGCTGGGGGGCTGGTAGGCACAGTTAGAGACCTACTCCTCCAAAAGGGACAGTGTCTATGCCAGGAGAATCTGTGACTTTTCTGAACTTCTGTGGGACAATCTGAGCAACTGAGATATTATCAAAGCATCTTCTTCCTTGCTAATTATTGGTTGGTTAAGATTGTTTGTTGAGGAGAATTTTATTCTCATGTTTCATAACTTTTGAGTGTTTACTTGCAACTTTGACATCCTTTCACGATAGGTTTTTTTGGTACATGATTTGTATTGAGAGCCAGAGAGAAGAGGGCATGGGAGGAAAGGTGAGTGTCTGCATTTGCATGGGCTCTGAAAGATCCATGTGAGGATCTGAATAGGATAGAGGTCAGTGGAGAGGAGAAATCTGCAAGTCAGTGAAGCTGTGTAAGGGAATGAGGTCAGTCTGGAATAAGGTTAAGAGAGTAAAGGAGGAGGATTTTAAGTGACACCAAGAAAATTGGTGAGGAATGGCAGAGGAGGGAAGGTGCTCCAAATGAGTTGTAACAAAACAACTCAGGACTGTAGGAGACAACAGAAGAAGGGAAGGCAAAATGCATTTTGTAACAAAAAATGCAAGACTGCCTCTTGCCACTGAGTATGTCCACTCATCTTGGTGTGAGAGAGAATTGCAAAGAGGGGAAAAAGAAAATTAGGTAGGTTAGTGCTGGCAAATTAATGTAGAGGTCTTTTTTTTTTCCATGGTTGCAGTTACTGAATGTCACACTGACACTAAAGGCTTATTATTTATATTGTCCTTTTGCATAAGGGAACATTTGATGCAATGGCTTTGTAGACCCATTTAGCTTCTCACCTATTTTTAAGACTACTTCCTTGACATCTAAAACATTTCTTGTGTAGGCATGTACACCAAACAGCCTGTTAGGAAAATGGTTGGGCACTTCCTAATGTTTCCCAAGAGGTGGAAATGAGGCTAGGTAGCCCAAAACATTGAATACCAGTTCTTAAAGTTTGACCTGGGTAACTGTTAAGTCTTGCTGTAGATGACTATGATAAAGAGACACAAGCAGTAAATGATCTGTAGTGAAACAACCTGTGTTGAGTACAAGTGGGGTTTGTGTATAGTTTGTTTGGACCTCAACCACCTCCCTGGGCAACCCCTGCCAGGCTCTCACCACTCTCATGCTGAAGAACTTCATCCTCACATCCAGTCTGAATCTCCCCACCTCCAGCTTTGCTCTATTCCCCCCAGTCCTGTCACTACCTGAGAGTCTAAGAAGTCCCTCCCCAGCTTTTTTGTAGGCCCTTTCAGCTACTGCAAGGCCACAAGAAGGTCACCTGGCAGCCTCCTCTTCTCCAGACTGCGCAGCCCCAACTCTTTCAGTCTGTCCTCACAGCAGAGCAGCTCCAGCCCTCTGAGCATCCTCCTGGCCCTTCTCTGGACACTCTCCAGCATCTCCACATCCCTCTTGTCCCAGGGGTTCCAGAACTGGATGCAGTACTCCAGGTGGGGTCTCAGCAGAGTGGTGTAGAGAGGGAGAATCACCTCCCTTGCCCTGCTGCCCACACTTCTCCTGATGCAGCCCAGGCTCTGGTTGGCTTTCTGGGCTGCAAGTGCACACTGCTGGCTCATGTTGAGCTTCTTGTCCAGCAGCAGCCCCAAGTCCCTCTCCTCAAGGCTGCTTTCCAGCCAGATACTGCCCAGCCTGGATTTGTGCTTGGGATTGCCTCGACCCAGCTGCAGGACCTGGCGCTTGGATATATCTGATACTGGGCTCAGGTCATGCCAGATTTAATATGAAAGAGCTACTTGGAGCAAAGTCTTGTGGGGCTTGAAGTTCAGATTGTACCATGAGAGGGTTCCTGTTTTTGGTTGCTGCTTCCTGCTTCTGGGGTGTTGGTCTTTTCTATTAGGCTGGCTGCAGGCTTGAGGATGGGATGCTCATGATTTAGCTGGCTTCTGCTTCTGGTTTTGCTTCTCTGTGAAATAGCTGTGGTAACTGTACATCATATTATTGTCATTAAACTCCGTATCTCAACCACAGAGCTTTTTGTGTTGCTTTCTCTCCTGATCTTTGAGGCTTGCTTGTGGGAGCAGACTGTGTCGCACCAGCACAAGTGTTTCTAAAAGCCTGTTTGTGGCCTGACTTCTACTGCGCTGTGGAGGTGACTTTTTGAAGGAATATATGATGCTGCACTGGTTTGTGGATTTGGAGCCTATATAGCAGTGAAGAGTAGTAGGAATAAGTGATGATTGTGTGCCCACATGCGTGCTTTTCTTTGTTACTGCACGCTTGCTTAATGCTTTCTTGCACTGGATGCTAACAGACCTGTTTTGTAAGCACTGTGAGTGTTGCCAGTTGCAGGCTTGGGTGGCAGTCCACAATAAACTTCATTCTTGTGGTATGTACTGCCAAACCAAATGCCCTGAAATGGACACTTTTGGGTGTAGCTAGAAAGGGATGGACCCCTCCAAAAAAACCACCCCAACAACAACAACAAAACCCACAAACAAACCCCCCCCAAAAAAAAAGAAAAAAGAAAACAAAAACCCAAAAGCCATTCTGGAAGACAGATAAGAGAATGCATGGGGGCTGCAATGATGCAAGGTGCAGCTATGGCTGAGACCCATAGGTACTATGACCAAGGGAACTAAATTTTAGGTCCTCTCCACTGCCTGGGTAGCTCAAGTCGCTCAGTTGGGTTTAAGTGACACAGTAAACTTAAGCATCACTAAAATAGCCAGGGAATGCTCTCTGGTTGTAGATTCCCATTCATTATTTACATTCTCAAGTTAGTTTTGCTAGTGTTGGTCCTGTGTAGCGCTGTTTTTGTAGAGGCAGCAATACAGTTTGCTTCTGAATTCTTACATTAATCCCAGTCTTGAATGTTCTGAATACAGAGTTCAAGATGTGCATGAGGACTGCATTGTTCTTACCTCTGACCTAGTGTAGCAGTGTTCTGCAATAACCTGTCACAGGCTTTTTTGTTGGGATAGGAATGGTGTCCATTACACTTCCTAGAAATATTATGAAGAGGTTTTCAAAACATTCTATTTTCATGTTGCTCAAGTATCCAAGGGTTTCACAACATTTAATTGTGTGGAACTTCTTGGCTCCAAACTTATCTAAACGGAACTTTATAGGCAGAGGTATAATAATATCGTCTGGTGGGGAAAAAAAATTGGATTAATTTTCAACTTGTTCACATCAATTTTGGTCACCTCATGCAGATGCTAAATGCAACAGACTTTTGTTACAGGCTTGGTGTCTGTTGTGCCCATGCCCATATTCCTGAGTCTTGCCTCTTCAGTGTGTTCCTCAAGGTCTTTCCCTGAAGATTACAGCACTTTTTGTCTTTTCATGCAATGGTTATGAAATGGAACATAAAATATTTTTGTGATGAGGTTTGTTTGCAACTGCCAGAGTCTGGTTTTTTTGAGGGTTGTTTTTGGTTTTTGTTTTTTTTGTATTAAGAATGTCTATTCCAAATTGTTGTTCTGGTTACTATATCTGACTTCTACCAAAAGCTTTGCTTCTGGATATACAGCAGTTATTGTACACAGATTGTGTATACTGGAGTGATTCTGATTGTATTCATTATTCTGAGGAAACAGAAGTGCTAAGGAAGGTGCAGTGCTTTGGGGACAGCGATGAAGGGTTGCAATTACTCCTAAAACTGGCTGTGCTCTTAAAGTTCTCATGAAACCATATCCTGAGCCTTGTTCCTGAGACATCCTTGCCTAGTTCAATCCAGGCTGGCTAAGGTCATAATTTTACATTACTCTTTGTCACTGACAGCTCTAACTTAAAAGCTTGCTGTCCTCTACTTCACCTCCCTGGTCTGGTTTTGCACCTTATTAGCCCCTAGGTCTGCTGGTTAACTGTTTGGCTTCTTTGTAGCTGGCTCTCCATTATTGTCTGCTTTTATAAGTTTCTTTTAAGGCTGAACCATGAAGCTGATAGAGAAAGCAGAGAACAACCTGAAAATTCAGGTGGTACAACACCCAGTTTACTGCCTAGTGACCCCAACAAAGGAATGAAAACAAATAAATAGATGCTCCTCAGGTGGGGACTTCTGGGCTTTTTGTCTGCCTTTCCTTGACTTAACAGACTAAGAGTTGAATATTAGCTGCAGTCAACTACTTTTGTCAGAGGTTTAAGTCTACTACACATTTGTTTGCTGCATCTTGTTCTCAGATGCATGCAGTGTGTGTTGTTCTGACATGACAAACATATTTTTATAGTTTGCTAAACTTCCAAAATTTAATTAGGAAGCTCGAGTCTGCTTTCATGCTAATCAGTAATGCATTCTGTCATTTTCAATTAAATCTGCTTTGCTTTATAGGTTTAATTAATTCTATAATTAATGAGCTTTCACTGTTGCATTCTTGTATATTCTTGGAACAAAAGGAGTTTGTTGGGGGTTTTTTTGGTCTTTAAGCATGCAAGTTATTTACTTCTCTACATTAAAACTTTTCCACCCCACCTTTCAGATTTCTGCTTTACTACCAAGCTCAAATGTGTAGTTGGGGGTGGGGTGGTGAATTTAAAATTATTACAGTTTTTTAAATGCTGAGGAGACTTGTGCTGGTTTGAGGCTAATTGGAATATTTTAATGAAAAAATATTATAGGCTGTGAAGAGCAAACCCTAGTGATGTCTGCTGCACTCACAGGCTTGCTGAGATGTGTAAGAACAAGGGCACAAATATAGACAAGGCAGAGAGTCTCTCTCTGGGAGCTGCTGTGTCTGCTGCCTTCTGCTGTGTAACCCAACTAACCACTCTGCTTCTAACCCCCCTTGCACATCCTCCTAACTCACCTTGCACGTAAGGCAGACCCTGGGGTAAGGTAGAGGACACAGTCCCCCTCCCAGCAATCAGGGTCCCCAGGAGGGGCTCCCAACCACCCTTCCACCTTCTTTCCACCTCTCTACCTTACCCCAGGGTCTGCCTTAGGTGCAAGGTGAGTTGGAAGGATAGGCAAGGGGAGTTAGAAGGAAAATGATTGGTTGGGATACAGAGATTCCAGCTCAAAGCAGTTAGTATGGCAGAAACAAGGGAGAAACAGCCACAGACACTGACAGACTGCCTTATTTGTGCTTGTGGCCTTGTTCTTATCCATCTCAGCAAGCCTGTGAGTGAAGCAGACATCACCACTGTTTGCTTTTCACAGCCTGTAATAGAATTTTTCTCATTAAAATATTCCAGTTGGCCTCAAACTAGCACAGGTGGTTTTGGGTTTGGTTTGATGGGTTTGGGTTGGGTTGGGTTTTGTTGTTTTTGTGTTGGTTTGGGTTTTTTTTGGGGGGGGTTGTTGTTGGGGTTTTTTGGGGGTTTTGTTTGGTGGTTTTGGTTTTGATTTGGTGTTTTTGGGTTTGATTTGGTTTGGGTTTTTTGGGGGTTTTTTTGTTTAGTGGGTTTGGTTTTGGTTTGGTGTTTTTGGTGTAGTGGGGTCTGTGGTGTTGGTCTTTACAGTTGGTTGGTTTTGGGTTTTGCTTGGTTGGTTTTTGGTGGTGGTGGATATTTTTTTTGTTCCCTTCCCCTCCCACACTGATTTGTTAAACAACATAGATTCAAGATAAATTCTGAGATGAAACAGAGAGCAGATAGGCAGCTCTGTTGCTTATGCTTTCAGTTAAATTCCCATAATCTTTTGCCTGTGAGTGTTGTATACCCTGAGCTCTGGTCTCCCTGTTGATAGCATTTTTAAGTCCAAGTAATCTTCATGAGAGGAAAGTCTACTCTCCACACTACCACTGATGCTTGTGCTCTTGGTCTGTGTTGGGAGCTGTTTGTGTTACTAACTTCAAAATTCTTAGTGAATTCTCAGTGCTGTAGAAAGGTCTCTGCATGCTCTGTCTCACTGGGTCAGCAGTTTTCTGTAGATCATCAGAAGGCAAATGGTGTTGCTTTTGTTTACTCTGATTTAGTAGAGTTCTGTTGTTTAGCCTGGAAAAGAGGAGGCTCAGGGCAGACCTCATTGCTGTCTATGACTACCTGAAGGGAGGTTGTAACCAGGTGGGGTTGGGCTCTTCTCCCAGGCACCCAGTAACAGAAGGAGGGCACAGAGTCTCAAGTTGTGCCAGGGCAGGTCTAGGCTGGATGTTAGGAGGAAGTTGTTGCCAGAGAGAGTGATTGGCATTTGAATGGGCTGCCCAGGGTGGTGGTGGAGGTCCCTGGAGGTGTTGAAGCAAAGCCTGGCTGGGGCACTTAGTGCCATGGTCTGGTTGATTGGCTGGAGCTGGGTGATGGGTTGGGCTGGATGCTCTTTGAGTCTCTTCCAACCTGCTTGATTCTATGGTGCTATGATTTAGAGTTTTTGTGTTCTGTCCTTTAGCCACACAGGCTTTGCATGGATTGTTAGAACTACCTCAGTAGTGGTGGTGTATATTGGAGAATAACCTCTGCTGAGTACATCTTGTAAGCATGCACTCACATGAATCTAATGTAAGTAAAATGCAAGCTTGGAAAGAGCTGCATGTATGTACATTTTTATCACTTCAGATGGAATTCTCATCAGCTTCTGCTGAATATTTGTCAATCATCTTTCTGTGGTGGAGCTTCCTTTTGAAATCCACATTCCAAGCCAGAAATCAGACAGACTATTCAGCTGTTAAGTGTATGCCTCAGTGTTAGAAGAGATACTTTCCTTTCTTTAGTATTATCTAAGCTTTCATGAGGTGGGTTTTTGGGTTTTGTTTTGTGGGTTTTTTTTGTGGAGCATGTGAAATTTGTATGTGGCTCCAGATCCATCAGTTGTCATGCATGTGATCAGCTCTCACAAGCTAGATAGGATTAATCCAGCTGACAGAATGGTAGTGTCTGAGTTGCCTATTTGCCACCTTCTTCATCTAATTTGACCTAATTAGTGGAGGTGGATGGGTGGGTCAGGTTCCCTGTGCCTCTGCCTCCACTTGATTCTCAGTTATTTTGAAAGCTGCCCTCAGGCTATTTAAGCTGTGCAGTGACAGCAAATTCTTGATTCAGATTAACATTCAAGAAGCTGGGGGAAAGTGGTATTATCCTTAGTTACATTTCACATTTCAGTTATTCTTTACTCTGTTGATGTCTAAAGGTAGTAATAATTATTTGTTTTTAAATAATTAATTTTAATTGCTTCCCCACCTTCCTTTTTGGTTTTGGTTTTTTTTTTTTTTTTTTTTAATTTTAATCCTTTCTTGGTGCCAGGGAAACAGGATGCTTGCTCCAGTCAGGCAATGTTCCAGGTCCTGGCCAGTGGCTTGGTCCCTGCATATAGTGGTGCAGCTCCATGTTACCAGATGTCTGTGCTTGTGTGCCTTTCGTTTTCATTACCATTTACAGGGTTTGGTCATCAGCGTAGGGTACTGATTGCCTCAATTATCTTCTAGGCTCACACTAATCCCCCTGACTTTCTCCATCAGTAAGGGCATTCAGGTGTGTGTTTGGGGCTTTTCCTCACCTTCTGGTCTTCTGCCCCAGAAGCATACAAGGCACAGAAGGGCACCTGTGTTTATTGCTTTGTCATCTAGCTTTGTGTGCAGGGATGACCTCCAGGCACCTTCGCTTCTCAGCCCCCTGAGGTGTGCCTTGCCCCACCTCTCTCCTTCCTCCACCCAAGCTGAGCTAAACCTTCTGCATACCCAAGGGAAGACCCCCACTGGGGTTTTGGGACAGGTCCAAAAGGGAATTTGGGCATTAGGAAAAATTTTTTCATGGAGAGAGTGGTTAGGCACTGGAATGAGCTGTCCAGGGCTGTGGTGGAGTCACCAACCCTGGATGTGTTTAAGGGTGGTTTGGATGTGGTGCTTAGGGCTGTGGTTTAAGGTGAATCTTGTAGTGCATGGTTCTAGGTTGGAGTTGGTGACCCTGAGTGGCTTTGCCAGCCTGGGTGTGCCTGTGATTCAGTGAAAAGCACGTGGGATGGGGATTTTAGGGATGTGTTCCCATGCACAGGAAGGTCCTTCTGCCTGCGTACGACCCCTGGGGATGTAGAGAGCCAGCACCACATTACCAAGTACCCTCTCCATGCCATCCCACTCCTGCTCTGTTCATCTTTTGGGAGCTGTGGGCGCTGGCAGCCTCATTCCCATGGTGATGAGCAGGCAAGTGAGAGCCTGTGGGTTTGATGCCAAGCTCTAGAGGCAGGGGCTGATGGGCAGGATTGTGTCTGTCCTCACAGAGTGAACAGAGCCCCACACCTACATCACTGCCATTTCCAAGGGGGCTTTCTTAGTCCCACTCTCTCCTAAAAGCTTTTAATTGCAGTGCTTAACAACCAGGCTTTGCAGAGAGCATCTCCAGGCAGACACTGTCTTTTGGCAGAGCTAGTGGTTTTTGAACACCTGGCAGGTCAGCAGCCCTCCACATGCTACCTGTGATCTTTTTGCCCTCTAGAACTCCAGACTTTATCAGGTGGCTGTGAAATGCATAGCTGACCCCAAATAGGAGACACAGAAAAGCATCCTGTGGCATGCTCTGCCCTACTGATGCTTAGCTTAGTGTGGATGTGCATGCTGGTTTGTGTTGCAAGCAAATACACAGATTAAATTCCTCCTGTTAATCTGTGCCCTGGTAATTTGACGTGTCAAGTGATGAGTTTAAATCTGATAGAAATTTGGCCTTTCAGTTCCCAGATTTGTTTCACAGTTTTTGATGTAAGGAGCAACCTCGGTGGATTTAACTCCACAAAATACAAGAATCCTCTGAGTTTTCCTTCAGTAAAATAAAGAAGGAAAGAGTGTGTCTGGGGAATGGTGAGTGGTGAGAGCAGAACAAGGTCTGCCTGGTCTGGCAGTGAGTAGCTCACTTAGAATGTGATACTACTGCTGAAATCATAGATAAATCATAGAATCATAGACTGGTAAGGTTGGAAGGGACCTCAAAGCTCATCCAGTTCCAACCCCCTGCCATAGGCAGGGACACCTCCCCCTAGCACAGGGCACTCAAGGCCTCCTCCAACCTGGCCTGGAACACCCCCAGGGAAAGTTATTTTCAGAATAGTCAGATAGTTTCTCAGAGGAGTAAGTAATACTGGGTAACAGTAGGCATGGGTGATGGGATCCTTTCTAATGTTTTTTGTTTGGGTTTGGTGGTTTGTTTCTTTTCTTTATATCCCTTAATATGTTTCTCTGCCTTTGAACAACACCGCTTGCAAACACACTGCGTGTCCTCACAAAACCTTCTGTGTGGTGTCATGAACTTAGGAGCTATGCCTCTGGAGGACCTTCTGACCCTTTAAAAAGGTCAGAAGAAGGTAAAGAATGTTGGGAGGCAGATCTGTAGTTTGTTCTCAGTGTGTTTTGTATACACTGTGAAAAGCTGAACATCAGTAACCTTGAAGTATTTTTAATATTAGTTGTTGCACAACAAATATTTGCAGTATTCAGTCCTATAAGTGCTAATAGGAAAGCAGTTCAGAGTAGGGAAAAAGTGTTAGTTGATTGTCTTTATAACAAGGAATGGTCTGAGGTCCTGCAGTAGCAGCCCTTGCACTGGTAGCCTGAGACACTTCAAAAACAGGTATGAGAGGGGAAAAAAGAGGATTCCACCTTGAAAACAAATTAGCACCCAG
Source organism: Eubucco bourcierii (assembly GCA_013396675.1). Taxonomy (NCBI): domain Eukaryota; kingdom Metazoa; phylum Chordata; class Aves; order Piciformes; family Ramphastidae; genus Eubucco; species Eubucco bourcierii. The sequence continues at coordinate 146,879 of VWZE01023752.1, forward strand.
GAAGAGCTGTACCCAGTTGCTGTGTCCTTTGAAGCGGTGCTGTGAGGCGTTGCTGCTTGCTGAGTCATTCCTCATGCTCTCGTGTTTAAGTTAGTGCTGCCAAGATAGTAACTGACAACTGGGAGAACAGCTTCTGGTCGTGGAAATTGCTGTTTTGTTTTCCTCTGGGACTTGGTTTCCAAGTTGGTAATGAAGGTGCCAGGTTTTTGCTTAGCTCAAATAAACCTGTTTGGTTTTCATTTCGCTAGTGTGTGAATCAGCTCAGGTTAGGCTGAGCAATTTAGTGCTTTTTTGGAAATGGAGGGGTCATGCAAGGTAATGTTTGTGTAGGCAGATTTCCAGGGGAACTTGAGAGGGATACCAACAACTGTATTATGCATCCTGCCAGGTTTGCCAGGTTGGCATAAGGGCCGATGGGCTCCAGATTCTCAGAAGAAACCTGCTCTGCAAAGCCTGTGTCAGTAAACTGTTGAGGAACACGCAGTGGAGAAACAGTTTGCTGTTCAAAACATGCCTCTGGTCGTGGCACCAAGTCAGGAGAAAGCAAATTTCCTTCCTCTATGTGCCGCTGTCCTGCATGGTGTGTAATTTACCTGGGCTTTTGGATTAAGAGAAGCAAAACTGCTGGGGTGATGAAAAGCTCAAGATGAGGCTGCAGTGTGAGTGCAGCCCAGACAGCAACTGTGTGCTGGGCTGCAGCAAGAGCAGTGTGGGCAGCAGGGCAAGGGAGGGGATTGTGCCCCTTGGCTCTGCTCTCCTCAGACCCCACCTGCAGTCCTGTGTGCAGTTCTGGAGCCCCCAGCACAGGAAGGACATGGAAGTGTTGGAGCCAGTGCAGAGGAGACCACAAAGATGCTGAGAGGGCTGCAGCAGCTCTGCTGTGAGGACAGGCTGAGAGANCTGGAGGTGTTCAAGGCCAGGCTGGATGAGGCCTTGAGTGACCTGTGCTAGTGGGAGGTGTCCCTGCCTATGGCAGGGGGTTGGAACTGGATGATCCTTGAGGTCCCTTCCAACCTTACCATTCTGTGATTCTATGATTGTAAAAAAGGAGTCTTAGAAGTATCAAATGGTACCCGAAATTGCCATCTTGCTCAATATATATTTTTTCTGCCTTGCTGTTGTAGGTTAGGATGGTTATTCAGCTGGCTTCCTGCCTGGTGTCCCACATCACTGCTACACCTTAAAGAAGCTGAGGACAAAATGCTAAAATGTAAGTCTTTGGGTTTTAATAGGATGTATAGCTAAAAACTATACATTTACATTAGGTACCATTGATTCGAGGAAATAAATAGATTTAAAATTAGGTTTTTGTCATTCCCTTATCTAAATGTTTGATTGTAGGCTCTCTTCTTTGAAGGGAGCTCCTATCTGAAAGGGAGCTGACCAACCTGATCTCCTTTTATGACCAGGTTACCCTCCTGGTGAGAGCAGGGCAGGCTGTGGATGTAGTCTACCTGGACTTCAGCAAAGCCTTTGACACTGTGTGCCACAACAAGCTCCTGGCACAGCTGGCAGCTCCTGGCTTGGGCAGATTCACTCTGATATGGGTCAAGAACTGGCTGGAGGGCTGCACCCAGAGGGTGGTGGTAAATGGTGCCACATCCAACTGGCAGCTGGCACCAGTGGTGTGCCCCAGGGATCAGTACTGGGCCCAGTCCTGTTCAATATCTTTATTGATGATCTGGACCAGGGGATTGAGTCCAACATCAGTGAGTTTGCAGATGACACTAAGTTAGGAGCAGGTGTGGATCTGTTGGAGGGGAAGGAGGGCTCTGCAGAGGGACCTGGACAGGCTGGATGGGTGGGCAGAGGCCAGTGGGATGAGATTTAACAAGGCTAAGTGCAGGGCTCTACACTTTGGCCACAACAACCCCAAGCTACAGGCTGGGGCCAGAGTGGCTGGAGAGCAGCCAGGCAGAGAGGGACCTGGGGGTNATGAGGAGCAGTGTGGCCAGCAGGAGCAGTGAGGGTCTTCTGCTCCTGTGCTTCAGCACTGGTCAGGCCACACCTTGAGTGCTGTGTCCAGTTCTGGGCTCCTCAATTCAAGAGAGATGTTGAGGTGCTGGAAGGTGTCCAGAGAAGGGCAGCAAGGCTGGGGAGGGGCCTGGAGCACAGCCCTGTGAGGAGAGGCTGAGGGAGCTGGGGGTGTGCAGCCTGCAGAAGAGGAGGCTCAGGGCAGACCTCATTGCTGTCTGCAGCTACCTGAAGGGAGGTTGTAGCCAGGTGGGGTTGGGCTCTGCTGCCTGGCAATCAGCAACAGAAGGAGGGAACACAGCCTCAAGTTGTGCCAGGGGAGGTCTAGGCTGGATGTTAGGAAGAAGTTGTTGCCAGAGAGAGTGATTGGCATTGGAATGGGCTGCCCAGGGAGGTGGTGGAGTCCCTGGAGGTGCTGAAGCAAAGCCTGGATGGGGCACTTAGTGCCATGGTCTGGTTGATTGGCTGGGGCTGGGTGCTAGGTTGGGCTGGGTGAGCTTGGAGCTCTCTTCCAGCCTGGCTGATTCTATGATTCTATGATGTATAGCAGTGGTTAGTGTGTTTATACTTTATACCTTGTCAGTCATATCTAGCAACACCTTTGTTGTTTTATGTCGCCACTCTGCAGGTATCAGCAGGACGTACAACAAACGATATGTGTATATAGCTAATGGAAATAAAATATGGACACTGACATTCTCCCCAGAATTCTCACATAAAACTCCCCTTGTCCTGCTGCACGGGTTTGGAGGGGGTGTTGGACTGTGGGCTCTCAACTTTGAAGACCTCAGTGAGAACAGGACCGTTCACGCCTTTGACCTCTTGGGATTTGGACGTAGCAGTAGGCCCCAATTTGACACTGATGCTCGGGAAGCAGAAAATCAGTTTGTGGAATCCATAGAAGCGTGGAGAAAGGAGGTGGGGCTAGAAAAAATGATTTTGCTTGGACACAACCTAGGTGGATTCCTGGCTGCTGCTTACTCATTAAAATACCCATCAAGGTATGTGAAAACAAAAGATGGAAGGAGTTCATTTGCTGTGTTTCAATGCTGATTTTAATGTACTTTATTTCATTCATCTATTCAGTATCCATTTTCTTTAAATTAGCACAGTCACTGGATTTTAATACCAAAGTGTTAATTGTATGGTTTGTTTTCTAGGTGAATAGACATAAGTTGATGTGATAAACATAGCTTTTCTGTGCCACTTTCTCTTCCTCTTTGGTTTTGCTCAGTACCCCCTTGGCATGTTACAAGGTTGAAATAGCAAGGATCATAGAATCATAGAATCACAGAGCGGTAAAGTTGGAAGGGACCTCAAGGATCATCCAGTTCCAACCCCCTGCCATAGGCAGGGACACCTCCCACTAGCACAGGTCACTCAAGGCCTCATCCAGCCTGGCCTTGACCACCTCCAGGGAGGGAGCAGCCACAACCTCCCTGGGCAACCTGTGCCAGTGTCTCACCACTCTCACTGCAAACAACTTCCTCCTAACATCCACTTTCAATCTCTCCTCTGCCACTTCAAACCCATTGCCCCTTGTCCTGGCATTGCAAGACCTTGTCAATAGTCCATCCACAGCCTTCCTGGAGCCCACTTCAGACCCTGAAAGGCTACTCCAAGGCCTCCTCAAAGTCTTCTCTTCTGCAGTCTGCAGAGCCCCAACTCTCTCAGCCTGTCCTCACAGCAGAGCTGCTGCAGCCCTCTCAGCATCTTGCTGGCCTCCTCTGGACCCACTCCAACACTTCCATGTCCTTCCTGTGCTGGGGGCTCCAGAACTGCACNCAGCCATTCCCCACCCAGCCTGGAGCTGTGCTTGGGATTGTGCCTACCCAGGTGCAGGACCTTACACTTGGCCTTGTTGAATGTCATGAGGTTGGCCTGGGCACAGCTCTGCAGCCTGTCCAGGTCCCTCTGGATGGATCCCTGCCCTCTAGCAAGTGACTGTGCCACACAGCTTGGTGCCATCTGCAAACTTGCTGAGGGTGCACTGATTCCTTTGTCCATGGTACTGACAAAGATGTCAAACAGCACTGGTGCCAGCACTGACCCCTGAGGGAACCACTTGTCCCTTTTGGTTTTTTTCATGTCTCACTGTGCTTAAGTTGGGGTTAATTAATTTGGAACTTGTTTCAGTTTGTGCTGTTGTGTTAATATTTCTCTGAAATGAAAGCAGCACCTTAAAATTAACAAGTTGACTGGTAGGACCTTAAGACAGCATTGAATCAAGTGATAAATATAGCACAGCTTTCAACCAGATTATCTAACAATGCATTAGAAGCTTAAGGGATTCTGGATACACATTGTTAGGAAAGTAGATCTGTTTCTCCAAGCATAGATGAACCATTAGATTACTGTGTTGTACCAGAGTTGTTTGTGGAACAGAGGAAGTTCCTAATCAAAAGATTCTCAGTTAGAATGTTCCTGGGTGGTGGTGGGTCATGATTTTCAAACACTGCTCCTTCTGGACCACTGCTTTCAGAATGACTCTTGAGGTAAACTTGCCATTATCATGGATTATGTCCAGCAGGAAAGAAAGTATGGAGAAAGGAAACATGGAAAACCAAAAAGCCTGCCTTGTTTTTATTCATGTGTTTACTGTGTTCTCTCCAGTGCCATGGTGCCTTGTTGCTTATGCTCATTTAGCCTCTAATCTCTCCTGCTTAGTTGGTGTAGTTAAATTCCACTCAGTCCTCCCTCACTGGTGATGTTTGCTGCTGTGTGCAAATGTGGGCTGAGCTGACAGCCAAGACTCATCTTTGTGAGCTTAATCCTTTTCAACTCCTCATTTCAAGCACAGATTTTTGGTTCCCCCACTGATTATAGCCCAAAAATAGCCTTTGGGATCACTCCTGTCATCGTTTCAGGCACTAAGAATTCTGCTGTATTAAATATCTCATGGCTTTGAAAGAGGAGGAAGCCGTGAAGAAGAAAGTGAAGATGATGAAACTTGCATGGAAAATATCTCAAATATGCAAACCTGTAGTTAAAAATAACTTTTTTTTCCCCAGAAACTGACAGTATCTAGAACAATTAGAGTAGGTGGACAGTTCCAGTCTACCAAAATGATGTTTTGCTTGAGAGGGACTCACAGCAGGAACCAATTGCTGGTTGCTCATGCTCCAGACTCCTCTTATGCTCTCTATGCTGAGATTCTCTTCAATAATACTTTTATGAATTGTCTCTCTGATGTTTCTTTCATGACCTAAACCAAATACATTTTGGAATCTGTCTGTCTGTCTATCTGTCTGTCTCTCTCTCTCTATATATATATATCTATATATAATTTTCCTCTCTCAGTTCAAATTTTGCTTTCCTAACATGTATTTTTCAGATCAATTGCATCTCATCTTACAATGGAGATCTTAAATGGCTTGGAAAAAGATTTCTAGCCAAGTTTACTTAAACAAAACAGATGGAATTGTCTTCTTTTGGTCTCATATTCAAGTGCTCCTGTGAGTCAGGTTGACTGAGCATATAGAAAAGGCTATTTTTAAAAGTAGAAACAGGACTGTGCTTTTTCTCCTGTGTGTGTGACACTGTTGAGTGCTTTGTGACATGTGCTTCCAAGTCCCTACATGTCAGTAACTGCAATTCAGTCTCTAAGTAGCAATTGAAAGCAAAACTGTTGATGAATAGAAACTAGGCATTAAGCCACGTTGATAGAAGTGACTAAAACAGGTTGCGTAGTCCACAGATAGCACATTTCCATGGTACTCAGTTAAAGGAAAAATAGTATGCTCTAAACCTCTGAACCTTTTCTGTCAACAGGATCAAACACCTAATCTTAGTGGAGCCATGGGGTTTTCCAGAAAGGCCTGACAATGCTGAACACGAAAGGCCAATTCCCATCTGGATCAAAGCACTGGGAGCTATACTGAGTCCCTTTAATCCATTAGCTGGGCTGAGGATAGCAGGACCCTTTGGTGAGTTTTAGCTACTTCTGAATACCATTTGTTCCTGTTAAACTTTACCATGGGGCAGGTACCTTGTTCAGATAAGCTTTGTGGCAAGGCTTTATCACCCACTGAGCAAAGAGCTGGAGGAGAAGATGGGAGGGATTGAGGAGCTCTTTGAGACAAGACTTCATTTTTTATTAGGAATGTTGGTATGACAGTTTATGGCAAGCTACATTATAGTATTGTAAACTACAGTGGTGAGTCAGATGATGCAGAAACCTGAAAAAGAGGCATGAATATGAAAAGATTTTTTTTTTCTTTCTAGTTGCCTTTGGTCACAAGTCCATTTAGTTTCCCTTCCAACTGCGGTTTGATGGTCAAACAGGATTTTCAAATTTGCTTGATGTTACAAGGCAGTCTCAAACTCATTTACCTGTGGCATATGTTTGGAGACATGAAGTTGAAACTGGATTCCTTCCATTATCCATTTTCTCTACTACTCTAACAAATTGTCTCAATCTCATTGAGGTCCTGCATTACAGCAGCAGTCTATCATCTGTATTTCCACACTTCTTCAATGATCCTGATGAGATGTTAGGTAAACTTCATATACCCTAGTGCTAGGAGAAGGGAGGGAAGAAGGGTGTGCTCAGATCTTAAAGTCATCATATGTGCTGCTTCTAGTGGGGAAAGAAGTTACTTATCTATCACTGGCTGTACTACAGGAGTGTCTGGGGCAGAGGCTTACAAAAATAAATTCTTCAGGCCACTCACAGGTTAACTCTTCAGAGAATCACAGAATGGTAAGGTTGGAAGGGACCTCAAGGATCATCCAGTTCCAACCCCCTGCCATAGGCAGGGACACCTCCCACTAGCACAGGTCACTCAAGGCCTCCTCCAACCTGGCCTTGAACACCTCCAGGGAGGGAGCAGCCACAACCTCCCTGGGCAACCTGTGCCAGTGTCTCACCACCCTCACTGCAAACAACTTCCTCCTAACATCCAGTCTAAGCATCTTTCTCTGACCATCTTTGTTGCCTCCTCTGGACCCACTCCAACACTTCCATGTCCTTCCTGTGCTGGGGGCTCCAGAACTGCACACAGGACTGCAGGTGGGGTCTGAGGAGAGCAGAGCAAAGGGGCAGAATCCCCTCCCTTGCCCTGCTGGCCATGCTGCTCTTGATGCAGCCCAGGACTTGGTTCATCACCTTTAGTAACCAGTCTGAAGATGAACTAATGACATTTGTAGGTTTTTGGTTTTGTTTCTAGATCTCTTTCTGCAGAATGTGTATTTTTAATGTATTAATCTATTTGATTGTTTGCAGGAGTGTGACAAAATTAGCATTTCAGACCAACTAACAGGTTTTGTACAAACCTTTTTTTTCAAGTAAAATATTTAATTCAGCTAGCAACAACCTGTGGCATATGAGGGGATAAGCATTGATTTAATGCCTTTTATCCAGTAACAAAAGCTTGCATAAATCTGTCCAGGTGAAAAAAATCACACCTGAAATTGTCTCCATTGACAAGTAAGTGCAGTCAGAGCCATGCTTCAGAAACAGACCCTGCCTTGGCAAGATATCCCCAACCTAGTCTCACTTGGGGGTTATGTGGAACATGAGAGAGACACAGAACCCAGAGATACCTTTTTATTTGGGTTCTTTCCAGTTAATTGATTTGCATGTTATCATTCACATAACTGGAACAGTCATCCAGGAGGCTCACAGTGTAGGAGTTTAAGTGAATTTCATTCCTAGAGCTGAATACCTAAAAACTGTGTACAGTTCTGGAGCCCCCAGCACAGGAAGGACATGGAAGTGTTGGAGTGGGTCCAGAGGAGGCCATGAAGATGCTCAGAGGGCTGCAGCAGCTCTGCTGTGAGGACAGGCTGAGAGAGTTGAGGCTCTGCAGCCTGCAGAAGAGAAGGCTTCCAGGAGACCTTAGAGTAGCCTTCTAGGGTCTGAAGTGGGCTCCAGGAAGGCTGTGGATGGACTATTGACAAGGACTTGCAATGCCAGGACAAGGGGCAGTGGGTTTGAAGTGGCAGAGGGGAGATTTAGACTGGATGTTCTAAAAAACATAGAGAAAATACAAGTAGCAGAGCAGATGGCAGGACTTAAATGGCTGATTCTTATGGGAGTTCTTTTCTCTTGCACTGTATTGGTTTTCTGAATTGATTTAAAGCCTATGTAAGGGTGTGTTGCAATAGTCTGATCTTAGACCACTGTGACAAGGTCCTTAGAACTAGCAGCAGGCCTTTGGCCAGTGACAGGTGAAAGAGATGTGACATCATCATCGTCATTGCACAGATGAACAACAGTCTTTTTAATCAGTAAACTCACATGGCAGATAGTGAGCCTTGCTCTTCAAGGATTGCTAATACTCTTAGATTAAGATTAGCCTTTTTTGAGGCTCTTCTGCCAAAGATCTGTCTAGTCAACTACAAGAGTCCTCTTCCTTAAAGAAGTGATCCAGAATAGGATCTTAACTTCAGACAGCCTGAGTTGGTCTGGGAGGGGATCTACTTTGAGGGTTAGAATGTCACAGGGATAAAAGGTTTCCTAGGTTAAATCCCTTAATTCATACTAGTTCTTGTGTCTTTACTTCAGAAAGCCTGAACTAGTGTGTGAGGGGATCTACTTTGGGGGTTAGGATGTCACAGGGACAAAAGGTTTCCTAGGTTAAATCCCTTAATTCATACTAGTTCTTGTGTCTTTACTTCAGAAAGCCTGAACTAGTGTGTGAGGGGATCTACTTTGGGGGTTAGGATGTCACAGGGACAAAAGCTTTCCTAGGTTAAATCCCTTAATTCATGCTAGCTCTTGGGTCTTACACTCAAGACAAGATTTCTACACCTGTTTTTTCACCATAGACTTCTGTTCTTTCATTTAGGCTGCAGTTAGTTAGGTGAACTATCTTCAGAAGAACACTTCCATAAACGGAGAACACAGATTTACATGTAAGGGAGAAATAAAGCCCTGCTTTCCCAGCAGTGCTTGTGGTTCTCCAAGGTGGGATGCTTTGGCCCACCCAGAGCTGGCAGAGCTAGGAGGAAGCCAGTTTTGCTACCATGTGAGGCTGAAGAGGCAGCAAGAAGATCATTCTGCTCAGCCCTTTTGCTGGCTCCTATTGCATGTTTCTTCTGCAGCTTCAGCAGCCCTTCTCAAGCATCCCCTGTGTGCATTTAGCAGAGGTTGAATCTCCCTCTTCTCATGCAACATAAAATCCTTTCATTCCAACTTGGTGTGTTGCCACCATGTTTTCTAAACACATGGAAGTGATGCAACTATGCATTGGTTTAGAAGTTGTCAAGCTTAGCCACAAGGTTGGAGGGTAGGTGTTGAAAGGGTTGGAATGAGGAATGTTAGGCAATCTGGTGAAGCTGTATAAATCCCTCCTCTAATGAAGCTTTCTGTTTTAACAGGATTGAGCCTTGTGCAGCGTTTAAGACCTGATTTCAAGCGAAAATATTCCTCAATGTTTGATGATAACACTGTGGCTGAATATATCTATCACTGCAATGTGCAGTCACCCAGGTTAGTATGAGCTCCCACCAGTGTCTGTTTTGAAGTCTGTGTGCTGGTTTGAGGCTAATTGGAATATTTTAATGGAGAAAACTATATTCTAGGCTGTGAGAAGCAAACATTGGTGAGGTCTGCTTCACTCAGACTTGCTGAGATGTGTAAGAACAAGGACACAAACATAGATAAGACAGAGAGAGTCTCTCTGGGAGCTGCTGTGTCTGTTGGCCTTTCTGCTGTCTAACCTAACTAACCACTCTGCTTCTAACCCTCCTTGCCCAGCCTCCAAACTCACCTTGCATGTAAGGCAGACCTTGGGCTAAGGTAGAGAGATGGGCAGAAGGTGGAAGGGTGGTTGGGAGCCCCTCCTGGGCACTGTGATCTCTGGGATGGGGATTGTGTTTCTGTATTCCCTTTAACTTGTCTATGTCTGTAACTATTCCTGTCTGTTGTGTGTATCTCTGCTTGTGCATTGTGCTGAGCTGTAAATAGAGCTTCAGTCCTTCACTTCCAGCTGGCTGAGTCTAGTCAGGGGGATTTTCATAGTGTGAGGGGGAAGGGAACTCCTAAATCATGACAGTCTGTCAGTCTGTCTTTCATTTACTAACTGCCTTCTGCTCCCTCCAATGGCCATGGCAACAGTGGACATGCTTTTGTTTGGATTTGACTTTTTTGGTTGGGTTTTTTGGTTAGTTTGATTTTGTTGGGGTCTTGTGCTGCTTTGTTTTGTTGGTTGGTTTTGGTTGGTTGGTTTTGGGTTGGTTTGGTTTTGGGTGGGTTTGGATTGGTTTGGTTTTGGGTGGGTTTGGGTTGGTTTGGGTTTGGGGTTTGGGTTGGTTTAGGTTTGGGTTTGGGGTTTGGTTTGGGGTTTGGGTTTGGGTTGGTTTGGTTTGGGGTTGGTTTTGGGTTTGAGGTTTGGGTTGGTTTGGTTGTGGGTTGGTTTGGTTGTGGGTTGGTTTGGGGTTTGGGTTTGGGATTTGGGTTTGTTTAGGTTTGGGTTTGTTTGGGTTTGGCTTGGTTTAAGGTTTAAATTCAGTATTTCTTCTGAACAACCTGTCTGTTAATAATGAGACAGATTGGGGTACTAATTTTTAACAAAAATAGTGTTACAGTGGTTTAATTTGTAGATAGTGCCTTATAAAACTTCAAAAATAAGGCATTTCATACTCTCTCTGTCACCAGTCATAGAATCCTTCTGGTGAAAATCACACGCAAACCTTGAAAGAGTAAAGAAACTTCAGCCTTGTGTCCTGTTGCATTCTGTTGCCAAAAGGCACAGATACTCCAATCTAGAGAAAATGCAGATCCTATGAAATTTTAACTGGTTTTGCACTTTTTGAATGGCTTTGAAGTGGTGAAACAGCTTTCAAGAACATGACTATCCCTTACGGATGGGCCAAAAGACCGATGCTGCAGCGCATTGCCCCAATGGATCAAGATATTCCCATCACCGTGGTCTATGGAGCACGTTCCTGTATAGATGGCAATTCTGGCAGCACTATCCAGTCCCTGAGACCAAATTCATATGTGAAGACAATTGTAAGTTGGTTTTTAAAGCAGTTGTTTGGTTTGTTTTGTGGATTTGTTCAAATCGCGTCCGTGGTTGGGGTTTGTTTTTCACACCGGTGTGGAAATGATTTCCACACTGATTTCTGATTTAAAACCTGGGGAAATAACTTTTGATTTCTGTGTAGACAGGGAGAGAAAACAAATGTTACGTCAGAGAAAACCTAGACAAAAGAGTTTAAAGCCATTGCCCCCAGCCCTTAGAATATTCAGTTATCACAGCTGACTGATTTGACCCCACCTGGAGTCCTATGTGTAGTTTTGTTGCCCCCAGCACAGGAAGGACATGGAAGTGTTTGAGCCAGTCCAGAGGAGGCCACCAAGATGCTGAGAGGGCTGCAGCAGCTCTGCTGTGAGGACAGGCTGAGAGAGTTGGGGCTCTGCAGCCTGGAGAAGAGAAGACTGCCAGGAGACCTTAGAGTAGCCTTCCAGGATCTGAAGGGGGCTCCAGGAAGGCTGGGGAGGGACTATTGACGAGGTCTTGCAATGCCAGGACAAGAGGCAATGGGTTTGAAGTGGCAGAGGGGAGATTGAAAGTGGATGTTAGGAGGAAGTTGTTTGCAGTGAGGGTGGTGAGACACTGGCACAGGTTGCCCAGGGAGGTTGTGGCTGCTCCCTCCCTGGAGGTGTTCAAGGCCAGGTTGGAGGAGGCCTTGAGTGACCTGTGCTAGTGGGAGGTGTCCCTGCCTATGGCAGGGGGTTGGAACTGGCTGAGCTTTGAGCTCCCTTCCAACCTTACCATTCTATGATTCTATGATAAAAAGAGAATGCAAAGTATTTTATGCCCTCTGTAATGCAAACACTTGGAGGGCTAAATAGCAACCTGGCAGAAGAATTGGAGAGGAGAAGGAAGGTGATGGGAAGCAGAAGATGCTATGTGAAGCATATTCTCGGTTTGTTTCGCAGCCACTTGTTTTAATACTGTTTCCTTTTGCAACAAGGCAGGCAATGGAATGAATGGCAAATTCACTTTCTTTTTCCTGTGAAGCAAAGTTTCTTCAGTGGCTGAAGCAAGCTTGGTTTTCCTTATATTTGTGGTCCTTTTTAGACTGTATGATACCACCTCCTGGCAGCACTTGTGCTAACTGCATTGACGCAGGCTGGGTGCGAGAGATGAGTGCCTGTTTTAAAACGTGGCAATGTATCAAATGTGTCTAAGTCCAGTTCTTCACATAGCCCTTTCTTGGTTTGTTTATTACATTCTTGTGAGCTTGACCTGTTTGCTCACCTTCTCTTCCAGGCTATCCTTGGTGCAGGTCATTATGTGTATGCTGATCAGCCCGAGGACTTCAATCAGAAAGTGAAAGACACCTGTGATTCTGTGGACTGACCATCTTCTGCTCTTTAGGAAGTCCTTTAGCAGGTAGATAGCATTCACAGCAATACTCTTTGGGAAATCACTAAAGAATGTGGAGCTAATGGAACAGGCTCTGTTTGCACACTGTTTCTTCTAAGAAACCATTTGCACACTTAAATCACTTAGTGCCTTATTGGAAGGGCCGGGGCGGGGTGGGGGAGAGGTGTACAGGGAGATTTGAAACAAATTTTGTACAGTTTTGTTTGAGATTGCTCTTCAGATCACTGGTTTGTGGTATATGAAATCACATAGAACTTTTTCAACTGGAATGTTCTTCAAAATGGGATTTAATTTTGCACATATTGAACTTCTAAAGATGTGGAATTCTCCACTAACACAGAGAACTCTCTCCATCCAGTGTATAAAATGCAGTTTGGTCTTACTATAAGCATCCATATATTTTAGCTGATGTTTCATAGCAAGAATATGAAACTACTTATACATTTTATTTGTGGAATCCAGAATTCCATATACAATATTTTAAGAGGGTGTCTTTGGTTTTTGGTTGGGTTTTTTTTTTTTTAATTGGAGTGATAACAGCTTATGAAGTTGGTTTTAAGAGAGGGACAGGGCCAAAATAGTGAGCAGTGTCCATCAGGGCCGAAATAACCAGCAGTGTCCATCAGAACCAAAATAACCAGCAGTGTCCATCAGAACCAAAATAACCAGCAGTGTCCATCAGGGCCAAAATAACCAGCAGTGTCCATCAGGGCCAAAATAACCAGCAGTGTCCATCAGAACCAAAATAACCAGCAGTGTCCATCAGAACCAAAATAATCAGCAGTGTCCATCAGGGCCAAAACAGTCAGCAGTGTCCATCAGGGCCGACATAGTCAGCAGTGTCCACCAGGGCCAAAACAGTCAGCAGTGTCCATCAGTAAAATGTGTGTTATTTTGTAAGGCTTTTGGGCTCAATATCAGGAAATCTCTCTTCTCTTGGATTTTTGTTTCCGTTTATCTCAAGGATCTTTTTCTGACTGTGCAACGTTTACTGAAGGCTCAGTTTGTAAGAGTTGATGATGTCACCAGCACAAATGCTTATATATATATTTAATATGTAGATTTCAGTGATTTTAAAATACAGAAGATGGCTTGTTAGTTACTTCACCTATTTTTAAACACCTTACTGCAATATATGTTGCTAGGCTAAACCTAACAATTGTAGGTAAGTTGACAGGATTTGATAAAGGCTAAGGAATGGTTATGTGGAGAGTGAGCATGATGCCTTGTTTCTTTGGGTAGAAAACTTAGTCTGCTTTGGGGCAGAGGAGAGGCAAAGGGAGTGCATTGATGTTCTCTGGTTGACAACTACAGGTTAGTGTATTCTAGTTAAGATGCAGTCTCCTTATGGGAAGGGTTGTTACTGGAATGAAGAATACCACTGTAACAAAGTTAAATGATGAGATTTTGAGATTCCTTATACAATCACATATTTAAATTGAATATTTCAAATCAGCTATAATCCAGTCTTTTCTTGGTTAAGTTGTAGTTTGGCACTAACTCTTCACATGCCTAGTAAATTATATTAAGCAAAAGACTTTGCCACTTTAAAGCCAAATTATCTGGCAGTTTGGTTGGTTTTTTTTTAAGAAGTTTACATAAAACAGTTGATCTGCTTTTCAATATGAAATTGACTGCTGAAGAGTTCTTGATAATTGTATACACAAAGAAATTGAGTTATTGATAGCACCTTCTCAAAGCTGGAGGACAATTCTATGCATTTTTTTTTCTCAAGTTAAGGAATTGTTGCACATTATTTATGATGCTGGAAGGTAAGATAACTGGAATATTCAGAAAATAGAATCAGAGAATCATAGAATCATGGTAAGGTTGGAAGGGACTTTAAGGATCATCCAGTTCCAACCCCCTGCCATAGGCAGGGACACCTCCCACTAGCACAGGTCACTCAAGGCCTTGTCCAACCTGGCCTTGAACACCTCCAGGGAGGGAGCAGCCACAACCTCCCTGGGCAACCTGCTCTGATTATGTTCCCAGATGAACTTGAATCTGAAGGAGATATTTATCTGTGTCATGCTATGTAAATAAACATCAAACAGTCTTTGTGACTGTCTTGACTGGTGGCACTCAATATCTCACACAAGCTAAAGGTTTTAATGAAAATTAACTAGTGAGTTAGATTTTCAATTAGCTGATACCAGAATTTTTTAACCAAAATTTTGAGCTATTTGCTCATAGAGAAAAATCACAGTATCAGCAACAGGTTTTTAATAGACAGTTATCACTTATGCCACCATTTGGGTGGATGCCTTCAGTGTGTATTTTTTCATGCTTTTCGGTGTCTTAATTTGTATTTATCAACTTTCAGTTGTGTGTAGAAACCTACAATGCAAAAATACATTCTGAGTTTCCTCCAAGTACAAAAGGTGAAACAAGCTGTTGGTATTTTCACATAGCACTTGGTGATGGGAATTCTAAATTCCACATCAAAAGGTGGAAGCAGGGATAAAAAAAAAAAAAAAAAAAAGGCACATTGAATGTGAATATTGTTTTAAATATCCTTTGCTTTTTTCAGCTTATTGTACTACTAAGGCTCATTGCTTATGTTTTGCACAATAAAAATGATCTTAAATGTTATGTTTGATTAATGTTAAGACATTATATTGATTTTGTAATAATTGTGTGTATTTAAGCCCTGGAAATCAAAAGAAATCAGTAAGTTAAGCTAAACTATCCAGAAGACATTAAAGATAATGGTAATGCTTGTTTTCAGGCATCTCAATGTTCTCAGGTTTTCTTGTATTTTACTGAACTGGTAAGAATTTGCCAAGAAGTAACTGCAGGCTCAGAGTACTGATTGTATGTACAAAGGAAATGTGTGTTGATTGTCTTCCAGGCAGTATCAGATACTGCTGTGAAGGTCAAGGTGGAATTCTGAATCTCCTGTTGTGTGCAACGTAACCCTGTAAAGTTATTTTAATAAACATGATAAGAGGTACTGGACAGAAAATGAGTGTCACATTCTGAAAAGACTTGGGAAGCAGACCTTTTCTGAGCAATTACTCCAGTGCTAGGCTCTGTTTCTCCAGAGCTCCTGTTTCAGTGTGATGACTGGTTGCTTACACATACCACCATGAGCACTGGAGCAGTGATGGTGCTATTTTTATTACAGCACTATAAATTAAGACAAGAATCACAGGCACAAAGGCATCCTCCAAAGATCTGTTCTAGCATCAAAATGAAGACAGCAGTGTGCACCAGAGGCTAGAACATAACAAAAAGAATCCAAAATACTAATAAATATGCAAGATTGACTGTCTAAATCTCCAGGACATGCTCTTTTCCTGAGGCTGCTCTGATAAAGTGTTATTAAAATAACTTAGTAATACTTTGTTTGCTTGGCTCTGTCTTCTTACCTACTGAAGCCTATCAGATTGAATTTTAGTTCTGGAAAACTGATTTTCAGAGAAGTGATTTACTGATGGCTCTATAATAAAGCAGTCACAATCATTGTGAGGAAGTCCTCCTGAAATGGAGAATGTGAAGTGGCAGTAGATGAAAAGGGCTGGAAACTTCAGGGGTTTGGGCAGATGATGGATGAACTGGTTTGTAGAGCAGGGACATATAAGCAGGCTGACAGCATCTACCACAAGGAGCAATGAAAGCCAAGGAGGAGTGAGGCAGCTGAAAACAGCAAGATGCACCAGAAGAGTGGGGCGAGGTGAGTGAGTGCTTCAAGAGCTGGTTCAGCTTTTGGTGAGGATAATGAAAATGCTGAGAGAAGGCTTCAGGGAACCTGGGCATGGAGGAAGTCAGGACTGGCAAACAAGAAGAGAGAAGAGCCTAGCAAGGTGCCTGGGGCATATGTGAAGTTCTGGGCTAGAGCAGAAGCCTGCTACCAAAGGAGTACCTGCAAGGAGACAAGAAAGCTCTAGGCAGCCAGCATCTGTAATCTAGTGACATGGTAAACTGAAGTATCTTCTGGTATAGTTAACTCTTCACTGCCTTCCTAAAACACTGCAGCTTTCCCTTAGCCATAGTTCTATAGCTGGGTGCTGGCACCAGACACCAAGATAGCATTTCCACCTCCAAGCTCCCTTCTCTTCAGTTTTAATTGGACTACCACAGGCTACCTCACAATATCACAGTGTACCAAGTATGGAGGATGCCTGCAGCACCAGCTAGAGGGAATTCTGGCTGGAGAGCTTGGATCTGCAGTGTGTGGGGCACTGTCAAGTTTTGGTACCCATACTTTGGCTGAAGTTTGTGCTGCTTCACAAAATGGACATGGTTGTCTCAAACCAGTACTTGAATGAGAAACATTTAAAGAATGGCTCTTTCCTGCAGGGCTTGGGAAATGATGAGAAACTGTATTCCCTCAAGTCAAAAATTAGCTGATGGCAAAGCATGAGGTAAAGGGGACACTGGGCTGCCTGTGGTAAGATGAAAAATCAAGATGTACAGCAACACTTGTCACTAAAGATCATGAATCCACATTCTACCAGAGGAGTGGAGGACCCTGGCTCTATTCCAGTTCGCCTCATTCTGTTTTGATGAGAGGAATATCCTGCCTTAAGATTTGGACATGGTCAGTAGAATGCACAACCCTCAAAACACAGGAATATTGGTTGCATGTATTTGCAGAGTGGGAAGACAAGTAGCAGGAATGTCTGTGCTGGAATTCTCAAGTGCTTTTGGATGGTGCATAATTTGCAAAAAATAATTAACAACAAATAATTAACAAAATGGAAGAGGTGAGAACAGTAGAAGGTGTTTACTTGTGTTTTATGCTTCACTTGTAAGTAACTGGCAAGCCGAAACTCTGCAAAGCTGGTTCGGGGCTGCAAGGTGGAGTGTGACCCCCCACACACATATACACCAAGGAGTAGATGTGCTTTTGAAAATGAGCTTCTACAAAAGCTGGATCTCTGCATATTTACAGATCTGTTTCTACACTCTTGAACTCACCTGCTTGATGTGTAAGTGGCTGGAGCTGTGTGTGGAAGAGGTGAGGCTGTCGCTTCCTTTGTACCTTTGTGATATTTAAATGCTCGCCTGATACCCTGCAGCAGCCCTTCTGCTTTGACCTTATTTAAAGACTGTTGCATTCACTCAGAGCTCCAACCTAAAATGGAGGCTAAACAGCTCAGTGGATGCAAATCCCCCAGATAGATCCCCTCTGAAAAGGGGATTATTGCTCACATTTACGCAAGGTTCCTGTTCTCCTCAGTGCCTGCCAGGGACAGGATTCCTCTCTCTCTCACACACAGCTTGTCCAGATGGAAGCTGA
Organism: Eubucco bourcierii; assembly: GCA_013396675.1. Classification (NCBI taxonomy): domain Eukaryota; kingdom Metazoa; phylum Chordata; class Aves; order Piciformes; family Ramphastidae; genus Eubucco; species Eubucco bourcierii. The sequence goes on from VWZE01023752.1 coordinate 164,444, forward strand.
ACACCCACCTGTGTTTGACCATGCACTGTTGGTCAGTTTTGCCTCATGAGCTGCCTCAGCAGATCCTTTGATAGGTACAGGGTGCAGGAAAACAACCATTGTGCAAAGCACTCTTCTTAGCAAGGATGTGAGTGCAGTTCTGGAGCCCCCAGCACAGGAAGGACATGGAAATGTTGGAGTGAGTCCAGAGGAGGCCACCGAGATGCTCAGAGGGCTGCAGCAGCTCTGCTGTGAGGACAGGCTGAGAGAGCTGGGGCTCTGCAGCCTGCAGAAGAGAAGGCTTCCAGGAGACCTTAGAGTAGCCTTCCAGTACCTGAAGGGAGCTACAGGAAGGCTGAGGAGAGACTACTGACATGGTCTTGTAATGCCAGGACAAGGGGCAGTGGGTTTGAAACAATGCCGACAAACACCCAACCATGAATTAGGGCTGTGCCGTGTTCTTGGAAAAAAAGATTTCAAGGGTGCCACAGAGGCACTTAGAATCATAGAATCATAAAATGTCAGGGGCTGCAAGGCACCTCCAAAGATCATCTGGTCCAACCCCCCCTGCCAGAGCATGATCACCCAGAGCAAATCACACAGGAACGCATCAGGAGGGTTCTTGAATATCTCCAGAGAGGGAGACTCCACAACCTCCCCTGTCACCAGAATGTTGCATAAACTAATTTATATTTTTGAAATCCTGTCAGATTTCAGCCGTAGTTTGGGGGACAACAATGAGTTACACGACAGTGTTTGTCTACTGTAAGAAGGAGTACAGATTTTAGAAGGGATCAGAAAACAGCTGTAATTTAAATGCTAAAGGGCTGCTGAGAAGCCGAGTTAATTTTTCCCATGGTGATCTCTGGAAGCAGAGGTGAATGAATTCAAGCCCTCGTCAAGTCACATCTTTAATTACTAGACAAACGATTACAGAAGCATTTTCTCCAGCTCCTTCAATGTGACCTAGCTCCCACCTGGGGCTGCACATCCTGTGTGCAGTTCTGGAGCCCCCAGCGCAGGAAGGACATGGAACTGTTGGAGCAGGTCCAGAGGAGGCCATGAAGATGCTTGGAGGGCTGCAGCAGCTCTGCTCTGAGGACAGGCTGAGAGAGTTGGGGCTCTGCAGCCTGGAGAGGAGAAGGCTTCCAGAAGACCTTAGAGTGGCCTTCCAGTACCTGAAGGGGGCTCCAGGAAGGCTGGGGAGGGACTATTGACAAGGTCTTGCAATGCCAGGACAAGGGGAATGGGTTTGAAGTGGCAGAGGGGAGATTGAAATTGGAAGTTGTTTGCAGTGGAAGTTGTTTGGAGTGAGGGTGGTGAGACACTGGCACAGGTTGCCCAGGGAGGTTGTGGAGCACAGAAGCATAGAATGCGATCAAAGATCATATTCTGTGCTTCTGTGCTCCACAACCTTCCTGGAGGTGTTCAAGGCCAGGCTGGATGAGGCCTTGAGTGACCTGTACTAGTGGGAGGTGTCCCTGCCTATGGCAGAGGGGTGGAACTGGATGATCTTTGAGGTCCCTTCCAACCTTACCACTCTATGATTCTATGATCCTCACCACCACTATCTCCGTGGTGCTGTGTCGTCGTTTTGTTTATCCCAGTGCCTTTTCACAAGGCAGAAATGAAGCACATGCAGAAAAACGTTGGCAGGAGGAGGGGGAGCACAAATGAACCGCCCCTGTTGTTACAGCCTGCCCTCGGAATGAGAATAAATAGCGATAAGAGGACAAATATCTGCAACGGAATTATTAAATAAGGGGCAACTTTTAAAGTGGCTCCAGTCTGGCTTCTAATTTCGTTCCCGTAATTCGATTGCGGGTTTAAATGGGACTGTTTAGAGATCAGCTACTTGGTCTGCAAGCAGCAGCAGGTAAGCAGTGCAGTAGGCAGTGGGGCACGGCCCGCCCGTGGCGAAGGAGGCTCCGAGCCCTTCGAGGGCCGGGAGGGACGCCCTTTGTTTCTGGGGGTCTGGCACTAGCAGATCCCCAGAGACGGGGAGAGGGCTGGGAGGTCAGTGAAGCACAGGGACACCCGACGCTGTGCCAGCCTGTGTACAGCCTGCTCCTGCCGGGAGGCGCAGCGCAGTCAGCGGCAGCTGTGCTGCGGCTTAGCCTGGTCTCTGCGCAGCGGTTTGTGTGGTGCACGGGGGTGGCAGAAAGGGAGTGTGAGGAGAGCAGCACTGTGCAAAGCAAGCAGGATTCCTTGGAGGGATAATATTGACCAACGGGTCATATTATATACGGAATACCCATTCCGTATAACCGGTACAGGCAGCTGGGGTGGAGCACCGGGGTATCCCCAGCCTCCGTCGCAGTGTGCTGCCACCGCATGTCGCGGTGAGGACCGAGTGAGGCGGGAAGGGCTGGAGGAGGTTCGTGCAGCTCTGGCAGCGACAGGCGCCACCGGCCCCGTGGTTACGAGGGCTCAACGCCTAAAGCCCGCTGCCCTGGGGAGGGGGCAGAGCAGCCGCAGGCTGTGTGCGCTCCGCACAAACGAGCTGTCCCCAAGGCGACAGCAGTGAGCAGTCTGAGCTACACGCTTTAACCAGGAGGATGGGGATTTTGCTGAGAGAGGCACCAAAGCAGCATCGAGCATTGATAGCTGGGCAGAGGGCAGTAGGCAGCGCCCCTCTGCCCGTTGCCAGTCAGGACAGTCCCTCACTGAGGTAACAGGAACCTGGCGGCTTCTGCTGAGGGGAAGGCACAGCTCGGCAGACACTGCTGCTGGAGTTGGTGAGAGCAGGAGCTGGGACAAGGGGAGGCAGATGAAGGCTGGCATCCCTGGCAGCTGGGGCAAGGTGAAGACCGTGACCGGCCCACGGCGGGAGGCAGGATGTGTGCGCACTGCGATAGGAGAACAGGGCTGCATGGGATGCCGAAGGGTGCCAGAGCAAACCTGTGAGGCTGACAGCTCACCCCACAGGTTTGGGGATTATTGCCGGTGCAGGCATTGTGCTGTGCTGGATGTGGCTGCCGGACACCCACCTTCCCTGTCTGTATGCCGATGGTGTAATAAGAGATAATTCCACTGCCCATGCTCGCAGCCTCCTCTGCACACATCCTTCTGATCAGAGGTGGGAGCTGGTGACAGACTGCACGAGAGATGATGTGCCTGCCCCAAGATCACCTGCTACAGAAAAAGGATGGGATTCATGATTCAAAGGGAAAAATTCAAATGCCACCAAGTGCAGAGCATCAGTCAGCAGGGCACATGGCTTTATGTAAAGGAGAGGCTCTTGCTCTCTGCCTCCTTGCTCCAATGGGCATCTAATGACACCCTCTGGAAAGAGGGATGTGCACTGAGTGGGGAAAGAGAAATATCTCAGACTGAAGCAGTCTTTTGATGGGAGCTAGAGAAGGAGATGTGACACTGCTGCAGCCAGGAGTGCTGTCATTGCACAAACTCATGGTGGCCAGCAGTGTCATCATGTGTGAAGCCATGTTTTGTCTCCCCAACACCTGTATTTGTCACCATGCAAGCCAGCTCTAGCTAAACAAAAACGTTATGGTGTCCATAAAAAGACCTCATGGGAGATGTCCATTGCATCCCATCAGTCCTTGGACCAGTAACATTGTGCCCCTGTCCTGCTGCAATCCCTGCTCTGTCACCACCAAACCAAAGTGCCCAACCCAGAGCCTGTGACCACATCATGTGTCTCTTTTGCCCCTGAGGGAGCCAAGGTTGGCACAGGAGCAATTTGGCAGCCTAGCACTCGCCACAATACTGAATTTCTGTCCAAAGGAGACCTTTGAGCGCCTTTGAGGCTGAAATGCTTGAAGACACTCAGCTGCTTGGCAGTCTCCCCCAGCACACGTGTGCAGGCTGCTTTCTGTCAACAGGATATTAAAAAGAAGAGTCCATAAAAGCAAGGCACTATAATGAGACGAGGCTTAGCTATCAGTGCTGACATTTATCTCCTCTCCACAGCTCATGTTCAGCATGCAGGAAACATCTGCACCCCCCCACTGCCTGCTGCTTGTGCCTCCTGCCATGCTTCCACCTTCAGCTGCCCATAAAGGAACAAGATAAGATGCTCAGAGGGCTGCAGCAGCTCTGCTCTGAGGGCAGGCTGAGAGAGTTGGGGCTCTGCAGCCTGCAGAAGAGAAGGCTTCCAGGAGACCTTGGAGTAGCCTTCCAGTACCTGAAGGGGGCTCCAGGAAGGCTGGGGAGGAACTATTGACAAGGTCTTGCAATGCCAGGACAAGGGGCAATGGGTTTGAAGTGGCAGAGGGGAGATTGAAAGTGGATGTTAGGAGGAAGTTGTTTGGAGTGAGGGTGGTGAGACACTGGCACAGGATGCCCAGGGAGGTTGTGGAACACAGAAGCACAGAACACGATCAAAGATCCCATTCTGTGCTTCTGTGCTCCACAACCTCCCTGGAGGTGTTCAAGGCCAGGTTGGAGGAGGCCTTGAGTGACCTGTACTAGTGGGAGGTGTCCCTGCCTATGGCAGGGGGTTGGAACTGGGTGATCCTTGAGGTCCCTTCCAACCTTACCATTCTATGATTCTGTGAAGACAGCTTGCTGGGTGGCATCTGATCCCAGCCACCAGGCACCTGAGATCTCCCTGCCATGGCTGACCCCTCTAGTTTAAATTGTTTGTTCCTATTCCCTCCCACCCAAGTGATTTTTTTCTTCTTCCTTCTCACTTCTGGTTTTACAGTCTCTGTATAGCCAGACTCACAGGCTATTTTTAGGTCTCTAAATTACTTTTCAGTTCTATTCTAAAATTATCTCCCAATAATCTGAAGTCTTGACACAGCAGCAGTAGGAATCATGTCTGCAAAGAAAAGAAGGAAAGGGTTTAAAGCCTGTCTTGCTGGGCTGGACCACTTTGCTGTAGCAGCCTTAGTCTTCCTCCTCCTCACCTCTCACCACTGCCACTATGTGTCCCTTGGGTGAAGGGTGATTATTCCTGCCTGAGCTGTGGCAGTGGGCCAGGGTATCCAGATAAGGTGGAGGGTGCAGAGGAACCCAGGAGCAGGGGGAGGTGGAGGCAGCACCCCAGATTCCACATTAACCCAAAAGTGAGTGTTCTTGAAGAAGATCGTTCCTCAAGGCCAAGGCAAAAGAAGAGAAGGGTGAAGCCCCTGACACCCACTGTACACTTGCTCCAAGTTGTTCTTAAGCAGAACTAGAACTAGAAAAACTTTCAAGTATGCTTTTGGGGCTGGAAGCCCTTCAAGCTGCCCCCATCTCCTCCCTGCAGCACCTGAAGGAGAAATCCTTCCTCCTTACTTCTAAATGTTCCACCTCTCAAAAATCATGTGCAACTGATTTAACCTCCTGGCCTCAGAGAGAGGAAACATCAGGCTGTAGGTGCAAAGCTGCATTTCCATTGCCCTGAACCAGGACACTCTTAAAAATAAATGTTTTCCTTCTGTCTTGTCCTGCCAGCCACCTCCCAACCAAACCAAACCAGCAGGAGAGTGCCCTGAGCTGGGCTGCTGGTGGGAAGGAGAGAGAAGGAGGAAAGGAGGGAAGGAGTTAATCCTCCTCCCAGGGGGAAGCACTGAGGCTGCCTGCCAGCTTTCAGAAAAGCTGCAAGTCATTCTGCCAGGACAGGAGGAGCTTTGAAGTCTTTAGGATGCTCTCACAAAAGTGCCACAGCAGGAGCCCAGCCAAGCTGGCATGGTAGATGGGGCAGGAGGACGGGTGGGACCTACCCAGGCTGGGAAGAGGGTAAAGAAACCCCAAGCAGGTGCTCCTTGGCAGGGTCTTGTCTCCAGGTTTCCTTCCTTGCCTCCCCCTCTCCTTTGACCCTCACCCTTTACAGGTCCCAGGCATAGTGTCCAGGGCACCCTCCACTCTCCCATGAAATCTAGGGAGTGAGATGGTGCCACAAGCCCAAGGCAGGTGTTGGAGCAGCCACCACAGCCCTCACTGCTGAGTGCATGGCTTCGACAGAGCACTGGGAAATATTGGAGCTTTCAGACCTTGTCCCATGGGAGGGAAGGTCTGCTGCAACTGCACCAAGCACTGCCTGACTGTCCTGAAGGGAATAGCTGGGGTTGTGTCTGGCCTACGTCTCCCCCAGCCCCAAAGAGTCCTGGGGCATCAGTCAACTTGCTAGAGGGCAGGGATCCATCCAGAGGGACCTGGACAGGCTGCAGAGCTGTGCCCAGGCCAACCTCATGGCATTCAAGAAGGTCAGGTGCAAGGTCCTGCACCTGGGTAGGCACAATCCCAAGCACAGCTCCAGGCTGGGTGGGGAATGGTTGAGAGCAGCCCTGAGGAACTGGTCCTGGGGGTCTGGGGTGATGAAAAGCTCAACCTGAGGCTGCAGTGTGAGTGCAGCCCAGACAGCAACTGTGTGCTGGGCTGCAGCAAGAGCAGTGTGGGCAGCAGGGCAAGGGAGGGGATTGTACCCCTTTGCTCTGCTCTCCTCAGACCCCACCTGGAGTCCTCTGTGCAGTTCTGGAGCCCCCAGCACAGGAAGGACATGGAAGTGTTGGAGCGGGTCCAGAGGAGGCCACCAAGATGCTGAGAGGGCTGCAGCAGTTCTGCNAGGACAAGGGGAATGGGTTTGAAGTGGCAGAGGGGAGACTGAAAGTGGATGTTAGGAGGAAGCTGTTTGCAGTGAGGGTGGTGAGACACTGGCATAGGTTGCCCAGGGAGGTTGTGGCTGCTCCCTCCCTGGAGGAGTTCAAATCCAGGTTGGAGGAGGCCTTGAGTGAGCTGTGCTAGTGGGAGGTGTCCCTGCCTGTGGCAGGGGGTTGGAACTGGGTGATCCTTGAGGTCCCTTCCAGCCTTACCATTCTGTGATTCTATGATCCTCTGCCAGTCTCCAGAGACAAGGATGCTGGGCACAAGGGGCACCTTCCTATCGACACTTGTTTCCTGGGAGGAAAAATATTCTCTTTGCAAGATAAGTGTCTGTAGTGCATGCTAGGTGGGGAGAAAATAAGTAACCCACCAAGGTAAAGCCTCTAGTACAATTTCCTGGCTTATATTTTCACATGTAGAGCATTTTACATCCTCACAACGTGGGCTTTTGAGGGAAGCTTTGATCTATTACGACTGTAGTACCATCACTTAAGAATCCTCCTCATTGCCAGCCGGCAGGAGGAGAAGATGGTGCACCAAACAGGTAATTGACAGAGAAGCTTCTCAGGGCCCTGATTCCTATCCCCCACTCAGCTCTGGCTCAGTGCTGCTGCATGAGTCAGCTCTGGAGGGCTCTGAAAACAAAGCCATTGCTCTTTGAGCACTGCTGATAACCCGCATGGATATCCTCCTGCCAGCATTCTGGGGGGGCTGACTGCATGCCAGCTGGGGTCTCACTGCCCCTAACCTCTACTGCTCTCCAAGGCTCCAAGCTTCTGCAGGATAGGGCACTGCTGGAGAAATGGGGCTGAGCTAGAGCTACCACCAGGCTGACCTGGCACAGGGGTTTCTGGGTATGACTGCTCAGGGTAGGACTGAAGCAGATGTCTCATGCTATGGATGGTGATGCTCTAAGTTATCCATGGCACAGCAATGTGCCCTGGTGGCCAA
>VWZE01023756.1:6809-19185 GCA_013396675.1 Eubucco bourcierii
GAGTAACCTGTACTAGTGGGAGGTGTCTCTGCCTATGGCAGGGGGTTGGAACTGGATGATCCTTGAGGTCCCTTCCAACCTTACCACTCTATGATTCTATGACTCTGCACCGCTGAGGTTATGGCTTTGGTTTTGGTCCCTCATTACAAGAAAGGCATTGAGTTGCTGGAGTGAGTCCAGAGAAGGGCAGCGAAGCTGGTGAAGGGTCAGGAGAACAAGTATTATGAGGAGCAGATGAGAGAACTGGCATTGTTTGGTCTGGAGAAAAGGAGGCTGAGTAAAGACCTCACTCTCTAAAACTATCTGAAAGGAGGTGGAGGTTGGTCTGTTCCCAAGTAACAAGTGACAGGAGGAGAGGAAATGGTCTTAAGTTTCACCAGCGGAGGTTTACATTGGATATTGGAAGAAATTTCTTGTCTGAAAAGTTTATCAAAGACTGGAATAGACTTCTCAGGAAGGTGGTTAAATCCCCATCCTTGGAGCAGTTTAGAAGACACAGAGATATGGGTTTAGCACTTGACTTGGTAGAGTTAGATAATGGCTGGACTCAATTGTCTTATTCCAACCCAAATGATTCTGCAACTCTATGATCCATTCATCACACATCCTTGAGGATTTTTTATTACCATACCTAATCAACAGAGGTAACTTAACTGGGTTTAAATGACTACAGAGAGTTAGAAACACAATTTAATTATCATTTTTAAAAAAATAAAATCTTAAATTCTCATTCTCAAATTCAATTATAATGATATTTCAATGAAGCTCTGATTATTTGCTCCAATTTACACAAGACAAAGATTGCCTTCTTTGTAACTCCACTCATTATAACTCTTGGTGCCACAAATCTCTCCAAATTAAATTAGCTATTTACACAGCTGGAAAGGAAAGCTCATTTACATGCTGAATAACCTATCTGATGATGGATGATTTCCAAAAATCAGCTGATTTCACTAGAAAGGTGTCTCACAGTCACTAAACTAGCAGTTGGGTTTTAGTCTGAAGTAACCTCTCCGTTCCATGGTTGCAAGAGATATGGCAATTTTAAGAGATTGGCAAAGGGCAGCTTGGGAAACCAAGCAGCAGAAATAATCATATTTCTCACAGTAGTCTGACAATCTGGATTCATTCATTTGCTCCATTATGAACTTCCTAAGTAATCCTGGTAGCTTGATTTCCCCGTGCCTCATTTCCCACGTTAAGTGGAAAGAGCCTTATGCAAGAGCACATTCAGGTAGGCAATGAGACATTGCAACGAGAGGCATAGTATATAACATGCTATGTTCACTACAAAGCAGACCCCACTGAAACTTCCTAAAATATCAGAGCCTACTCCATGCCACTTTCTTTTCAAGTTGCCAGGAAAAAAAAAGTGCTCTCAGGTGTCTGCAAAAGTCCATCATGAGGGAAAAAAAAAAAAAAAAAAAAAAAAAAAAAAGAAGAGAGGAGTTATACTTTTTGTCCCAGCTTAATACTGAATAAAATGAAGGGTTATTTAAACTAGACATAGTCCAGCAAACAACAGCTAAGACATACTTAAAATACAGTGTACACATCCCAAAAAATAACAGTTCCAAAAGGTCAAGTTTTTATGTATCCCTTTTGGAAACCAAATACCAGTCGTCTGTAATTTCCCTTGAACAAATCAAAAATGAGAGAAAAAGATGAGCCCTGAAAAGGTCATTTTGCTGCTAGATCCAAGGAACAGACATTTAATGTATTGCACATTAACAAGCAAAGAGCAAAATGTGAGTCTGCTGTGACTTCAGGTTTTGGACCTTTTTGATTCTGGAATAGAATCCCCATAGCTAAACCACTCAGAGTATGAAGGGCTTCCTACTGTAATGGAAATAACACTCTGGTTTATGCTTATTCACCAGCAATTTACAGAGCCTCATCTTACAGTAAAGTTGACATCAATACCTCAGGATTTTCCCCAGAAATTAATGTAGCATAGGAAGGGTTTTTTGAGGTTTTTTTGGGGTACTAAGAATCAATAAGGAGCTCAAACTTCAATTCACAGAATCATAGAATGGTAAGGTTGGAAGGGACCTCAAGGATCATCGAGTTCCAACCCCCTGCCATAGGCAGGGACACCTCCCACTAGTACAGCTCACTCAAGGCCTCCTCCAACCAGGCCTTGAACACCTCCAGGGAGGGAGCTGCCACAACCTCCCTGGGCAACCTGTGCCAGTGCCTCACCACCCTCACTGCAAACAACTTCCTCCTAACATCCAGTTTCAATCTTCCCTCTATCAGTTTAAACCCATTGCCCCTTGTCCTGTCATTGCAAGCCCTTGTCAATAGTCCCTCCTCAGCCTTCCTGTAGGCCACTTCAGATACTGGAAGATTACTCTAAGTTCTCCTGGAAGCCTTCTCTTCTGCAGGCTGCAGAGCCCCAACTCTCTCAGCCTGTCCTCATAGAGCTGCTGCAACCCTCTGATCATCCTCATGGCCTCCTCTGGACCCGCTCCAACACTTCCCTGTCCTTCCTGTGCTGAGGGTTCCAGACCTGCACGCAGTGGTTCCAGAACTGCACACAGTAAATTCATTGCTTTAAAAATATAGAAAGTGCTAACAAAATGTAATCCTATTATGTTTTATACCATGAATATACTGTACTTTTATACTATGAATCCATGCTACATATTTACACAGTTCTGTGACCATAAATGTTTTGAAGGTTCCTCTAGGGGTACTTCAGCCTTCCAGCAGCCTTGCAAACCTCACAATTGCCCTCTTCTTCCTAATCAAGTAGGTTTCAAAAATCCTGTCAGCAAACCAGTGATTATTTTGCTGATAATTAGTCGAGCCAAGTTTAAAGAAATTCACAGACAATCTCTAAAAATACTCTGCAAATTAATTATGTGTACAGAATAAAAAGAGAGACAGATCTACTAATCATATGTTAAAATGTTTCCATGTAAAACATTCTACTCTATTTGCCCAAGGACAGTTATTTATAAATGAATACATTAAAATGTGTTAAAATTAATTATTTCAGAATATGATAGAGAGATTCAAGTATCATAATATCATAGAAGCATAGAATCATAGAATGGTAAGGTTGGAAGAGACCTCAAGGATCATCTAGTTCCAACCCCCTGCCATAGGCAGGGACACCTCCCACTAGTACAGGTCACTCAAGGCCTCATCTAATCTGGCCTTGAACACCTCCAGGGAGGGAGCATCCACGACCTCCCTGGGCAACCCATTCCAGTGTCTCACCACCCTCACTGGTGAGAGATTCAAGTATCATAATATGCTAGCTACTCTTTGGACCTCTTCCTTTTACAATAGTCTCAATATAAATAATGCTTTTCAAAATCTCTTCTGCAGATTTACTAACACTGATAGTGTGGTACTTTAAACATAAGTGTCATCTTCATAAGTGGAATACAACACAGGATGAAACTACCTTACAGTAACAAAGTCTCAGTGCATCCCATTGAAGTTATTAAGGTACTGCTTTTGAAATAAGGCATCAAGAATATTATCTCTTATTACCACAAATTGTTTAAACCTGCTTTTGTCACTTACCTTGGACAACAGGTGTAGAGCTGACAATTCCCATTTCTGAAATGTTTAGTCTGTTCCTACAGCAATTGAGATTGCTTTAATGACAGTAAATATGGACTAAGAAACTGAGTATAGGTGAAACCCTTTGAGGTTACTTTGTCCACCTCTGTGCCTACATAATTGTCTTTAAGTGCCACATAAAGGCAGGATGCAGTGTGATTGCGATCCTTCTACCAGTTTCATAGTAAGGCTCCAGTGCTGGAAGTTCTACAATCCCTCCACAACTTCAGAGTGCCTGATGATCCCCATGCTGGAAAGGCCTTTTCCAAAATCTAAATGAAATCTCTATGCTGACAGTTAAGAAAACTGCCTCTTGTCCTGTCTACAGTGGTAAGCATTCCCGGTCTACAAATGAGGAAAACTACTTTACAAGGAGTTCTTTATAACAAAGTTTCCATGTAACCTCAGCTGTAAAGAAAGGTGGGTATGTTAAGTACCACCTCTGCACTCCTGCTCCCATCTGCAGTACTCCCCCTCCATACTCTCCACATGCTGCACACTTGTTAAAAAGTGGAGCTCACACCTTACACAGAGGGGGCAATTCTGTGGGTCTTACAGATCTTTTTGTTAATATTATGCCAGCATCTTTGCTACAACAGAAGTATGATGACTTACATTAATGTCTCACTCATGATCATTCCAACTCATTTGTTTTATATTCTTTCAAAGCTCCTTGCCCACTTCCCTTTACCTTTATTTGCAGATAGTTATTTATCCCTCAGTGAAGGATCATGTATTTGCCAATTACAGAATTGTGGAGCCACAGCTTTTCAAGCAACTCTTTTGTATTTCCTCATCTGCCCAGGGCTCATCTGTCCTCATCTGTCCTGGGCTGCCCAGGGAGCTGGTGGAGTCACTGTCCCTGGAGGTGTTCAAGGCATGTTTGGACGTGGCACTTGGTGCCATGATCTAGTCTTGAGGTCTGTGGTGATGGGTTGGACTTGATGATCTTTGAGGTCTCTTCCAACCCTAGTGATACTGTGATCTTCTTTTGTACAGCCCTACATTATCTTTGTAGGCTCTCATTTCAGTGGCAGTTCATGTGCAATAAGCACGGTCCACCTCTTAAATCAACACCAGAAGCAGATCCCAGCAGAAGTCAAATTGATGTACCTATCCCTTTTCTTAATGAAGACTTTAAAACTATAATTACTCCAAGAATACAGTTTTACATTCAATTCTTTCTTATCTAAAAGACCTGCAAGCCTGTTGCATCAATAAATTAGTTTGGTTTGGCATGATTGGATATTTAGCAAGTATCCTCTAACTCATCTTTCTACATTACTGTTTGATATTTCTCACTGTAGGTGAGGAGTAAAATGAACAAGCCTTAAAAATGCACTTTTAAGACAGACTTTTCCTAGTACAGGCCAAGTCAGATAGAGGATATGTAAATAATCTTACTTTTGTTTTTACAGAGAGGTTCAAGTGCAGGACAAGTATATTTAAATTAGCAATGCATAAATAGTATCAATGCATTTTTCAGCTTACAAGAGGACAAAAAGGCACTTGATTTGTTTTCTATGTGAACTGACATGAAAACATACAGCCCAAATCCTATGAGGACAGGTTGAGAGAGTTGGGGCTCTTCAGACTGGAGGGCTTCGAGGGGACCTGATAGTAGCCTTCCTCTATCTGAAGGGGGCCTACAGGAAGGCTGGGGAGGGACTATTGACAAGGTCTTGCAATGCCAGGACAAGGGGCAATGGGTTTGAACTGGCAGAGGGGAGATTTAGACTGGATGTTAGAAGGAAGTTCTTTCCAGTGAGGGTGGTGAGACACTGGCACAGGTTGCCCAGGGAGATTATGGCTGCTCCCTCCCTGGAGGTGTTCAAGTTTAGGTTGGAGGAGGTCTTGAGTGAGCTGTACTAGTGGGAGATGTCCCTGCCTATGGCAGGGGGTTGGAACTAAGTGATCCTTGAGGTCCCTTCCAACCTTACCATTCTACGATTCTAAGTTACAATGACTGAATTGAAACTACACCAATGTAGAAAAACCCAAAGCTTCTGGATTTTAAATCACACAGGTGACTTCAGATACTCAAAAGAATTTTTTTCCAAGTTACACTGAATCCCAGTTTATTTGTCTTTCTCTACTATTTCCTTATATTAAAAAAAAAATGTAAAATATACTATTAAAAAAAGAAAAAGAAAAAGGAAGAAAAAATACTGAGTAGGAAAACTGGGTGAAGTTTCCTTTCCATACTAACTCTAAATCAACCCTCTCTTATTTGCTATTACTGGTACACTGATAAGTGGCAATGCAAATGAAACATTTTAAGTGCAGCATCATTTCCAATTACACAACTATTCTGAAGTGGTACATTAAAAGCCACTTTAAGCACAAAAGACTCTACCATTAAGGAAGGTAAACTGGTGACATAGCATGGCTGACTGACGACTTTTAAATACTTTTAAGCTTTAATTCTTATAGCATTAAACAAAACAGCCATCATTTTCACTGCCTTGCAAAGGGAACCAAAAGGAGGTATACTTTTCAGTAGTCCTGCTTATCTCAGGATGGAAATGCCCTGATCTAAAAGGATCCTTAGTGCAAGGAGATGAATGGTCTTATTGAATGGGAACTCCACTCTAACTTCTGCTGCTGTGTTGGGTGAGCTCTTCTAGACAGACCTCACAGAAGCTGAGTTTGTGTTGCTCGGTTATAGAATGGTTTAGGTTGGAAGGGACCTCAAAGATCATCCAGTTCCAAGTCCCCACCACAGGCACGGACACCTCCCACTAGTACAGCTCACTCAAGGCCTCCTCCAACCTGGCCTTGAACACATCCAGGGAGGGAGCAGCCACAACCTCCCTGGGCAACCCGTTCCAATGTTTCATCTGGTTTACTTTTCAATAAAATAAGATCCTCATCCTGCCACTGTTAGCTTTTAAAATTGCAATTGTTCCATCCAGGTGAAGCTCTAAACTCCAGTAGTTTTCATATCAACATCACAAATATGAATCATTAGTAAAGCTATACTTTTAAGATATATCCAGAATTACAGAATCACAGAAATAATCAAGTTGGAAAAGACCATTGAAGATCATCAAGTCCAACATATCACCCAACACCATCTAATTAACTAAACCATGGCACTCAATGCCACACACAGTCTCTTTTTAAACACCTCCAGGGACAATGACTCTACCATCTCCCTGGATAGCCCATTCCAATGCCAATCACTCTTGCTGGGAAGAACTTCTTCCTAACATCCAGCCTAAAACCACCTTGACACAGCTTGAGGCTGTGTCCTCTTGTTTTGCTGGTTGCCTGGGAGAAAAGCCCAACCTCACCTGGCTACAACCTCCTTTCAAGTATTTGTAGACAGCAATGAGGTCTGCCCTGAGCCTCCTCTTCTGCAGGCTGCACACCCCCAGCTGCCTCAGCCTCTCCCCACAGGGCTGTGCTCCAGGCCCCTCACCAGCCTTGCTGCCCTTCTCTGGACATCTCAACATCTTTCTTAAAATGACTGTCCCAGAACTGGACACAAGACTCAAGATGTGGCCTGGAAGTGCTGAACACAGCTGATCCAGTAATCAGGAAATGTGAAAAAAAGAGTCTGGTCACTCAGAATGTACCTAAAATGGTTTGGGGTGGAAGGACCCAAAGTCATCTAGTCCAATTCCCCTGCAGTGAGCAAGTGCATCTTTAACAAAATCAAGATGTTCAGAGCCCTGTCCAGCTCTGAATACCTCCACTTCTCTGGGAAACTGGTCCCATCACTCTCATTGTAAAATATTTATGCCTTGTATATAAAGTCTAAATCTACCCTCCTTTAGTTTTAAACCACTGCCCCTCGTCCTGTCACAACAGGCCCTGCTAAAAAAGCTTGTCTCAGTCTTTCTTGTAGACACCTTTCGGTACAAAAAGGCTACAATAAGGCCTCCCTGGATCCTTCTCTTTTCCAGGGTGGAACAACTCCAACTTTCTTCACAGTAGAAGTCTTCCAGCCCTCAGATCTCTTTTTTGACCTTCTCTGGCCCTGCCCCAACAGGTTCATCTGCTTTTTGTACTGAGGGTTTCAGAGCTAGACGCAGACCTCACTCAGGTGAGGTCTCACCAGAATGAAGTAGAGAATCACCTCTCTACATGCTGGCCATGCTCCTGTTGACAGACACACACCTGGGTTACCAAGCACATGCTGCTGCCTCGTGTCCAGCCTTTTATCCACCAGTAATGCCAAGTGCTTCCTGGCAGGGCTGTTCTCAAGCCCATCATAGAATGGTAAGGTTGGAAGGGACCTCAAGGATCATCTAGTTCCAACCCCCTGCCATAGGCAAGGACACTTCTCACTAGCACAGGTCACAATAGTTTCTCCCCAGCCTTCCTGTAGCCCCCTTTAGATACTGGAAGGCTACTATCAGGTCTCCTTGATGCTCTCTTTTCTCCAGGCTGCAGAGCCCCAACTCTCTCAGTCTGGCCCCACAGCAGAGCTGCTGCAGCCCTCCGAGCATCCTGGTGGTCTCCTATGGACCCACTCCAACACTTCCATGTCCTTTCTGTGCTGAGGATTCCAGAACCATCTCACACAAGGTATTGACATCAGGGATTGCCCTGACTCAAGGGCGCTTGGCCTTATCGAATCTAATGATGCTCACACAGGTCCACTTCTCAAACTCATCCAGGTCCCTCAGGATGTCATTTGACCCCTCAGTTATGTCATAGACATATTCTTATAACTAATCCTGCAAATGAGTGTCAGGAAACTAGAATACAGATCTGAAATCTAAGTGCTTGCTAAAAGAAATACTCCATACTTGTCAGCTTCGGTCACCGTACTGGGTTGTGTTCAGGTCAGCAGGAATTGGCACACAGTACAGGTGGGAAAGGTAGGTGGGCACAGCCAGCTTGCTTTGTGCAGGGGAGGGAATGGCTTTGAAACATGCAGCTCTGCTATCTGGTCAGAGCAATGATGTGAATTAAATCAGCACTCCTTCAGTTGTGTTGTTTCTAAGTTTGATTTAGGAGATATGAGATGTTAAACCTTCTAATGGTGGTTGCTCATTAATAGTCAAGCAATAAGTTGATGGCAAAGCTTTCCACTCCTGCTATAGACCTAAGAAATCAGTGCCACTGACTGTCCCTTACCTTTCAAAGAAATCAAGATACTGAGGTAGTTGCTTTCTTTTAGTTCAGGTATTTCACAGTATCACCAAGGTTGGAAAAGACCTCAAAGATCATCAAGTCCAACCTGATACCACAGACCTCAAGACAAGAAGAGATTTCAAACAGGAAAGTATGAATAGTAAGAAAATTCTAAGATAATTAAGTCTGAAGTGCACAATATTTTTAAGTGGAGAGTTAAGAGTTGAACTACGACCTAGTGAGATATGGCTACTGAAGGGACTAGGAGCTGTATAAACTCAAAAAAATATTTAAGATGCATCAGAATTTCAGCAACAGAGGACTTCTAATCATTAAAGACCCTGATCTTTCAGTCTAAAACTCAATTCTGGTCCAACAAGTACCACACTAATTCCACAAGACCATCTTGGGCAACACCTGCAGCAGAAGTCAGGTTGTTGCTCCGTCTTGATAGTTACTTTGTGCACAATCCAGCTGCAAATAAGGAAATCTGATTTTCCCAGTAGCAGTCCTACAAGGGATTAAACAAGTCTCTGTGTGTGTACATACTCTGCAGATTGGGGTTGGGGGGAACAAATCATGATGAAGAAGTTAATCCCTCAGCAAGACTTTCAATATAAAGGTGACAGAGAGTGTAAATCAAAGCGCTCTGGCATTTTGAGCTCCAGTCAGACTGTTTCAAGAGAGAGAAGTGAGACGATTTAGAGTTCATCAATTATATCACATCAAATTAGCCTCCATCACCAGCTTGGCTCGACAGCTTTCATCTATTCTAATTTACACCAGAGAGGACAGCCAAGTACAGGACTGTGGCAATGACACAGTCAAAGGGAAGCGCAGTGCTTCAGCAGCGCAACGGCGGTAGGGCCTTCAGCGCAGCCACTTCGGCTGGGGTAAAATTCCCAGCCACGTTTAGCTTCTTTAATTTGCTTTGATCTGACAACCCTCACCCTCATTCAAGGAAGCAACGTGCTTAACATCTCTTTAGTGCTCCTGCAGTCAGTGGCTTTCTGCAGACATGGTTCTATATCTATCTGCCCTAAATTGTGATTTACCTTCACAGTTAAATCTTTAACATAGATGAGTACACCACTGGAACGCTCTGGTAACTGTGTGTGGTTAGATGTCTTTTAAAAAGAAGAAAAAAAAAATCACTGTCAGTAAACTGTTAGAATTTGCCTTCAAACCAACAGACTCTAATTTTGAATTTGCCATGGTTATGTGAAGACACTGGTGGTGCTATAACTTAAACACAGGGAAACACAGAAAACCATTCAAGAACCTTACACAGACAGCACTTTACAAAATATTTTACATTAAGAATTCATCCTTTTCCTATGGATGTGATCACAAGCACTATGCATCATTTAAATTGCACTTTAGAGGCTTAAACAGATTGAAATGGAAGATGGGCCTCGTGTTAGCCCTCTGCATAACAGTGAATTTCCACAACAGAGATGAAAAGCCAGTTTTACTATTCCTAACACAATAAATATTATACAAGAAACCAAAAGGACAAAAAGATTGTTTTCCACATAGTATTCAGCTTCCCTCTTATAGAATCATAAAATGGTAAGGTTGGAAGGGACCTCAAGGATCATCCAGTTCCAACCCCCTGCCATAGGCAGGGACACCTCCCACTAGTACAGTTCACTCAAGGCCTCCTCCAATGTGGCCTTGAACATCTCGAGGGAGGGAGCAGCCACAACCTTCCTGGGCAACCTGTGCCAGTGTCTCTCCACCATCACTGCAAACAACTTCCTCCTAACATCCAGTCTAAATCTCCCCTCTGACACTTCAAACCCATTGCCCCTTGTCCTGTCATTGCAGGACCTTGTCAATAGTCCCTCCCCAGCCTTCCTGTAGGCCCCCTTCAGATACTGGAAGGCTACTATCAGGTCCTCTCGAAGCCTTCTCTTCTGCAGGCTGCAGAGCCCCAACTCTCTCAGCCTGTCCTCACAGCAGAGCTGCTCCAGCCCTCTGAGCATCTTTGTGGCCCTCCTCTGGACCCGCTCCAACACTTCCGTGTCCTTCCTGTGCTGAGGGCTCCAGAACTGCACACAGTACTCCAGGTGGGGTCTGACAAGAGCAGAGTAAAGGAGCAGAATCCCCTCCCTTGCTCTGCTGCCCACGCTGCTCTTGGTGCAGCCTAGGACTCGGTTGTCTGTCTGGGCTGCATGTGCACACTGCAGGCTCATGTTGAGCTTTTCATCAACCCAGACCCCAAAGTCGTTTTCCTCAGGGCTGCTCTCAATCATTCACCACCCAACCTGTATTTGTGCTTGGGATTGTGCCTACCCAGGTGCAGGACCTTACACTTGGCCTTGTTGAATTTCATGAGGTTGGCCTGGGGCCACCTCTGCAACCTGTCCAGGTCCCTCTGGATGGATCCCTGCCCTCTAGCAAGTCAACTGTGCCACACAGCTTGGCGTCATCTGCAAGCTTTCTAAACAAAAACATATTTTAATATAGGAAATTTAAAATAGGCAGCTATTGCTATATTGCAATGATTACTTGACTAGACTGAACTGGCTTCCAGAAGATGATTTCCATATTCTTCCATCATAGTTTCTGTGCATATTGGTATTCCATGAATCTCTTTCACCTGCTTTTGTCTAGTATGGCCCATTTCCAAACTGAATATTGCAAGCTTTAGGCAAGTCAAGGTCATCTTTTTCATTCCTTCGCTTCCTCCCCAAGATTGACTTTACTGGTAGGATTTTAAGTACTGAACTACTAATAACCTTTTTATGGCAGTCTTAAAGTTGTGTTAATAATTGTATCAGATTAAAACTCTTTGAGACAAGTAAATTATCAGAATTCCTGACTGCTAATTTTTAAGAGACCTTCACATGACATTACGAGTGATAAATACTGAGTAAAAACTTAAGAGACAGAATTGCCTTCTACCAGGAATATCAACTGGTTCCTTGTTTTTATATGTGGTCTTACACAGTTTGTATAAAGAGCAAGAGGAATACAACAAAATGCATTCAGGGCTTTCCCCTCACAACACTGAAAACAGAACCCATTTTTATACTCTTCTTCAGTATCTCTCTTTCTGCATAGGAATCCTTTACCTGCATTAGAGAAGCCATAAATTTTTCAAGAATGTGGACTTGTTTTCTGTTATTTGTTCCAGCTGGAAATATATTGGTTTAAAATGTCAGGGAACCTGCTATGTGCTAATGGATTTTTATACGGGCATCTGCTAAATGCTTTTAAATTTACACCACCGTAATGTATGAGACAGCTGGAATTTCACTAATTGAAATTTATTTACCAAGAAAAAAGCAACCACCTCCTTAATTGGGAGACAAAAGAAAACAAAGAGATGATCTATGAGTCAAAGGTTCCACTGATTTCCATGATTTTCCTCAACAGACCTATATTTATCACAGCATATGCAAAGCAAGGATCTGCTCTCAGGGGCTTCTTAAAAAGTGCATGACAACTATGATTTGGCTAATTAATTTTCCACATTTATTTGGAGCTGTGGGAAGCCTACTAGTATGCAATCCTCAGACCTTTCAACAGAAGTATTTCTCTTCTGACTTTAATAATCAAGCAGCTGCCACATCCCTAACATGGAAGAAGTTATTTCCTTGATTACTTGACCTATTGTTATTTAAATAGACATGCTTTAAAAATACACAGGAATTAAGGATAATATTCACCTCTGCAGAGACACAATAACATTCTCTATCCT
>VWZE01023761.1:3103-13476 GCA_013396675.1 Eubucco bourcierii
CCCACACCCTCAGGGCCTGTTCCTCAGGACTGCTCTCAGCCATTCACCTCCCAGGGATGGAAGCAGTGCAAGAAGTGTTTGCATTCCTGGGGCACGTTGGCAGGACATCATGTGCACACCAGGAGATAAAGTTGCTCTTTCAAATATCATTTGGGATAAACACAAAGTCAGAGGTGAGGAGGAGCAGTGCTACCTGCCCAAAACCTCCTCTCCTGGTTGCTGCGCTGCTAGAGGCTGTGGACTTGGGGACCAGGAATTCCCTAAAAGCAACAGAGATAACCTGGGCAGGTCCCTTTCTGCCCCCAGCCTCACCTCCAGCCTCCTCTCTGCTCACTAAAGATGATGGTGATGATGTACTTGGTGCAGGGCAGATCCACATCCTCAAATCTCCTAAGTGCTGGGAGGCTTCACCAGCTGCACAAAGCTCCCCAGCAGCTCCTCTGAAGCTGCCTGCTGATGGTGGCTTGGAGAGAGAAATGGGCACTTGGTTTTGGGGCTCAGTGGAAGCCCAATCAGTGGGTCAAAGCCTGGTGGTGGCCAGACCCTGGAGGCTCTCTCAGCAGCTACTCACACAGCTCTTAGCCCAGTTCCAACCTGCTCTGCACAGAAATCTACTAACCCCATGCTGGAGTTTCCCACTCTTCTCCTCCCACTACTTATCCCAGCCTGGCTCTGACTTTTCCTGCAGAAACTCAATGAACTTCCCAGTTTCTTCTCAGTGCTGGGTCCTGGGATTGTTTCACACACAACTTTCCACTGCTCTGTGGTGACCAAGGAGCTCTGTGGGGGTTTAGGTGACCAGGATATTCCTAAAGCTGCCATCAAACCCACACCAGACAGAGAGCCACAGACCCACGTTAAGGATATTTGCTCCACTGCTCCTTTCCCAGCTCAGTTGCCACAGCACAGGAAGGACATGAGCCAGTGCTCAGGGCAGGGCTGGTGGGCATGGTCCTGCCCCACCTCATCAGCCTGAGCACCAACTCCAGCTCCTTCCAAGCGTTGCTGTCACTGACACCCAAACTCCCCAACCGCTGCGCCTGAGGTGCGCTGGAGCTGAACTGCTCCTGTCTCAGTGGTGGCTCTGGGAAGGACCTGAGGAGTTTGCAAATCTCCTCTCCAAAAAGGAGATTGTTCAGCAACACAAAGGGAGCATTGAAGTCCCAATGCTCACCCCCAAAAGNTTAAGGATATTTGCTCCACTGCTCCTTTCCCAGCTCAGCTGCCACAGCACACTGGCTCAGGGCAGGGCTGGTGGGCATGGTCCTGCCCCACCTCATCAGCCTGAGCACCAACTCCAGCTCCTTCCAAGCGTTGCTGTCACTGACACCCAAACTCCCCAACCGCTGCGCCTGAGGTGCGCTGGAGCTGAACTGTTCCTGTCTCAGTGGTGGCTCCGGGAAGGACCTGAGGAGTTTGCAAATCTCCTCTCCAAAAAGGAGATTGTTCAGCAACACAAAGGGAGCATTGAAGTCCCAATGCTCACCCCCAAAAGTAATGAAGCAGTGATGAAATGTGGGTGCAGAAATGCAGCTATCTCCTCATCGAGACACTGAGGCACTTCTCACAGCCACCTAGCCCTGGGGACCATGCTGAGCCCACAGCCATCCCATGGTGAACACCAGGACTGCACCATGCTGAGCCCACAGCCATCCCATAGTGAACACCAGGACTGCACCATGCTGACTGAGCCCACAGCCATCCCATAGTGAACACCAGGACTGCACCATGCTGACTGAGCCCACAGCCATCCCATAGTGAACACCAGGACTGCACCATGCTGACTGAGCCCACAGCCATCCCATAGTGAACACCAGGACTGCACCATGCTGACTGAGCCCACAGCCATCCCATAGTGAACACCAGGACTGCACCATGCTGACTGAGCCCACAGCCATCCCATAGTGAACACCAGGACTGCACCATGCTGACTGAGCCCACAGCCATCCCATAGTGAACACCAGGACTGCACCATGCTGACTGAGCCCACAGCCATCCCATAGTGAACACCAGGACTGCACCATGCTGACTGAGCCCACAGCCATCCCATAGTGAACACCAGGACTGCACCATGCTGACTGAGCCCACAGCCATCCCATAGTGAACACCAGGACTGCACCATGCTGACTGAGCCCACAGCCATCCCATAGTGAACACCAGGACTGCACCATGCTGACTGAGCCCACAGCCATCCCATAGTGAACACCAGGACTGCACCATGCTGACTGAGCCCACAGCCATCCCATAGTGAACACCAGGACTGCACCATGCTGACTGAGCCCACAGCCATCCCATAGTGAACACCAGGACTGCACCATGCTGACTGAGCCCACAGCCATCCCATAGTGAACACCAGGACTGCACCATGCTGACTGAGCCCACAGCCATCCCATAGTGAACACCAGGACTGCACCATGCTGACTGAGCCCACAGCCATCCCATAGTGAACACCAGGACTGCACCATGCTGACTGAGCCCACAGCCATCCCATAGTGAACACCAGGACTGCACCATGCTGACTGAGCCCACAGCCATCCCATAGTGAACACCAGGACTGCACCATGCTGACTGAGCCCACAGCCATCCCATAGTGAACACCAGGACTGCACCATGCTGACTGAGCCCACAGCCATCCCATAGTGAACACCAGGACTGCACCATGCTGACTGAGCCCACAGCCATCCCATAGTGAACACCAGGACTGCACCATGCTGACTGAGCCCACAGCCATCCCATAGTGAACACCAGGACTGCACCATGCTGACTGAGCCCACAGCCATCCCATAGTGAACACCAGGACTGCACCATGCTGACTGAGCCCACAGCCATCCCATAGTGAACACCAGGACTGCACCATGCTGACTGAGCCCACAGCCATCCCATAGTGAACACCAGGACTGCACCATGCTGACTGAGCCCACAGCCATCCCATAGTGAACACCAGGACTGCACCATGCTGACTGAGCCCACAGCCATCCCATAGTGAACACCAGGACTGCACCATGCTGACTGAGCCCACAGCCATCCCATAGTGAACACCAGGACTGCACCATGCTGACTGAGCCCACAGCCATCCCATAGTGAACACCAGGACTGCACCATGCTGACTGAGCCCACAGCCATCCCATAGTGAACACCAGGACTGCACCATGCTGACTGAGCCCACAGCCATCCCATAGTGAACACCAGGACTGCACCATGCTGACTGAGCCCACAGCCATCCCATAGTGAACACCAGGACTGCACCATGCTGACTGAGCCCACAGCCATCCCATAGTGAACACCAGGACTGCACCATGCTGACTGAGCCCACAGCCATCCCATAGTGAACACCAGGACTGCACCATGCTGACTGAGCCCACAGCCATCCCATAGTGAACACCAGGACTGCACCATGCTGACTGAGCCCACAGCCATCCCATAGTGAACACCAGGACTGCACCATGCTGACTGAGCCCACAGCCATCCCATAGTGAACACCAGGACTGCACCATGCTGACTGAGCCCACAGCCATCCCATGGTCAACACCAGGACTGCACCATGCTGAGCCCATAGCCATCCCATGGTCAACACCAGGACTGGACCATGCTGAGCCCACAGCCATCCCATGGTCAACACCAGGACTGCACCACGCTGAGCCCACAGCCATCCCATGGTCAACACCAGGACTGCACCATGCTGAGCCCACAGCCATCCCATGGTCAACACCAGGACTGGACCTCACTGGGACTGGACTTGAGACTCTGCTACCAGCAGCCACTGAGCCACACCTCAAACACTGGGGTTGGTTTTGGGCCCCTCAGCACAAGAAGGACACTGAGGGGCTGCAGTGTGTCCAGAGAAGGGCAATGGAGCTGCTGAAGGGTCTGGAGAACAGGGCTGGGGAGGGGCAGGATGATCTCTGCCCCTGTTTCCTCCTCTGCAGACCGAACCACCCCAGCTCCCTCAGCCCCTCCTCACGAGCTTGCTCCCTTTCCTTCAAGCCTCAGAAATGACAGAGTGGCCAAATTGCAAATGAAGTTGTTTTCTTTGCCCCAAATCCTTCACCTCAACCACCAAAAAACCAGCAGCCCTCAGGCAGGGTCCCATCCAGCCCTGCCTGGTGCTCAGCTCAGCAAGACCCCAAGCACAACAAAGGCAAGCACTGGAGGCGACTGCAGCGGCAGAGCCCAGGGCTGAGGAGCTGGGGTGTTGTTGTTGGCTCTGCCCCAGATTTCCTGAATGAGCAGGACAATTCCCTGCTCTGTGCTTCAGGCTGGCACAGGGAGGCTGCACACCACCATAACCTACTTCCCAGCCCACTGGGTCCCCCAGCCCAGCGCTTCCTGAGGCTTCTGCAAACTGCCTCCTAATTCAGAGCGACATCGTTGCGGGCAGGGGGATTTGGGGAAGGGTAATGATATTGTTGTGGGAAATGGGAAAAGAGAGGGGAGAAGCTGTGGCAAGTGTCACCTTCCTCTGCTTGAGAAGCTGGGCAAGGGTTTCAGTGAGGCTTTAGTGAGGTGAGAGACCTGGGAAGGCAGAGGTAGGGCTGGTTAGGATGGGCAGTGATGGGGAGCAGGTTTCTCCTGCAGGCTGCTGGAGGGAGATGACTACGCTCTCCATGGGCAGAGATGGGCTCCCAGGGCAGCACACTCCAGGGGTTTAACCAGCACCAGGCTCCAGCCCAGGCACAAGGTTCAGAAGTTCAAGCAAAGCCCTTCCAGCTGACAAAACAACGAGCCTCCAGGAGCCAAGAGGTGATGCACAAAGGGAAGGCAGCAACGGGGATATTAAGTTGGTAACTGAGGACATTTCCTGCTCAGCCTCCCAACCTGGGGCACAAGTAACAGAGCTGCTCCCTTCGAGGCCACCTCAGCTGCCTGCAGCATGCCTGTGAAGCTCTCCTGCATGGCCAAGATGCTGCAGCTGTGCAGTGACCCCAGGGTGGCTGCTGTGCTAAGCAGCCCTGCATAGTGAGACCAGGGTGGCTGCTGTGCAATGCAGCCCTGCAGGGTGAGCCCAGGGTGGCTGCTGTGCAATGCAGCCCTGCAGGGTGAGCCCAGGGTGGCTGCTGTGCCATCCAGCCCTGCAGGGTGAGCCCAGGGTGGCTGCTGTGCCATCCAGCCCTGCAGGGTGAGCCCAGGGTGGTTGCTGTGCAATGCAGCCCTGCAGGGTGAGCCCAGGGTGGCTGCTGTGCAATGCAGCCCTGCAGGGTGAGCCCAGGGTGGCTGCTGTGCCATCCAGCCCTGCAGGGTGAGCCCAGGGTGGCTGCTGTGCCATCCAGCCCTGCAGGGTGAGCCCAGGGTGGCTGCTGTGCAATGCAGCCCTGCACGGTGAGCCCAGGGTGGCTGCTGTGCCATCCAGCCCTGCAGGGTGAGCCCAGGGTGGCTGCTGTGCCATCCAGCCCTGCAGGGTGAGCCCAGGGTGGCTGCTGTGCCATCCAGCCCTGCAGGGTGAGCCCAGGGTGGCTGCAGGTGACACCATGACCACGGCAAGGTCACCAGCACTACATCTTCCAGGAGTGGTCTCCTCCTCAACCTCTGCCATGTTTAGAGCTCTCCTCAGTGCCTTTCTGCCTCATCATGGCGTTTCTGAAGGTGGCAGGGGCTGGCCCAAGGCCACAGACACGATGTCTGCATTTGACCTTCAGCTCCTTCATGCAGACCAAGAGCTGTGGACTTGGTAGGACTCAACCTTTCAACAGCTCCAGCTGGAAGCAGAGACCATGGTGATTAGCAGACACACAGGCCCCACGTCTCTATCAGCAAGGGCTTTAGCTGTGTTATTGAACCCATCTGGAATTTAAGTAGCATCTCAGAGGCCACTTGAAACTGAGAAGCTGGGTCTGCAAGTCAAACTATCAGTAAGCAGGCAGGGAGGGAAGCTGATGCCATGCTAGCAATGCAAAGGGTGTCTTGACTTCTGGCCTCTCTCCTCCCAAGACAGCACTGAGCAGATGAGTGCTCCAGGACACAGGGCAATGGACACACAAAGAGCCCTCAGGCTTCTGCCATCAGTAGAAGAGAGGACAGGAAGCAGGCACACTGCAAGGGACTGGGCACCCTGAGTTGGCAGGGTGAGATCTGACAGCCCCAGGGGTGCTGAAAGCAAGCACAGCTGGCACAGCTTCAACTGGCCCAGCACTAGGGGAGCCAGCACCAGCAGTAAAGCTCCTGATGTGCCCCCAAAGCCCACCAGCAGCAGCAAAGCTCCAAAGCCCACCACCACCAGCAAGGCTCCAAAGCCCACCAGCAGCAGCAATGCTCCAAAGCCCACCACCACCACCAAGGCTCCAAAGCCCACCACCACCAAGGCTCCAAAGCCCACCACCACCAGCAAGGCTCCAAAGCCCACCACCAGCAAGGCTCCAAAGCCCACCACCACCAGCAAGGCTCCAAAGCCCAGCAGCAGCAAAGATCCTGATCCACCTCCAAAGCCCAGCAGCAGCTTCTGCTGAACTTTTGGAGCTGGTGTCACCCTGCTCCTGCAGAGAGCACAGGGTCAGCTGCCCCAGGAGCTGTTAAAGAGGAGAGCAAACCGCAGGAGCTGCCTATCACAAGCATGATTCAGGAGGCTTTGGGGTCAGCCAGACAGGAGGAGTTGGCTGACAGCTGCCGGGACAGTTCAGCAGCGCCGGAGCAGAGGTGGGAGCGCAGCTGCTGTGCCGCGGTGCGGGGTCGGTGCTGCCCTGGGTCTGCAGGTCCTTGTCCCTCCTGCCAGCATCCCCTCTGGCTGACTGTGCCACCCACAGGCCCGCTTTGGGACATGGCAGTGAACGGGTGGAAGCAGGGGAAGAGCTTTGGAAGGTGTCCTGCAGCTCCCGCTCCAGCTGCAGAACATCCACCAGCTCCTCAGCTCCTGGGATCCCACCCGGGCTGGAGAGCTACAGGAACTGCACAGCAGGGACAGCAACACCAGGGCTAAGCTGGCAGCAAGCCCAATCCCAGAGTCTTCTTCACCCCAAAGAAGCTGGACCTGTCTCTCCTTTCTCTTCCAGAGCCACTCACAGCCAGCAGCCTGCTGACCACCACTGCCCAGCATTTGAGCGCTGCTGAGGAGGAAGAGTTCAGAGGCTGCCCTGAGCACCTTCATTTCCTTTCCTCTGCTTCCTTCCTGGATGGGATTACTCACTTCCTCAGCAGGAAAAAAATCATTCCAGGAGGCACTTTGCTGAGTTCACCTGAGGTTATGATCTGCTGCCTGGCAGCAGCTCATTAGGGACATACAGATCTGCCTTGGCACTGTAGGGATGCTCTGCTGGTTTGGAGGCTTTGGGGGAGGAAGAACAAGGACTGGGTGTGGACAGACCTTTCTTTTTTTCCCCTTTTAAAAACTTTGCTTCAGGATAAAAGTCAGGAAAGGTACAGACAGCCTCTTTGAGAACAAAAGCTGACTGGCTGGGGGAGCAAGCACCTTCTATGATCAGGTGACCCACCTGGTGGATGTGGGGAGGCCTGTGGATGTGGTCTGCCTGGACTTCAGCAGGGCCTTTGACACTGTCCCCCACAGCACACTGCTGGCTAAGCTGTCAGCTTGTGGCTTGGATGCCAACACTCTGTGCTGGGTTAGGAACTGGCTGGAGGGTTGAGCCCAGAGAGTGGTGGTGAATGGTGCCACAGCCAGCTGGAGGCTGGGCACTAGCAGTGTGCCCCAGGGATCAGTGCTGGGCCCCATCCTCTGGAACATCTTCAGTGATGATCTGGACGAGGGCATCGAGTCAGGCACCGGCAAGTTGGCAGCTGACACCAAGCTGGGGGCTGATGTTGCTGGGTTGGAGGGCAGAAGGGCTCTGCAGCAGGACCTCGACCACCTGCACAGATGGGCAGAGTCCAAGGGGATGGAGCTCAACAAATCCAAGTGCCAGGTGCTGCACTTTGGCCACAACAACCCCATGCAGAGCTACAGGCTGGGGTGGGAGTGGCTGGAGAGCAGCCAAACAGAAAGGGATCTGGGGGTGCTGATTGACACCCGCCTGAACAGGAGCCAGCAGTGTGCCCAGGTGGCCAAGAAGGCCAATGGCATCCTGGCCTGCATCAGCAAGAGTGTGGCCAGCAGGAGCAGGGAGCTCATTCTCCCCCTGGACTCTGCACTGCTTAGGCCACACCTTGAGTCCTGTGTCCAGTTCTGGGCCCCTCAATTGAAGAAGGACATTGAGGTGCTTGAGTGTGTCCAGAGAAGGGCAACGAGGCTGGGGAGAGGCCTGGAGCACAGCCCTATGGAGAGAGGCTGAGGGAGCTGGGATTGGTTAGCCTGGAGAAGAGGAGGCTCAGGGGAGACCTTCTTGCTGTCTCCAGCTACCTGAAGGGTGCTTGTAGCCAGGAGGAGGTTGCTTTCTTCTCTCAGGCAAGCAGCAGCAGAACAAGAGGACACAGTCTGAAGCTGTGCCAGGGGAAGTTTAGGCTGGAGGGGAGGAGAAAGTTGTTGCCTGAGAGAGTCATTGAGTGCTGGAATGGGCTGCCCAGGGAGGTGGTGGAGTCAGCGTCCCTGGAGGTGTTCAAGGCAGGTTTGGACGTGGCACTTGGTGCCATGGTCTGGTCTGGAGGGCTGTGGTATCAGGTTGGACTTGATGAGCTCTGAGGTCTCTTCCAGCCTTGGTGCTACTGTGATACTGCGATACTGTGATGCTGTGATTCTGTGAGTTTTCCCTCTACTGAAGGTCAATTACAGCCCAAATCAACTTTACATTGGAGCTGGGCACAGCCAGCTCTCCTCCCCAAGTGGCAAGGCAGGTTGGAGCTCAGAGGCTTTGTTGGTTTGCCTGTAACAGCAAAAGTTGCTCTGCCATGGTGAGGGCAGGAGCACAACCCCAGAGCCTGGTGCAGAGCAGATCAGAGTCCACTCTGCAGCAGCAGATAGCAGGGAGGTTTGTGCCTGCCTCGGTGCTGATCTTCCTTTCTGCATACAGGCTCAGAGAAAACCTTTGCTTGATTCAAGAGATTTTTCCCTCTGCTTTCAACATCCCCAAAGCTAAGCTGAAGTTAAACATTTCCCCAGCTGGATGTGGCTGCAGGGTGCAGGAGAAGGCAGCTCAGCAGCATCTGGCTCCAGTGGTAGGCAGTGCAGCCTGAGGTGGGGGGGAGGTGGGAAGCAGGGCCCACGAGGATAATGCTGCCTCTGTCTTCTGCAATAACAGCAGAAAATCATTTTGCAGACCAACATTTGCCCATCCCTGACCTGACTCACATCCAAATCCAAACACACACCGCAGCTTGCCCGCATGGAAGGGGATGCTCCCCCTGGAAGGAGACACTTCCACCCCTCTTTGGCAGAGCAAACACAACACAAGAGCAAAGGCAGCCACAGAGTCCAAAAGCCCCAAGCCCTGGGTCTCAGCTCCAAACCTGACATGTGTCATCACCTCACCTGTGCCATCACCTCACCTGTGCCACCAGTTTGCTTTCTCTGAGGCTGGTGTTGTGACATTCCTTGTTAGATGTCCCCAGTCCTGAACCCAAACGCTCACCCTTTGGCTCCCTTGATGGAGCAGATGGGCTGCAGAGGTCTGCAACCCCTGACAGAGGCATCTCAAGCTCAGTAAGTCTTAAAAATAACAGCTCTAGAGCCTGACACCTTCCCAAAGCCACTCAGGGGCCACATCCTTCCAGGAGTCCTGCTCTTGGCCAGGGTGACCAAGGAGAACACTCCAGCAAGTGACCTCCAGATACTGGCAGCCCCAATTTGCTGCCTTCTGGAGCACAGCACCAAGCCCAGGTCCTCAGCCTGTCTGTAGTTCTCCAAGGGCTGCCTCCTTGTCCCCCAAAAGCTGCAGGAGCCCAACAGCCCAGTGAGGAGCCAGTGCCAGCAGGCACACAGCAGGTCCTGGTTGTTCTCATGGGAAGTCTACTCAGAACTTGGGCTGCAGCTTGCCACAGCTTCTGCCAGCACCACCACTGCAACACCACCTTTGGGCTCAGCTTACAAGCTGAGCAGCATTTGGCAACTGGATCAATGAAGGTGACTCTGGAAAAGCCTTTCAGGCTGTGAGGAGGGAAGGCAGCAGGCAGAGCTTCCTGGACAGCCATGGGCAGCCCTCCTGGAATGCAGCAACCAGGGGCAGCCCTCCCGGCACACAGCATCAACCAGGGGCAGCCCTCCTGGCACACAGCAGCAACCAGGGGCAGCCCTCCTGGCATGTAGCAGCAACCAGGGGCAGCCCTCCCGGCACACAGCAGCAGCAACCAGGGGCAGCCCTCCCGGCACACAGCAGCAACCAGGGGCAGCCCTCCTGGCACAAAGCAGCAGCAACCAGGGGCAGCCCTCCCGGCATGTAGCAGCAACCAGGGGCAGCCCTCCTGGCACACAGTGACCAGGGGCAGCCCTCCCGGCACACAGCAGCAGCAACCAGGGGCAGCCCTCCTGGCACACAGCAGCAGCAACCAGGGGCACCACC
>VWZE01023761.1:14403-30924 GCA_013396675.1 Eubucco bourcierii
TCCTGGCACACAGTGACCAGGGGCAGCCCTCCTGGCACACAGCAGCAACCAGGGGCAGCCCTCCAGGCACACAGTGACCAGGGGCAGCCCTCCTGGCACACAGTGACCAGGGGCAGCCCTCCTGGCACACAGCAGCAACCAGGGGCAGCCCTCCCGGCACACAGCAGCAGCAACCAGGGGCAGCCCTCCTGGCACACAGTGACCAGGGGCAGCAGTAAAATCCCAGAAGCAACCCAGAGCAATGCCCAGCTCTGACCCAGGACATCTTTACAGCATTTCCTGCAGGGACAGGACTTGAAATGAGCGCAAGGCCCACGGCTGAGGGCAGCAGAGGAAGGCTCCTGCCTGGCCAGCACAGTACTTACGGTAGAGACAGCCACTGGCAGCTCCCAGCTGGGCCCAGCCCGGGCAGCAGCGGTACCTGGTCTGCTGCTCCAGCTTGTACACCTGCCTGTAGCCTGTGTAGTAGGAGGTTCTGAAACACAGCAAAGCAAGACACAACCCAGCAGGGTTAGCTCCTTTGGAGAGGGGAAGCTGGGAGGGACAGGAGCTGTGGCTCCAGCTCACACCACATCAGCCACACTCACCACACCACACTGACCACATTGACCAAACCACACTCGCCACACCAACCATACTGACCAAACCACACTCACCACACCAACCATACTGACCAAACCACACTCGCCACACCACAGCACACCAACCACATTGACCAAACCACACTCACCACACCAACCACATTGACCAGACCACACTCACCACACCAACCATACTGACCAAACCACACTCGCCACACCACAGCACACCAACCACATTGACCAAACCACACTCACCACACCAACCACATTGACCAGACCACACTCACCACACCAACCATACTGACCAAACCACACTCGCCACACCACAGCACACCAACCACATTGACCAAACCACACTCACCACACCAACCACATTGACCAGACCACACTCACCACACCAACCATACTGACCAAACCACACTCACCACACCACAGNCACACCACCCACATTGACCAAACCACACTAACATTATCACACCACACCAACCATACTGACCAAACACACTCACTACACCACCCACATTGACCAAACCACACTCACCATTTCACACCACACCAACCATACTGACCAAACCACACTCACCACACCACAGCACCCACATTGACCAAACCACACTGACCACAGCACATCACACTCACCACACCAACCACATTGACCACACCACCCACACTCACCACACCACAGCACACCACCTGCATTGACCAAACCACACTCATCATATCACACCACACCAACCATATTAACCAAACCACACTCACCACAGCACAGCACCCACATTGACCAAACCACACTGACCACAGCACATCACACTCACCACACCAACCACATTGACCACACCACCCACACTCACCACACCACAGCACACCACCTGCATTGACCAAACCACACTCATCATATCACACCACACCAACCATATTAACCAAACCACACTCACCACAGCACAGCACCCACATTGACCAAACCACACTGACCACAGCACATCACACTCACCACACCAACCACATTGACCACACCACCCACACTCACCACACCACAGCACACCACCCGCATTGACCAAACCACACTGACCACACTAACCACAGCACATCACACTGACCACACCAATCACATTGACCAAATCACACCACACCAACCACATCTCTCCCATCATCCAGAAAGAGCCAGAAGCCCTTCCCAGCCCACCCCAGCCAAGCCCCACAACACCTCCAAAGCAATGAGCACAGCCCCAGGGCTCAGCTGAGCCAGAGCAGGTCCAGCAGGAGATGCTGCACTCAGGTAGGAGCTGAGGGTCCCTTTAATAACTGCTGCTGGCTAGGAGCTGGAGCAGGCTAGCAGGGATTGATCTGGAGCATAAATAAATACAAGGGACACTTCTTTCCTGGAAATCTGATGTGGTGTTTATGTGAAAACTGAGACCCTGCCACAACTTTTGAAGCTGATTTGTAAAAAGCTCCTTTGGCAGGAGATGAAACTGCTCCAGCAAAGCAAAGCAGACAAACAACAACAAATATTGGGCACAGCAGATGTGTCCTAAGTGTCCACCCAAAATATTTACCCTAACTGGGGCTGGTTGTTTGATTTTTTTTTTTTTTTTTTTTTTTTTAATGTGGCTAAAATAGGCCTAAATCAGGAGGGGGAAACCTTTCAGTGCTGGGAAGCAAACCTTGGGCTCCTGGGCTGTGCCAACCAACATATGGAGGCACAGCTGAGAACAACTAAAGCAGAAAGCAATGCTCTTGTTTTGTGTCTGTGTGTGAGAGCTGCTAACAAACTGTGAAGGAAATTCTTGTGCTCCAGAAGCAGCTGAGAAAGCAATTTAGAGTCACTCAGGACCCAGAAGAGCCAGCAAGCAGGCAGAGATCCATCTGGATCCTCTCGGTACCAGGAGCTCTTGGCCAGCCCAGGGCTTTGCCAGGGTGCAGCAGAAGCAGAGGAGGACACCCTGAGTGTAGGGTGGCCCCAGCATGAGCAGAAATCCTGTGCTTTTCACCCAAAATTAGGAAGACTGCACAGCAGCAAAGCTGCCCCCTCCCTGCCTAAGCCCAGGAATGAGGAGAATCAGGAAAACTCCTCAAGAAACAGCAATGTAGGAGAGCTCAGGTCCGGCCCCAGGCTCCTCTCTGGCCCCAGCAGCACCCTGAACAGCCTTGGTGTGCTCCATCAGACACTCCAGATCCTTCAGTCATCCCAAGTGGGTTCTCAAGGAGATGCAAATATTTTGACAGCCCCAGCTGCCTCTGGATATCTGGATGCTGCAGACTGGAAAGAGCCACACAGGAGATACTTTATCTTCACTGCTTCTGTTTTCTTTTGTGTTTTAAGGAGTCCCTGGCACAGAAAATGTTGAATGAGCCAGAACTAATGGAACCCAGGCTGTGTCCTGCTGCTGGAAAATCCACTCCCAGCCCCTCTGGGATGGTGCTGTCATTGCTCTATGTTGGGTAGCTGAGGGCTGCCAAAGCCACCTTCTGCTGCTGGCTGAGCTGGGAATGCTACACCAGCAGCAGCAGGAACATCACTTTACCAGGACAAGGAGTAGCAGAGCCCAGGGGATGTTCAGCTCATCTGCTGGCTGGCTGAGGGGGCAGAATCCATGTCCTGGGGGTGTGGGGCAAGGCCTGTTCTGATTTTTAGGGTATGCTCCTATCCAGCATTCCAGACCCAGACAGAGGTTTCACAGAACCAAAGGGAATTGGGTCTGGAATGCACAGGCTCAGCAGACAACCACCAGGTGGGACTCCAGCAGTGCCTGCAGCACCCTGAGCTGCTTGGGGAGGGGGGGGTTGAGGAAATCAGCTCCAACATCCCTGAAGCTGTACCTCAGGGAGTGGTGCTGCAGCCCTTGCTCAGCTGCTCCTGCCAGGCAGGTGGGAAAGGAAGAGCAGAGGCTGAATTTTCCTTGCTGCATCCATGAAGCTGCAGGCACCGAGGCCAGCCTGAGGTCAGCCCTTTGTGTGTCAGATCTTGGGGCTGTCAATATGCTTCCTGAGCTGCTGGAGTTGGGTCCAACTGGAGCAGCTCCAGGGGTGAGCCCGAGGCTGTGCAGCATCCCTGGGACTGCTGAGGCTGAGTGCTCCACTGCCCTCCCTCACTCAGGGACTTGGCAGGACAGCTTCCAGCTGCTGGAGCAAGCTCCTGGTGATGGGAACTCCTCAGAGGAATTTGGAGTGAGGGGATGAGGGGCACAGAAAGCTCTGAGGGAGTTCTGCTGGTAGTGTTTTTATTGTCTGGCCTTTAAAATTCCTTGGGAGAAAGCCCTGACAGCAGCCCTGGGCTTCACCTCTGTGTTTCCCTCTAGCACCAACTGCTCTGCTATTCAGAATGCAGCAGGACAGAAAGTTTCTTCCTTTCAGCTCCTTGATTTACAACACCAAACCCACGAATTAAAGAGCAAACAAAAAAAAAAAAGAAAAAAAAGAAAGAAAAAAAGGCAGCAGGGGCTGAAGAGCTCCCAGCCTTTGAAGTAGGAGCAGACAGCTCCCAGCCTTTCAAAGTCCTCTCTCAAAACACAGTCAAAAGATGGACTCTGCTTGCTCCTTGATCACCCCCACACAGATCTCATCGCTCAGATAATTACCAGCAATTATAGGCCAGGAGGAATTCCTCAAGCCAGGACTTAAAAGCTGCCTCCAGTCCAAGATGCTGCTTTGAAACTGCCACTATCAGAAGTGTTTAGTACAGCCTTGGAACTGCCCCATGGGGCTGGGGAAGCAGGTGGAGCACAGAAGGTTGAGCAGCTTGGAGTTTGGGGTAGAAAAAGGCATTTTCTGCACTGCTGGACATGGTCACAGCCTCCCTCTGCAGCTCACCCCTCAGTAAACACCAGTTGGTGACTCAAAGCTGCCTGGGCTATCTCTGTGAGGAGCAAAGGCTGAGAGCCCTGGAGCTGCTGAGCCTGGAGAAGAGCAGCCCCAGAGGGGAGCTGAGCAATGCTCAGCAAGAGCTAAAGGACTTGTGAGGGGCAAGAGGCTGGGGCCAGGCTCTTGTCAGTGGTGCCCAGGGACAGGACAAGGGGTAATGGGCACAAACTGGAAGCCAGGAGGTTCCATCTGAGCAAGAAGAGAAACTTCTTTGGTGTGAGGATGCTGGAGGCCTGCAGCAGACTGCCCAGAGGGGTTGTGTGGAGTCTCCTTCTCTGCAGAGATTCCAACCCCACCTGGACATTGCCACCCTGGGCAAATGCTGTGGGTGCTCTGCTTGAGCAGGGGGTTGGACTGGGTGATCCCCAGAGGTCCCTTCCAAGCCACAGCATGCTGGGATTCATAGAATGAATCATAGAATGGGTTAGGTTGGAAGAATCCTCAAAGCTCATCCAGTTCCAACCCCCCTGCCATAGGCAGGGACACNCACCTGGACATTGCCACCCTGGGCAAATGCTGTGGGTGCTCTGCTTGAGCAGGGGGTTGGACTGGGTGATCCCCAGAGGTCCCTTCCAAGCCACAGCATGCTGGGATTCATAGAATGAATCATAGAATGGGTTAGGTTGGAAGAATCCTCAAAGCTCATCCAGTTCCAACCCCCCTGCCATAGGCAGGGACACTTCACACTAGAACAGGTCACTCAGGGCCTCATCCAGCCTGGTCTTGAACACCTCCAGGGAGGTTGTGGAGCACAGAATCACAGAATGATTGATCACATTCTGTGATTCTGTGCTCCACAACCTCCCTGGGTAGCCTGTGCCAGTGTCTCACCACCCTCACTGCAGAGAACTTCTTCCTAACATCCAGTTTCAATCTCCCCTCTGCCAGTCTAAACCCATTCCTCCTCCTCATCCTGGCATTGCAAGACCTTGCAAACAATCCCTCCCCAGCCCTCCTGCAGGCCCCCTTCAGATTCTGGGTTTCTCAGCACACATGGAGCAAGCCAAATTGGGAAGGAGCAGCACCCACCTGAGCTCATAGCCTGGGCACCAGCGCCGGGCACCGCAGTCCTGCTTCCAGACGCGGAGGGCACGGCTGAGGCTCTGCGGGCAAGGGAGTCTCTGCCCCACCACCACCAGCTCCTGCTGAGCACAGACATGGGGCCTGCAGACACACAGAGGGGGAGAGGGCAGGTTGGGAAGAGATTTTTCACAGGGAAACTGGGGAGGCACTGGAGCAGGCTGCGTGGGGAGGCTGCGGAGTCTCCATCTTTGCTGCGTGCAGGGTAGGCACTGAGTTAGGGCTGGAGTTGAGGAGCTTAAGGTCCTTCCTGGGAAGCAGTGTTAATAGATGGGAAGTTGTCACACAGAGAGGGGACATCTGAGTCATCCCACGGTGGGAATCCTGCTCTGTTCTGAAGCCTGAGCTGAGGCTCAGGTGCAGCAAGAGAAAGCTAAAGCAATGTGGGTTCAGAGCAGGGAACCCCAGGAAACAAGGAGCAGTGGATGGAAGCTGCAGCACAGGAGGTTCCAGCTCAACACAAGGGGAACTTCTTTCCTGTAAGGGTCCCAGAGCTCCTCAGAGAGGCTGTGGAGTCTCCTTCTCTGGAGCCTTTCAAAGCCTGTCTGGATGTGTTCCTGTGTGCCCTGAGCTGGTCCTGCTCTGTTGAACTCAATGATCTCTTTGAGTCCCTTCCAACCCCTAACATCCTGTGATCCTGTGAAACTCCAGTGCCAGTGGGAAGCTGCTGGCATTCCCTGCCTCTAGATCCTGGGACACTTGGAAAAGGCAGCAGGCACTTTGCCACTGAGACACTCAGGTTAATTTTTAGCCTTATACCAGAGAGGATGGATCAGAAAAGAGACAGCAGCCTGCATGATGGCAGCAGAGGAATTTCTGTGCTTGTCTCTTCTGCTCACTGTTTTTTTTTTTCTCCTTGCACTCAGAGGGCTCTTTTCCTGACTGCTGCCATGCAGACACCAAGGCTGTCTAATGCTGCTTTGGATCAGAACCTGGTTTGCTGCCTTAGTTGCTTTCGTGCTCACTCAGAGCTAAGGGCTGCAAGACGAATTGCAGCCAATAAAGTGCACAGACATCATTCATTAAGAAATCAGGAAAATGCCTTTTGCACTTCAGTTTTGCTTCTAATCCCAACTCTCCTTCACCAAGCAGGAGGCAGTGGTTTGAACTAAGAACACAGAGGGAACCTTTCATCCCCGACTGAAGTTATTTGTCACCACTTCTTCAAAAGTCCTTCAAAAGGGACTGAGGCTCCTCACAAAAATCCTTTCTTTTCACAAAAGCACTTTCCAGAAAGGGAGTTAAACTAAATAATTTGGACGTGGTGAGACATAGAGACTGCAGCTGGCATCTGGCTGCTCCAGAGTGCTGTTACCATGGGCATTAACGGCACATTTCCTTCCCCCTCTGCTTTGTTCTCAACTCTCCTCCTGCCATCCCCACATGTGTCCGCTGAGCTTTGGCTTCTGGAGCCCCACACACATCACTTCGTGCCACAACAGCCCCTGGCACTGCTGGTGGCTGCCAGAGGAGCTGTTTCACTCCATGTCTCCAGACACAGAGAGCTGCAAGCTGATGCAAAGTATTTCTCTACCCCCAGGTATCTCCATATTCTTGACCTCTTCTGCCACCAGTCCTTACCTCCCACATCTCCAACCCAGCTATACATTGAAAACCAGGACTGAAAGGATGAAGACAAGGTTGGCAGCAGCACCACTTTGGTGTCACTCCTGGCAAGGAAGAAAGGTCCTTGTGTGCCCCAGAGAGCGGCCGTGTGTGTAACAGCACCGGCAGCGGTGCCCTGTGGGAAGGGACAGCACTTCCAAGGCACTGGAGGGTTCTTTTCTCTGAGGCTTTGGCACAAATCTCATCTCCAGGGTCTCATCCAAGGAGTCCTAAAGGACTGTGCCAAGGCAGAGCACAAAGTCTGTGACACGGGGAGAAAAGGCATCTTCCTGCCAGCCCTTTCTCTGCTGAAAGGGACCCTCCTTTCAGCCCAAAGGTTAAAAGCATCAGGGGAGCAGCCCGGAGTGAGCACACCACGCAACACTGGGCTCATTTACAGAAAGAATTAGAGCAATCCCCCTGCATCCAGAGATCATCTTCTGGCAGGAGACCAAATTTGCAAGGAAGTTTTCCAAAGAAGCCAAATGATTAACACCAAACTGTAACTGCGAAATCTAATTAAAAAGAACGGGCTCGGTGCTGCCAGGGGAGCGGCAGAGAGGGGCGGGGAGGGAGGGGGAAGGAAAGGCGCAGGGAGAAGGCGGCACAGAGAGGGCAGCAAAGCAAGCAGGTCTGCCAGGAAGGGTCAGGCGATTTACACAACAATCGCTCCCACAACAGCGAGGCTTCGCTTCAAAACCCTCCTCTACCTCCCGCAAGCAAAGGTTCCCCACATTTCCCCACTTCTCTCCCCTTTCCGCACTAGAGAAAGCCGCAGCGAGCAGCTCTCCCACTCGCTCCCTTCACCCGCGATGCTCAAATGCTTTATTTAGCTTCTCCTCTGCAGCTTGCCTGCCCTATAAACCCACCTCTGGCTCTCTCTCATTGCTACTCACATGTGGGGCTGGAGTTTGGTGGCCGCAGGCAGAGCAGCTGCTCGCAAAGCAAGAATGAATGACAGTGCCACCGCACACAGCTCCATCGCAACAGCTCCTGTGCCCGCGCCGGGATACTGCCGGTGGGAGCCTTCTCCAGCACAGCTCCCGAGTCCCTGCTCCCCAAAGAAGGATGCTGCCGGATACCTCCCGCTGCCGACTTGCTGTTGTGTCTCTCTCGCAAAGGACAACGCGACGGGAGCGCAGGGGAAGCAGCAGCTTTACCCCTCCCGGCTGCTCCTTCCCACACGGGCTCAGTTCAGCAAGTTCCTCCAGCCCACGGGGAAGGATTTGAGTGCAGGTCCTCGCTGGGTCTTTCTCCAGAGCAAACCTGGCTGCTTGTGCTCATCTGCTCGCAGTGAAATGCACCGAAGTGACTTCTCCTCCCGGCATTTGCTTCTCGACACAGCCCAGGGACCTGGTGGCTCACAAAACCTGCGTTGTGTCCAGCAGCGAAGCCCCAGGTGGGCTGAGCTGCTCTGGAGTCACGATCCACTTCAGCAGCAGCGTGAAAGGAAGGGAAGAGGAGGGCTGCTCTCCTGCACACCCAGGAGTCACCTCCCAGAGGGCATTCCCCAAAGCAGGCAGGGTGCCCGTTTACCCCATCCACATCACTGAAGCCATCCTCCTGCTACAGCTCCTCCAGAGAGGGGATCCAGCGGCTCCTGCATGCACACCCCCACCCCAGGAGCGGCTTCCCTGCATTTTAAGGCAGCAACCAAACTTTCCTCCTGCCTTTCCCAGGTCTAGCTCCTTTCCCTCACATGCTCTCTTGTTTCTTTTCTTGCTGACAGGCAGAAATCCCTCCCACCAGCTGTGTCCAACCCCGACCAGAGGAGGGGGGAACCCTGCAGAACAGTAGCAGGAGTGATGCGGGTTTGGTTCTCCAGAGGCAGCTCTTTTGCACTACCCGAGGCCAGCTCTGCACACACCACCCCAAATCCCTTTCACAGCTGCTCTAAAAATACCCCCACAGAGATTTAATCCTTCCTGTGCACTCTGGCAGATAACCACATCCCTCTCTTCCCAAGGAAAGGCTGCTGTGCATGGAAAATGGACAGGACACGTCCGACCTGCTTCAGCACTGCTGGAGGATCAGCTGCCAGGGGGTTGGGGGGAGACACTGGGCAAAGAGGGGCTTGGGGAGCCCCCTTGCTCTCTATAGCTCCCTGAAAGGAGGCTGCAGTGAGGAAGGAGTTGGTCTCTTCTCCCTGCTATCAGGTAACAGAGTGAGAGGAAATGGCCTGATATTGTGCCGGGGGAGGGTTAGGTTGGAGATGAGGAAAACTTTCTTTGCTGCCAGAGTGGTCAGGGATTGGCCCAGGCTGCCCAGGGAGGTGGAGGAGTCCTCATCCACGGAGGTGTTCAAGAAACCTGTGGCCATGGCACTTGGGGACATGGTTTGGTGGCCAGAGTGGTATTAGGGTGAAGGTTGGACTCAATGACATTAGAGGTCCTCTCCAACAAAGGCAGTTTTATGATTCGATCAAGCTGGTTTAGGATGATGGCAAGAGCTCCAGGATACAACAAACCCCAGCCTCGAGCTTCCTGTCAGATCTCTCATGGTCAGGCTTTTCCTTACATCAGGAAACCACAAGACTGCTCCCAGCTTGTCCTCCAGGGCTAACTTGCAGCTGCTGCTTCCCAGAAGCTTGCCTTACACTGAGCTGATCTGCTGCTCGGGCTCAGCTTTGGCACAGAGTGTTGGGTGGGCAGTAGTTGGGCTGTAGACATCCAGGTGAGCCCTCGAGGCTCGGTGAGGCACAGCTGCTCCGCACCCAGCCCTGCTGCCCACCTGCAAGGCAGCAGGAAGGTCAAGGGGAGCCTGGGCTGCAGCCCAGCGGGCAGGCAGGGGGCAGAGCCTGGAGTGTGGCTCCCTCTCCAGGACACAGCTCCACAGCCAGGGACAGGG
The DNA here is from genome assembly GCA_013396675.1 of Eubucco bourcierii. NCBI lineage: Eukaryota > Metazoa > Chordata > Aves > Piciformes > Ramphastidae > Eubucco > Eubucco bourcierii. The sequence goes on from VWZE01023761.1 coordinate 24,378, forward strand.
CTCAGCCCTGCCGCAGCCGCAGCCCCCGCGCTGCCTCAGGCGACAATCCTGGCTTCACTCGGGCTTAGGAAGAGGATCCAGGCTGCAGTTTTGGTGTCAGTCACTGTGGAGAAAGCAAAAAGGCTTTAACCAAGCCCATGCGGGGCAGGGGCTGCAGTGAATGCAGCAGAGAGTCCCTGACACATGTGAGAAGTGGAGATCTGTAACCCAGCACCGTCTGGGAAGTCAATTGCATGTGCTTTCCATTTTGTACTGCTTCCCAGCACGCCGACGATGTCATCTTCTGGCTCGAGGGAAAGAGGCCTGGAAAGCAGTCAGAGATGCAGCAGGGCTCCAGGAACGGTGATGCTGCAAGGCCAGAGGCCACAGAAACACAAACAGCAACTTGCCACTGGCTCCCCAGCAGGAGCTGAGCTCTGCTCTCAGCTATGCTGAGCACAGCACAGGTTTCAGGGCTCGTAGCTCACAGCCCTGCACTGCACCATCGCCTCCACAACCCACCTGGAAACGTTGACCAGGTGGCACCAAAGGATTTTGCACTTGACTGCAGCTGTGCCCATCCTCTGCTGCCTCACAAACCTCCTTGCTTCCTGGGTACCTCAGACTCTGTGCCCAGGCTGCCCGAGCACAGCACCACGGTAATTTAGGTGAGCCCAGGGCTTCCTACACAAACACTGCACAGCTCGTGTGTGCTGGAGGCCAGCATCTCCTCCAGCCTTCCTGCCACCTGCCAGTGGGCATCTAGTCAAGGCTGGGAGCAGCTGGTGCCCCACTGTGCCCTCAGGTTTCATTTAGATGTTTTAAGCCTAAATGGCACCGCAAGTGCTAAACCCGAAGCCAAAGAGGGGATCAGTGTAAGGAAAGCTGTGCGCAGGTGGAACCTCCTGGGGGCCAGTTCGTGCCCATTGCCCCTTGTCCCGTCGCTGGGCGCCACTGACAAGAGCCTGACCTCATCCAGAGACCGACCTGGTACTGCCTCCGGACAAGAGGAACGGGGAGGGAACGGCGGAGCCGCAACCGGCACCTCCCTGCCCTGCGGCCGGAGCATCCCGCGGGAGCGGAGCACATCCACCGGTGCGGACGCTCCATGCTGCGGAGAGGGCTCGGGGCGGAAGCAGGCGGGCTCGGTGTGGTTGGCAGAGGCGGGCTCGGTGCTCGGTCACCGCCCGCCCCGTTCCGTTCCGCCCCGGAAGGCAGCGAGAGCTCGGCCCCGCCGCGATGCTGCAGTTGCGGGACGCGGAAGACGGCAGCGGCCCGTCCGGTAGCCCCGGAAGCCCCGGTGCGGCGGAGCTGCTGGTACCGGGGGGGACCGGGCAATCGCCGGAGCCGGTCCCGGTCCCGGTCCCGCAGAGGCTTCAGCCGCTCCGGGTCCGCACCGCCACCCGCGCCGGCCGCCTCCGGGAGTACTTCGTGTTCCGGGTACGGCCCCGGGAGGGATGGGAGCGGCCCCGGGAAGGATGCGGACGGTCCCCTCCCGCGTAACCTTCTGCCTGCCTCTCTCCCCAGCCCGGTACCATCGAACGAGCCGTCAGCGAGATCCGCGTCGTGGTGTCGCCGGCGGAGGACGGGGAGGTGCAGAGCGTCTGGCTGCTGGCGGAGTGAGTGCGGGGCCGGAAGCGGCCGTGCGGGCTCCAGGGTGGCCGTGGGACCCGCGGGGAGCTTTCGGGTGAATCCATCCCACCCCAGCAGGGTGCAAAACCCGGCGGTGTGCGGGGACGCAGCTCAGGTGGAGCCTGCTGCTGGAGAGAGGGAGAATCGGTGGTGAGGGAGCAGCGATAGCAGGGCCAGGGCTTGTGCCGCTGTGCTGGGCACTGGCGAGACCGCACCTCACATACCGAGTTCGGTTTGGGGAGCCCTCACTCCAAGGTACCAGGGCTGGTCCAGAGAAGGGCAACGAAGCTGGTGAGGAAGCAGCTGAGGGAGCTGGGTTTGGAGAAAAGGAGGCTGAGGGGAGACCTCTGCCTGCTCTCCGCAAGTCCCTGAGAGGAGATGGTGTCGTCTCCCCAGGATTGACCACTGGAACAACGAGAAGGAGCGTCTGGTTCTCATCACAGACTGGTCCCTGCTGATCTGCAAATACAACTTCATCAGCCTGCAGTGCCAGCATGTGACCAGGATCTCCCTCAGTGCAGTTGACACCATCTCAGTAGGAGCCTTTGAGTTCCCACCCAAATCTCTCAACAAGTAAGTCCATACAGTGACACTGTAGAGCTGTTGTCATCCTGCTGGGGCTGCTGGAAATCGTTGGAGCTGTCAACTGCTGCCACTGACCTGTGGAATGGTTTAGTTCTGCCTTGTACCCATCTGACTTTGCAGACCATTTCTGGAGCTTCATTAGAGGCTCAGAGTAGGTGGGGGACCACTTAGGAGGTGAGTTAGAAGTGAGCTGCTGAAGGATTTCAGGATGGGTGGATGTGGGAGCAGCTCAGCAGCAGGGCAGGCAGCGAGTGGCAGCATTGCTAGAAAGCAGTGTGTAAGTGTCAGGTCATGGCAGGCAGAGGCTGCCCCAGCTCAGGCCTGGTGTCCTGGGTGCCCACTGAGCTCAACCTTTTGCACTCACCTTCTAAGGTCATACCTTGGCATACTCCAGGAGCTGGACTCTTCTCTTACCATTCTAGAGGAAAAGTTGAGGCTCGAAGTTCTCAGCAGGTCTGCTCCAGACAGGTTTGCAATGAAACTCAGCCCAAACACTCAAACTCTTCTCCTCTCCATCTCCAGGAGAGAAGGCCTTGGCATCAGAGTCCAGTGGGACAAGCAGAGCCGTGGCTCCTTCCTCAACAGGTGGAACCCTTGGTCCACCAACATCCCCTACGTCACCTTCACCGAGCACCCCATGGCAGATGCTGATGAGAAGATTGTCTCCCTCTGCCTGGTAAGGGCAGCAGCTCTCCTGGCCCAGAGGAGAGCTCACAGCCTGGGCAGCACCTGGGTTGTCTGACAAGACTGAGAGGCAGAGCTCTGGGCTCTGAGCTGCACTTCCCCAGCCCCCAAACTGCTGTCTCTTTTTGCCAGCCACCCATAAATGCTTCCTGCAGGAGCCAAAGGTGCAGCACCCTGCAATCACAGAATGGTTTAGGTTGGAAGGGACCTCAAAGCTTAGCCAGTTCCAACCCCATGCCATAGGCAGGGACACCTCCCACTAGCACAGGTCATCCAGCCTGGCCTTGAACACCTCCATGGAGGTTGTGGAGCACAGAATCACAGAATGTGATCAAAGTTCACATTCTGTGATTCTGTGCTCCACAACCTCCCTGGGCAACCTGTGCCAGTGTCTTACCACCCGCACTGCAAAAAACTTCCTCCTAACATCCAGTTTCAATCTCCCCTCTGCCAGTTCAAACCCATTCCTCCTCATCCTGTCATGACAAGAGTGTGTCAATAGTCCCTCCCCAGCCTTCCTGTAGCCCCCTGGAAGGCTACTCTAAGGTCTCCTGGAGGCCTTCTCCTCTCCAGGCTGCAGAGCCCCAACTCTCTCAGCCTGTCCTCACAGCAGAGCTGCTGCAGCCCTCTCAGCATCTTCATGGCCTCCCCTCTGGACCAGCTCCAATACCTCCATGTCCTTCCTGTGCTGGGGGCTCCAGAACTGCACACAGTGCTCCAGGTGGGGTCTGACAAGCAGTCCCCAAAAGGACATGGATCTAGGGGCTCTCCCTGCTCTGATGACCTGTCAGGCCAATGCCTGACTCTTCAGCTGAGGCTGACAGCTAATTAAAGTTTAATTGCTCACTGCAGGCCTTCACCTGGTTGCTCCCAGCTTTTCCTGCAATATCTGCTTTCCCCTGAAGGTGTCCTTAGAAACAGACCTGCAGCAACTGGAGTGCAAGGAGCAGCAGTCAGAACTAAGCCCTATCAGAGCTCAGTCTTTGCCCATCCAGTCCAGATGTTTAAATTCTGTGCAAAGAGGGTATTAAAAAAAGTTGTTTAGAACTTGCCTTGCATCCCTGAGCTTCAGTGCCAGGCAGTGAGGTTGACCATGGCACAGGAACCCCCTGACAGCTACAGCTTTAGTGCTGACCCCTTACAGTACAGCAGCAGCTCTGTACCTCCTGGTGCTTTGAAGCCACAGGGAAACATCCAGGTGGGTTTATTTTGTTTGTTTGTTTGTTTTCCAGCTGGAGAACTTCAAGACTCAGCTCATCCAGGCTGTGAAGAAAGCCCACAAGGAGCGGCCCCTGCCAGGCAGGGCCAGCGGTGTGCTGGTGCTGGAGTGTCCCCTGCTGATCGAGACCTACCTGGGGCTGATGTCCTTCATCAACAACGAGGCCAAGCTTGGCTACTCCATGACAAGAGGCAGAATTGGGTTTTAGACTCCCTGGCATTTTGTGTTCCCAAGGGAAGGGAGCTGCTGCTCTTCTCCCAGGCAGAACAGTGGGGTGAAGGTTGGGGTGGTTGTGGAGCTGACATTCACAGGAGGCCCTGCCTGCTGTGCTCAGGTCAATCTGGAGTAGGCACAGGGCAGTGTCCTTGCTGTATTTTTGTATCTAACCTGCAGTTCTAACTGGTTCCTGTACAGGCAGCAGTGGTGTTCCAAGTTCCAGTGGTCCTCCCTCTTCATTAAGTGCAATTGGTTCTTGCTCCAAACGCCCAGGACACAGCAGAACATTCCTGCCCCATCACAGCTGTGTCCCTGTCTGTGCTTTCCAGTCCTGTGTATGCTTGGGATGGAGCTGCAGCACTCAAGGAGGTTTTGTTGTTCAATCCCAGTGAGCTTTGATTCATGCCTGTGACCAGCTGGGAAAGCTGGGCCATTCCCTAGCCTAGCAGCACAAGGTGGCAGAGCTGCACTGGGAGGGCTGCTCAGGAGCTGTGCACACTAAATATCTGTCAACTGAAGTATCTCTGAGTCTGAACTCCCTCAGTTCTTCTGTAGATTCTCTTGCTGCAGCCTTAGAACAGACTCTCTGGAGATCACATTGCCAAAAGCCTCCCAGACACATCTGCCTTCAAGGCTTTTCATACACCCCAGGGGGAATTCTGCTCTGGTCTCTATCCTTAGAGCTCCTCCACTCCAGGGCAGCAGCAGTGCAGGCTTTGATCTGCCTCCATTACAGCCTTTAAGCATAGGATGCCAGACCTGGTTTAGATATTCTTCTGCTTACCCCCAGACCAGAGGCCAGAACTGAACTTCAGCAGCAGCTCCTCTAAACCCACTCCTGAGGTTCCTCTGACAAGCTCCTCCCTCGTGTCTGGAGACCTTCTCTGTTGTGCCTGACCTGTGCACACTGCAATGCTGGATGGAAGCTGTGCTGCAGTGGGGCTTGGGAGCTTGCAGCAGAGCTGTGTTTGTGAAGCCTGTGTCAACCTGAAGGCATGAAACAAAGCCACAAGCTGCATGTGCCCCTTGATGCCCTCTAAGGTATTGATCTAATCTTCAGTAATCTTGCAGTAAAGTGAAATTCCAACTCAATCTGTCCTTGCTTCTTCATTTGGTGGAGGTTGAGGCTGTGAATAAAGTAGCAAAAAGGAAGAACATCCAATAACTCCTACCCAAGGGGCTCCTTTCCCCCTGAAGCCTGCAGTGGCTACAGGGCAGAGAGAAAGGACAGGGCCAACTGCTCTCTCCTTGCTGAGCCACCCAAACCATCACAGAATGGGTTGGGTTGGAAGGGACCTCCAAGATCACCCAGTTCCAACCCCCTGCCATGGGCAGGGACACCTCCCACTAGACCAAGCTACTGAAAGCCTCACCCAGCCTGGTCTTAAAACATCTTAGAGATTACACAGAAATGAGACTTGAGAAGGCAGAAGGTTTCCAGTTGAGTCACACAAAGTTTGCAGCTATCAAAAAATCTTTATTGGCCCTTAGAAAATGGAACCAGCTCTACATTATGTACAGGCTGGGAAAGGAGGCTCCACAGTGCACAGCTCAAGAGAAAGCTCAGCTGCAGCAGAACTCAGGAGTTGTTGAAGCCCAGCCCTCACTCCTCACCATTCCACCCAAAGACCATCCCAGCACATCCCAAACTGGAGCCCGGGAACACTCCTTCCAATAAATAATTCATAAATACAAACCCTTCACCTTGGGCAGCAGGTCTGAGCCCCTCCCTCAGCTCCCAGGTGTGCAGGGGCAGCAGTTGCTACTTCACCTCTTCCCTTTCCAAGTAGCACACACAGAAGTTCTCCTTACTCAGCAGCACCAGGGAGTCTCCGCTGGAATGCCAGGAGAGAGACACGATCTGGAAGTCAGCTGCAGAAAGGGATCAGAGTTGGTCAGCAGCAGCTCTGGCTGCAGGGGCAGGGTGCTGTGGGCGCCACACGCAGAGGTGCCCTGAACACCTGCCCTGGATGCTGCACCGCAGAGGCGCTGTGGGCACCGCACCGCAGAGGCACTGTGGGCACCGCACAGCAGAGGCACTGTGGGCACCGCACAGCAGATCCACCCTGAACACCTGCCCTGGGCGCCACACGCAGGGGCGCTGTGGGCACCGCACGCAGAGGCACTGTGGGCACCACACAGCAGATCCACCCTGAACACCTGCCCTGGGCACCGCACACAGAGGCGCTGTGGGCACCGCACACAGAGGCGCTGTGGGCACCGCACAGCAGA
>VWZE01023761.1:32088-64718 GCA_013396675.1 Eubucco bourcierii
CCGCACAGCAGATCCACCCTGAACACCTCCCCTGGGCACCGCACAGCAGATCCACCCTGAACACCTCCCCTGGGCACCGCACAGCAGATCCACCCTGAACACCTGCCCTGGGCGCCGCACAGCAGATCCACCCTGAACACCTCTCCTGGCAGTTGTTTGCTGAGCACCTAAACCCATCTCAGAGTCTTTGTTTCAACCCCTGGCACACTGCATAGCTGTAACTGCGTGGAAATAAACTGAGAGGAGCAGGAATCAGACTGACAGAAGTTGGAAGAGACCTCTGGAGATCATCCAGGCCAACTCCCAGAGCAGTCAAGGGAGGTTCTTCTCCCTCTCTACTCTGGGGGTTGGCCTGGATGATCTCCAGAGGTCACCTCCACACAGCACAGGATTCAAGCAACAATCACATAGCTGCTGGCCCCCCTCTGCCCTGTCCTTCAGCTATGTGGCCATGTCTGCCTGGCCTCACCCTGAGCTCCTGCTTTCTGGGGACAGAAATCCCTACTTTTGGAAGCTCCAAGAACACCTCGGAGCTCTACGTGATAATGCCCAGAAATGGCAAAACAGTTAGGGACTAGGCTGCTGCTGGTGGCCTGGAGAAGCTGCTGGTGGCCTGGAGAAGCTGCTGTAGCAGCCTTACCTTCCAGGGGGACCTGCACTGCCACACAGCCAGCTGGGGACCACAGGTAGACTTTGCTGTTCCCTGTGCAGACAGCCAGGCGAGGTTGGCGAGGGTCCCACTGGAAGCACTGGATGGGACACAGCTGCTCCAAGACTGCAAACAGCTTCAGCTTCTGGATGTCCCAGATCCAGACAGCATTAGGGATGTTATCTGCCAGAGGAAGAAGAGGTGAAGACCTGAAGGATGAAGAGATTGCTGGTTTGGGTCTTTCTTGGGGGTAGTTTGGAGTCTCATCTTGCTGGGTTGGGTTTGGGTCCTTTAGGGGCAGTAGGAACTTACCATTTTTGGATGCCAAGAAGCAGTTATCTGGGCTGAAGGCCAACATCCCAATTCCCATTTTGGGGTTTGCCCTGTCAGCAGCTGGTTTGACACAGTGTAAAGAGGCTGGCACCGGGGAGATGTCATCTGGAATGGGACAGGAGAGGAAGCACTTCACTGAGCAAGCCTGGGTGGGCCAAGTGGGTAGGTTGGAACAGTTATAAACTCAGCTCTGGGGTGGCAGCAGCATGCTTCAGTCTCCTCTAAGATGCTCCAAGCAGCAGCAGTTTGGGGATGCTGTGTTTAACCAGCAGGCTGCTGTCCCTGCCCTTCCACAAGGAAAGCAAGGCTGGAAATACCCAAGCAAGCCTGAGTTAAATCCACACCACACTCAGAGAAGCTTTGCAAGCAGCTCTAAGACTGAGATCTGAGTCCTGCTTTCCTTACTGAGAGTGGTCAGGCACTGGCACAGGCTGCCCAGGGAGGTGGTGGAGTCCCTATCCCTAGTGGTCTTCAAGAAACCTGTGGCCAGGGTGGTGCTGGGGTTGAAGATTGGACTGGAAGAGACCTTTGATGTCATCCAACCAAAATGATTCTGTAAAGAAGTTCTTTCCAGTGAGGGTGGTGAGACACTGGCACAGGTTGCCCAGGAAGGTTGTGGCTGCTTCCTCTCTGGAGGTGTTCAAGGCCAGGTTGGAGGAGGCCTTGAGTGCCCTGTGCTAGTGGGAGGTGTCCCTGCCTATGGCAGGGGATTGGAACTGGATGAGCTTTGAGGTCCCTTCTAACTAAACCATTCTATGATTCTATTTCCTCTATTTCCACACCAGCCACAGCTCTTTCCTGCAGCACTTCACTGCTCCTCACCCTCCTGCCCTCAAGCCACCACAGTGTCCCCTCCCAGCAGGGTGCCTGCTACCCTGGGAGGTCCCCACTTCATTTGGGAGCACCCAGAGGATCCACCCCATGAACAAGCAGGCAGAGTTGACCTGCAGCATTTCTTTAGAAGAAGACTTCCCAAGGCAAAGACCAGAGGGGAGTGACCTTTGGCTTACACTTGGTGTGTGTGCTGAGCAGGGAGCTGGGCAGCGCCCGCGGCGGTGCCAAGGAAAGCCTCTGTGCCTCTGCAGCTGGGCACTTCTCCACTTCTTTATACACCACCTGCAAAGAAACAGCAGCTCTGCAGGGGTTGCCAGAGCTGAGCACAGCCTGGCAGCAAGCCACACAAACGAGCTTAGCCTCCCCTCCTTCAGCAGAGCAGGAAAGGGGGCAGCAGGCAAAGCCCAGACTGAGACTGGAGAGAAGGAAGAAATTGTTGCCAGTGAGGGTGAGGAGACACTGGCACAGGTTGCCCAGGGAGGTTGTGGAGCACAGACAGTGAGGGTGAGCAGACACTGGCACAGGTTGCCCAGGGAAGTTGTGGAGCACAGTGAGGGTGAGCAGAGACTGCCACAGGTTGCCCAGGGAGGTTGTGAAGCACAGACAGTGAGGGTGAGCAGACACTGGCACAGGTTGCCCAGGGAGGTTGTGGAGCACAGACAGTGAGGGTGAGCAGACACTGGCACAGGTTACCCAGGGGGGTTGTGAAGCACAGACAGTGAGGGTGAGCAGACACTGGCACAGGTTACCCAGGGGGGCTGTGAAGCACAGACAGTGAGGGTGAGCAGACACTGGCACAGGTTGCCCAGGGAGGTTGTGGAGCACAGAATCACAGAATGTGATCTTGGATCACATTCTGTGATCCTGTGCTCCACAACCTCCCTGGAGGTGTTCAAGGCCAGACTGGATGAGGCCTTGAGCATCCTGGGCTGGTGGGAGGTATCCTTGCCCATGGCAGGTGGTTGGAGCTTGGGGGGGATGATCTTTAAGATTCCTTCCAGCCCAACCCATTCCATGGATCCAGGACCTGGAAAGGAATTCCTCTACTTTCCTTACAGCCCCAGCATTTGAAGTGATTTTCTGAGCCCTGCTCCCACACCAGCACAGCAAAAGCAAGGTCTGCAGAGCAAGGTCTCTTTGCCAGCACCTTTCATGCACAAACAGCAGGCCAAAGGTGCTGGCTCTTGGGTCTGCACTCACAGTTTTGGTGCTCACAACAGCTGCTGGGTGCTCAAACTCTGTGATCTTCTTCCAAGTGACGTGGTTCAGGATGCGCACCTGAGGGAGACAGCATCACAGGGCAGCACTGCTGGCACCAGGTTCTGAGGTGACCTTATTGTGGCCTTGCAGGATCTGAAAGGAGCTACAAGAAAGCTGGGGAGGGACTTTTTAGGCTGTCAGGTAGGGATAGGACTGGGGGGAATGGAATGAAGCTGAAGGAGACAGCATCACAGGGCAGCACTGCTGGGACCTGGCTCTACAAGGCTCTGAGGTGACCTTGTTGTGGCCTTGCAGGATCTGATGGGGGCTACAAGAAAGCTGGGGAGGGACTTTTTAGGCTGTCAGGTAGGGATAGGACTGGGGGGAATGGAACAAAGCTGGAAATGGGGAGAGTCAGCCTGGATGTTAGGAAGAAGTTGTTGAGCATGAGGGTGGTGAGAGCCTGGCAGGGGTTGCCCAGGGAGGTGGTGGAAGCCTCATCCCTGGAGGTGTTTAAGGCCAGGCTGGATGAGGCTGTGGGCAGCCTGATCTAGGGTGAGGTGTCCCTGTCCATGGCAGGAGGGGTGAAACTGGCTGATCCTTGTGGTCTCTTCCAACCCTGACTGATTCTGCTTCTAAATGGTTTAGAGAAGAAAGCCCAAAAAGCCTTTCCTCACCTTTTCATCATAGCTGCCAATGGCCAAGAACTGGCTGCTGGGGCTCCAGGCCACGGATTTGATGCCCAGGGACCATTCGTAAGCACAATAGGTGGCAAGCAGCCTGCCATCCAGGGAGTACAGCAGCATCTTGTACTGCAACAGAGAGATTCTGATTCTGGAACAGGGAAGTTTACTCTAAAGCCTGACAATGTTGCCTTTTTTCCAAGTTAAATGACAAAAGTTCCCAAGATTTGCTGGCACTGAAGCTTTGCACCAGCCCGAGATACACTCATAAGGATGTTCGGTGCCAATACAAGGATGAAACAAAACAATTCAAGTCTTTGTTATGCTTAAGAGACCAAAAGTGAAGAGTGATTATCCTGGTTACTGCTTCACAGGTGGTGGCTCTATGGTAACACTCAGCTTTGCCCTCATACCTCCAGACAGGCATCCCACACTGCCAGCACGCAGCCGTTCGGAGCCCATTCGATGCCAGCCAGGTCCTGGGTATCAGTGTCAAAGTGCTGCCCCAAAAGAGACAAACAACAACCCCATGTGATGAGATCAGCAAATGGTTTGGGGTCTGCTTCCTCATCTCCAGTCTGAATCTGCTCTCCCTCAAGCTTCCATCCATCCCCCTCTCATCCTGGCACTGCCAGCCCTGGTCAAAAGTCCCTCCTCAGCTCTCCCATAGCCTCTTCAGGTACTGGAAGGTTGCTCTAAGGTCTCCCTGCAGCCTTCTCTTCTCCAGGCTGAACAGCCCAAACCTTTGCATCCTATCAGCTGCTCTCCAGGCACATGCAGCACAAGTTGGCCTCCTGAGCAAAGCCCTGCTGTGGGAGGCTGCCTGCAGGCCAAGGGAGCAGCCAGAGACTGCTCTGGGGAGTCTAGAAGCAGACAACCAAAGTGCTGGAGTCTGCAGCCCTGTGCAGCACAGGCTGGCAGCCTACATGGAGCTGTGGAAGGACACAGAGCTGTCGGACTAGGCCCAGAGGAGACTACAAAGGTGATCCAAGGGCTGGAGCAGCTCTGCTGAGANCCTTTGCATCCTATCAGCTGCTCTCCAGGCACATGCAGCACAAGTTGGCCTCCTGAGCAAAGCCCTGCTGTGGGAGGCTGCCTGCAGGCCAAGGGAGCAGCCAGAGACTGCTCTGGGGAGTCTAGAAGCAGACAACCAAAGTGCTGGAGTCTGCAGCCCTGTGCAGCACAGGTTGGCAGCCTACATGGAGCTGTGGAAGGACACAGAGCTGTTGGACTAGGCCCAGAGGAGACCACAAAGGTGATCCAAGGGCTGGAGCAGCTCTGCTGAGAGGACAGACTGAGGGAGCTGGGGGTGTGTAGCCTGGAGAGAAGGCTCCAGGGAAACCTCAGCAGAGCTGCCTGCCAGTGCCTGAAGGGATCCTGCAGGAAGGCTGCAGAGAGGCTTTTGCTGAGGGTGTCTAGAGGCAGGCCAAGGGGGAATGGTTTGAAGCTGAGGCAGAGCAGGGTTAGAGTGGAGCTGAGGAAGGAGTTCTTCAGTAGGAGGGTGGAGAGACTCTGGAACAGGCTGTCCAGGGAGGCTGTGAGTGCCTCTTCCCTGGGGTTGTTCAAGGACAGGTTGAGATGAGGCAACCTGGGCTGGTGGGAGGTGTCCCTGGGCATGGTGGGGAGGTTAAAGGAGATGAGCTCCGAGGTGCCCTCCCAGCTGAGGCGCTGTGGTCTCACCCTCAGCAGCTGCCAGTCGCTGCAGACGAAGAGGCTGACGCAGTCCCTGCAGTCCCTCCTCTCTGCCACCGCCACGTAGTGCCCGTCCCTGCTGAAGGCAATGCCTGCAACAGGAGACAGAGGGGGCAGAGTTGCTGAGCCCCCGGGGCAGGGCAGCTCCTCCCAGATCTCCACTGAATGCCCCCTGAACCAAGTCGACTCAGGGTGGCACTGCCAGCAGCTGTCACACTGCCAGGGCATCGTTTCCACAGACAGAGCTTCGCAGCTCCTGCAGAACTCGAGGGCGCTTCAGAAGCCACCTCTGGCCTCCTGAGCAGAGCCCTGCTGTGGGAGTCTGCCTGCAGGCCAAGGGAGCAGCCAGAGACTGCTCTGGGGAGTCTAGAAGCAGACAACCAAAGTGCTGGAGTCTGCAGCCCTGTGCAGCACAGGCTGGCAGCCTACATGGAGCTGTGGAAGGACACAGAGCTGTTGGACTAGGCCCAGAGGAGACCACAAAGGTGATCCAAGGTTGTCCTAAAGCTCACAGCTCCCTGTGTGCTGCTGGCTGGGTTAGCTCTGCAAGCACTGGTGCTGCACAGCTTCACTCCTGCTGGAGATGCAAGATACAACTGTCCCTGTCACACGTGGGCTGTGACCAACACACAAGCCCCAGGCAGCAATCTGCTAACCGCAGCCATGTGGCTCAGCAGCTCCTGCCAGCAACTTCCCTTCCAGATCTCCTCACCTATAAGAGATGACAAAAGCCACTTGGCATCAGTGTTTGCCAGCTGCAGTGCATGGCCCCAAGGACCCTTCAGAGGTGAACACCACAAAGATCTGCTGGGTCGATGTTTGGACTCCAGGATTCAGAGGGTCCTGGAGTGGGTTGCAAGGGACCTTGAAGATCATTCAGTTCCAGGCCCCTGCCATGGGCAGGGACACCTCCCACCAGCCCAAATTGCTCAAGGTCTCATCCAGCCTGGCCTTGAACACCTCCAGGGAGCTTGTGGAGTACAGAATCTTCAATCACATTCTGTGATTCTGTGCTCCACAACTTCCCTGGGCAACCTGTGACAGTCTCTCCCCACCCACACTGGCAACAATTTCTTCCTCCTCTCCAGCCTCAATCTGCCCTCCTCAGGCTTAAGGCCAACCACAACAGTACTATGGCAACAGACACAGACCAGATGCCACCTTTCATCCCCACAATGATCTGACAACCTCAGGGCACTGCAACAGGTGGCACTCAGATGCTGATCTGCAAACCTGCACCCCGAGGCTGAGCAAAGCACTCAGCAGGACAAGTGTCAGAGTCTGGGTTGGGCCATGTGTCCCCTCACTGCCCAGCAGTCACCCTCCCCCTTTGCCAGGCTAAAGCCAGCACTGCTGGGTCAGACTGTGGCACTTACCCTGCTGGCAAGCCTTGGGGTACTTGATGTAGGACACTGATTTGGTGCACAGGGACCAGACTGTGATCCGCAGCTGTCAGGGAGAGCAGGAAGCTTTGGTTAGCTTTGGAGACAAAAGCAGCAGCACAGAGGGCATGGAGACACCTCCTGGGCTTAGCTGAACCTGGCAGCAAACACAGAGCCCTGAGAAGTGCCTGTGAGGAGCTCTCTGCCCTCAGCTCAAGGTTTCTCATTCCACATGGATGTCACAGGCACAGCCAGAACAGCAGAGGGGTCCACCTGGATACCAACCAGAAGAGCTCTGCAGTGGCACTGGAGTTATGGATGCCAGCAGGATACAGCTACAGGATGTCCAAGGGACAGCACAGAGACAAATTCCAGTTGGAAAAGCAGTTTGAGCTCAGATCTGGAGGAGAGGTGAGCAGCTTCTGCATCCTGAAGGGGTGAGGCAGTGATTAGGCTGACCATGAGCCAGCAAGGTGCCCCCATGGCCAAGGGAACCCTGGGGGGCATCAAGAAGAGTGTGGCCAGCAGGCCAAGGAAGATTCTCCTACCCAACCACTGTGCCCTGGTGAGGCCACATCTGGAGTTGTGGGTCCAGTTCTGGGCTCCCCAGTCCAAGGACAGGGAACTGCTGGAGAGGAGACACAGATGGCTGTGAAGGTGCTGAGGGGCCTGGAGCAGCTCTGTGAGGAGCAAAGGCTGCAAGAGCTGAGCCTCTCCAACCACAGACTGGGCACCTCCCTGGGGGTACTGCTGGGGGTTTGTGCCCCTCTCCAGCAGCAGGGCTGCAGTGCAGGCAGGCAGCTGCAAAATAAGGTAAGGTCACAGCCTGCACTCTGGAAGCTCTGGGTGCCAGCTGCAGATTATTCAGTTAAAAACAAATCCTTGCTCCCCCCTAGCAACAGCACCCAGCCAGCTCTGACTGACCATGGGCATCTCAGCCTGCCCACTGCCAGCTGCAGGCACCAACGTTGGCAGTGGCTTTGGCTCCTGCTGTGTTTGCCTGCATTTTGCTGCCCCAAGGGAAGGGAAGTTGGGAAAGATGAGGCTGCAACAAACCCCTCCCAGGCACAGAGACTGCTCCTCCCTCAGCAAAATCAGTTCTGATTCACCACAGAGTTAAGCTTCAGCACTGATCCAAGGGCTGCTGCAGCTCTGCTGTGAGGCCAGGGCTGTGCTGCTGCTTTGCCTGCAGCCAGCACACAGCTGGCTCTGCAACCATGGCTGCTCATGGGGACTCTGTCACCAGCTGACACCCACCCAGGCTGCTCTCAGCCACCCCTCACCCAGCTTGGATTTGTGCTTGGGACTGCCCTGAACCAAGTGATGAGAGACAGGAACGTGAAAAAGCAGAGGGTGAAAAAAGGAAGCCAAATCCTTCTGAAAGGACAGGACAAGAGGCAATAGAATCATAGAATGGGAAGGTTGGAAGGGACCTCAAAGCTCAGCCAGTTCCAATCCCCTGCCATAGGCAGGGACACCTCCCACTAGCACAGGTCACTCAAGGCCTCATCCGACCTGGCCTTGAACACCTCCCGGGAGGTTGTGGAGCACAGAATCACCCAACATGATCAAAGATCACGTTGGGTGATTCTGTGCTCCACAACCTCCCTGGGCAACCTGTNCTTCTCCAGGCTGCAGAGCCCCAACTCTCTCAGCCTGTCCTCACAGCAGAGCTGCTGCAGCCCTCTCAGCATCTTGGTGGCCTCCTCTGGACCCACTCTAACAGTTCCATGTCCTTCCTGTGCTGGGGGCTCCAGAACTGCACACAGTGGTGTACAGAAAGGTGGAAGCTGAGGCATAGGAAGTTTCATTTAAACATGAGGAGGATTTTTTTCCCTGTGAGGGTGACAGAGCACTGGAACAGGCTGCTCAGGGGGGTTGTGGAGTCTCCCTCTCTGGAGATATTCCAAACCCACCTGGATGTGTTCCTGTGTGATCTGGTCTAGGAGATCCTGCTCTGGCAGGGGGGGTTGGACTGGTTGAACTTTGGAGGTCCCTTCCATCTCCTGACATTCTGTGACTCTGTGACCCTGCCTTGCTCTTTGCTTTCTGAGACCCTGTGGGGATGGAGAACTTCAGTCAGGGCAGGAGAACAGCTCCTGGCCCACTGAGGCCTGCAGCAAGCAGTCTGCTTGTTTTGGGAGGTGCCTTCTCTGTGGTGCAGATGCCTCTAAGTGGAGCTGTCAACCTCCAATCCCCTTGATAATAGTGTCTGAGAAGTTTTCAGCTGTTGTTTTGCAGGGGAAAAACCAGCCCCAAAGCAGCAGCATTTTTCAAATAGCCTAAAAAACAGCTGAGAAATAAAAAGTCTTTGGATGGTAACGTGAGCAAGAGCCTGCAGGGCTGGGTGCAGGACCCTGCCCCACTGCTGACAGCTCCAGGCAGGTGTGAGGCTGCTGATTTTCAGCAGATAAAAAAACACTTTTAAACAACCTCACAGCTCAAATGACTGTCAACTTTTGTCCCAGACTTGACTGGGTCACAAGGCTCCTCACACAGCAGTGTCTGTCAGCAGTGGCTTTCAGAAGATTATTCAGAGCACATTCCTGGACAGGAAGCATTTTTCAAGCACTGTGACCATATGCAGTTACCAAGGATTAGCTCCAAGATCCACACAAACACAAACTTCTCCTCTTTGCTCTTGCAGTCCAAGGCTCCCCCAAGGCTTCAGTGCCCAACCTGGGACTAGAGAGACTACAAAGTGTGGAGTTTAGAAAGATCTAAGCTCCTAAAGCAGCACTGAACAGCAGCAGTGCTGCTTCTCTTCAAGCTGCTTACCCTTCAAGATGAGTCAGGAATGGCTCAGGTTGGAAGGGACCTCAGGGCTCATCTCCTCCAACCTCTCCACCCTGGGCAGGGACACCTCTCAGCTAGACTCAGCTGCCCAAGGCCTCATCCAGCCTGGCCTCAGACACCCCCAGGGAGGAGGCAGCCACAAGCAGCACTGCAATGCTGGCCACAAGGAGAACATGGACTGCCTGACTGGAAGGCAGCTGATGAAGCACTTCTCAGAGGCACTGAGTATGGATTGCTGCCAAGAGATCAGCAAAGCAACTCTGAGAGGAGCTCCTAGCAATAAGGAGTTACTGGTGTGGGGCACCACGGTGAGCTGAGGAATTCCTAGCAGCAGGAATCAGTTGGTGCTCTTTGGAAATGCCAAGCTACCAAAAGCAGGCTGCAGTGGTGGGCAGGGAAGCCCTGAACCCCCCCTCAAGCAACTTCTGAAGTTGCTAACAGAGCTAACACAGCAACAGGAAGCCCCTGACACTTTGTGTCTGCAGCAGCACTCAGGCCTGTCCCAGCAGCCCATGGATTTAGCAGAGAGTAAACACAGCTCAGCCAGCAGCACAGGCCAGGCAGCTGTCTGACAACAGCTAATTTAGCAGCCTGTTTACAGCAGGAGAGGAAACCTATCCCAAGGCAGATGCCAGCTTGGCAGAGGCTTAATGAAATCCTCTAAGGTCACAGCAAGTTCTGTTGGGAGGCAATAAATACCTGCTGGGCCACCCCCACACGTGCCACCAGAGCTTGGCCAGTAGCTGCCAGCACCCAGCCCTCAGGGGGCTTCCTGAGGAGCAGGAATGTTTGTAGTGACTGAAAGCTGAAGCTCTGGGCTCTGTTTTTCGGTTTGTTTGGGTTTTTTTGGTTGTTGTTTCCATCAGCATCAGGGTGATTCAGCCCTAAACTCACAGCATCATAGGATGGTTGGGTTGGAAGGGACCTCCAAAGTTCATCCAGCCCAAACCCCTACAGCCAGCAGGGACATCCTCCACTAGAGCAGGCTGTCCAGTGCCTTCTCCAGCCTCAGTATCTCCAGGGATTGGGCTCCAACCACCTCCCTGAGCAACCTGCTGCAGTGTTCCAGCAGCCTCCTGGGGCAGAATTTGTTGCTCACATCCAATCTAAACCTGCTCTCATTTCAAACCATTCATCACTCCTCATAACCCCCTGTCTACCCTGTCTAAAGGGGAAAGGGAATGGGAAGAGGCTGCTGGACAGGCAGGAAACATCCACCAAGTGGTTCTCTCAGAGGCATCTTAGACATCTGGGTGTAAAATAATCAAACCATCATGGAAGCATTGCCAGGATCTGGATCCAGACCTCATCTCAAAGGTCAGTGGAGACCAAACAGCTCCAGTTTTGATAGTGCCACCCTTGCAATCCCACAGCCACTCCTCACTGCTTATGGTTTGGGGTTTATTTGAGCTTCAGACACCACATCTGATCTCCAGAGTTGCTCTGATGAATGCCAGTTACCTCCACACTGCTCTCAGCCCATTTTTACCTCCCAAGCCAGTTATCCATTTTCCACCTTATGTCCAGAAAAGCTGAAGACATCCACAAAAGAACTCAGACCTAAACTGTACTGTGTACAGTTCTGGAGCCCCCAGCACAGGAACACATGGAACTGTTAAGAGTGGGTCCAGAGGAGGCCACAAAGATGCTCAGAGGGTTGCAGCAGCTCTCTGCAGGTTGAGAGAGTTGGGGCTCTGCAGCCTGGAGAAGAGAAGGCTTCCAGGAGGCCTTAGAGTAGCCTTCCAGTCTCACAGTATCACCAGGGTTAGAAGAGACCTCAAAGCTCATCAAGTCCAACCCATCACCACAGCCCTCCAGACCAGACCATGGCACCAAGTGCCACGTCCAAACCTGCCTTGAACACCTCCAGGGACGCTGACTCCACCACCTCCCTGGGCAGCCCATTCCAGCACTCAATGACTCTCTCAGGCAACAACTTTCTCCTCACCTCCAGCCTAAACTTCCCCTGGCACAGCTTCAGACTGTGTCCTCTTGTTCTGCTGCTGCTTGCCTGAGAGAAGAAAGCAACCTCCTCCTGGCTACAAGCACCCTTCAGGTAGCTGCAGACAGCAAGAAGGTCTCCCCTGAGCCTCCTCTTCTCCAGGCTAACCAATCCCAGCTCCCTCAGCCTCTCTCCATAGGGCTGTGCTCCAGGCCTCTCCCCAGCCTCGGTGCCCTTCTCTGGACACACTCAAGCACCTCAATGTCCTTCTTCAATGGAGGGGCCCAGAACTGGACACAGGACTCAAGGTGTGGCCTAAGCAGTGCAGAGTGCAGGGGGAGAATGAGCTCCCTGCTCCTGCTGGCCACACTCTTGCTGATGCAGGCCAGGATGCCATTGGCCTTCTTGGCCACCTGGGCACACTGCTGGCTCATGTTCAGGTAGGTGTCAATCAGCACACCCAGATCCCTTTCTGTTTGGCTGCTCTCCAGCCACTGCCACCCCAGCCTGTAGCTCTGCATGGGGTTGTTGTGGCCAAAGTGCAGCACCTGAAGGGGGCTACAGGAAGGCTGGGGAGGGACTGCTGACAATGTCTTGCAATGACAGGATGAGGGGCAATGGGTTTAAACTGGCAGAGGGGAGACTGAAACTGGATGTTAAGAGGAAGTTGGTTGCAGTGAGGGTGGTGAGACACTGGCACAGGTTGCCCAGGGAAGTTGTGGAGCACAGAATAGGATCTTTGATCACGTTGGGTGATTCTGTGCTCCACAACCTCTTTAGAGGTGTTCAAGGCCGGGTTGGATGAGGCCTTGAGCAACCTGTTCTAGTGGTAGTTGCCCCTGCCTATAGCAGGGGGGGGGATTGGAACTGGATGAGCTTTGAGCTTCCTTCCAGCCTAAACCATTCTACGATTCCAAACCGGATGAGAGCTGCGGGGAGAAGAGGGCTGCACCCGTGTTCTTTAACCCCCACTGCAGCTTTAAGGGCCTTAGGTTATTTTAGGAGGCAAAGGGCAGACAGCAACATCTGCTGGCAGCAGGAGCAGTGATGACCTCACACTTACATGGAACTCGGTGGTGTTGAGAATGTGACGCCCATCCGGACTCCAACACGAGGCCACCAGCCCCGCCGACCCCTCGTCTATCTTACAGTGCCAGCCTGGCTGCTCCAGGGACCACACCTAGGGCAGAGAGGAGACCAAGGAGTGCAGCAAACAGCTCGGCAGAGCCTCTGCTGCAGCAGCAGCACCACTGCTGAAGGCAGGCTCCTCCTGCAGGCAAGCCCTGAAAGCTCCAAAGCCATGAAGGACTGGCGCTGGATCCCGCTCCACAGGTAAGTCCTGCACCTCTGCCCCTCCACACAAACCATGAGCTGAGTGGTTGCTTTATCTCTGTGACAAATATTCTGGGCATCCAATGCTTTAAAGATCAAATCTGAGCACCAAGTTTGCATGGGTTTGTTTTCTTACTGAAGGGAGAAACCCCAGGATGGTCCCCAGCTTGGATTTGTTTCCACGAGTATTTTTTGTGTGTTTGTTTCTTTGCAAATGGCTTTTAAAGTGGTTCTTTGTTCGTGGCTTTGAAATTACTGGCAGGCTGGGATGTCCCCACGCCACACAGTGCCAGTGACATCAAGGACTTCAGCAAAAGCCCTGTCTGAGAGCTGTCCCTCCCAGCACACAGCAGTGCCCTGGTTTTGTCCTCACCTGCACGATCCCACGCTTGTACATGGCACACAGGATGAAGAGGGAGTCTGATGACCACTCTATGTACTGGATCTGGTCCAAGCAGGTGTAGAGCTGGAGGACCTGGAGGCTGCTGGCATCCCGAACCACCAGGCGGTACTGGACACATGATGCCTGGGCAGGGGCAAAGGCAGCGCTGAGCTGGGGCAGCAGGCTGGCTCCGGGGCTGCCACTAAGCTCGGTGCTCTCGTTGGGTTTGCACGTCTCAGACTCAGGAGCTTAACCGCGGAAGGGCTTGAGCTATGCTGTGCTCTGCTGCAAGCCACAGCACACCAGGAGGGGTGAGGTGAAAGCAAAGAATCCTCATTCACCCTGTTGCTGCTGGGCAACCGATTCTACCTCAAAAAACGTTACTCTGTCTCATTCTTTGTCGTTGACGGTCGGATGACCTTTAAAAACCCCTTCCAACCCAACCAGTCTGTGACTCCACAGCTATCATCTTACTCGATTAACCTTAACCAGCTTCCCATTACAACGATGCCTGATGGCTAAAAGCCTCCTAGCAAGCAAGGAGGTCCACAGACACATTTGAGAGCAGCTCAATCGCTGCCTCTTCATTCCCCGGCTTTGGAGGTGGCAGCGCTGGGCAGGCTGCTGACAGACTCCATAGGGGCTGCCCCGCGGCCCCGGTGCGGAGGCGGCCGGTGGATGCCGCTGCACCGAAAGCACCGGGCTGGCTCCACTAGCTACCATAGCAGGGAGATGCCATTTCCCGGTGGTCGGTCACTCGGCCCCGCGTCGGGCCTCCGCGATACCGCTTGGCCCAATCCCCTCAGGCCGCGGTCGGCAGCGGCCCCGGTGCGGCGCGTCGCCCTTCAGCGCCTACTCACCAGGCATTTGCCGTCGGGAGAGAAGCGGCCGAGCAGGCCGGAGAGCTTAAATAGCTCCGAGAAGTTCATGGCAAGGCTCGGAGTGGGGGAACGAAGAGCGCCGCCATTCAAACCCGCCCGCTCCGCTCCGCCTGCGGCCACCGGGGCGGCCCGCGGCGGAAACGGGCGGAAGGGGCGGGAGCGGAGCTGGATGCGCGGCCAATGGGAACGCGGAGGGGGCGGGAGCGGGGCTGGTTGCGGGGCCAATGGGAGGAGCCGCCACGGGGCACACCGGGAGCTGCAGTCCGGCTGCTACTGGCGGGCGGCGGCGGGAAGCGAGCGGCAGGCGAGCGGCAGGCGAGCGGCAGGCGAGCGGCAGGCGAGCGGCAATCTGTCTGGCGGCCGTGATTGGTATGCAGATGAGGCGCGGCGTGGGCCAGGCCTCCCCGCAGCCCCAGAGCTCCCCCATTGGACGCCGTTCCGCGGGCAGCGTCCCGCGCCTGAGTTCGTTCCGGCTAATTACTGCTCCTGGCTAATTGCTGGCAGCAGGAGCGGTGTCCTGCAAGGCTCCCGGCGGCGGTGTGAGCGCACCGGCAGGTGCCGTGCTGATGGAGCTGGAGTGAATGAATAGCGGCTTGGAGGAGAAGGGGGGAAAACTAACCGAGGAGCGAGTTAGAGGGGGTCCAGCCTGGATCACCCCTCCCAGGTACAAGTTCCTTCGGGACGCAGCCGGCCCGGAGCAGCCACCTGCCCTGGAGCAGAGGCACAGACAGAATCAAGCACTTTGGAAGAGACCTCCAAGCTCATTCACCCCAACCTATCACCCAACACTAGCCAATCAACCAGACCATGGCACTAAGTGCTCCATCCAGGCTTTCTTGAACACCTTCAGGGATGATGACTCCACCACCTCCCTGGGCAGCCCATTCCAATGCCAATCACTCTCTCTGGCAAGAAATTCCTAACATCCAGCCTAGACCTCCGCTGGCACAAGTGGAGACTGTGATGGGACATTGATGTCCTAAAATTGTGCAGCCTTTCAGACACCCAGCACCAAAGCCCTCTTGTGTCCCCTGCTGCTCAAGTGCCACCCAGCAGTGTGTGTAGGGAGTTTACAGAGGTCCTATCTTTGGTCCTACCATCTCATGCCCCTTGCATTCAAGGGTAGGCAGTGAGCCCCTTTGTGGGTCCAAGCCCAGCTCCTGTGCCCTGGGAGAGCTGTGCTCTGGGTTGGGGTCCCCTCCTCGTTTGGGGAATGCAATCACTGCCATCTGAAAAACAAACCTTGGGATCCAAGCAAAGGTTCCAGTCTTGTTTTCATTCTGGCTTAGGTATCTAGGCCCTCAAGACCAGTTGTGGCATCTTGGTCGTGTGTAAGGGCTGGAAAATGCATCCACCCTGCCCATGGCAAAGGGACAGACTGTGACAGCTGCTCCACAGCCACTGTCTGCCCTGAGAGCAACCTGGGGGGGGCTGTGAGCAGGGCACTGCTCAGTCTCTAAATGCAAGCAGGGGGCTGCAGGACTGATTGCACCATGAGGACACTGTTTGCCTGCCCCCTCCCCCCCTCCCCAAGCCACCAAGCACAGGCTGCAGGGCAGTCAAGCAACAAAGCAGCAGGTGTTGGAAATGGCAACCAGGAAGGAGGGCTGGCAGTGAGTCCATAGAGTAGGGTCTCATGACTGATGGGTTTTAACCAAAAATATCCATTCTCCATTTCAGCCCAGGCTTGATGGGGCCCTGAGCAGCCTGATTTAGTTGGAGATGTCCCTGCTGACTGCTGGGGCATTGGAAAAGACTACCTTTGAGCATCTCTGTTGCAAGCTGATGCATTCTGTGATTCTATGATCCATCCATTGCCACTCTAGGTGCCCCCTGACACCCATGGTGATAAGCAGTGTGGTGGTCTTGCTGGTCTCCCAGGCAACCTGTTCCACCATTCTCACTGGGAAGAATTTCTTCCTAACCAGTCTCAATCTCCCCTCTTCCATCTTCAATCCATTCCCTCTCATCCTGTCACTGCCAGACCTCCCCAGCTCTCTTGTAGCCCCCTTTAGGTACTGGAAGGCTGATCTAAGGTCTCCCTGAAGCTTTGTCATCAAGCAGCAGATGAGCTGCTCACTGTGACCAGCACGAACTCAAACCCAACCTTCTTTGGGGCTGCTCTATGCTGAGTGGCTGAAGAGCAGCCAGGCAGAAAGGGACCTGGGGGTGCTGGTAGAGTGTAGCTGAACAAGAGCCAGCAGTGTGCCCAGGTGGGCAGGAGAGCCAATGGCATCCTGGCCTGGCTCAGGAGCAGTGTGGCCAGCAGGAGCAGGGAGGTTCTTCTGCCCCTGTGCTCAGCACTGCTCAGGCCACACCTTGAGTGCTGTGTCCAGTTCTGGGCCACTCAATTCAAGAGAGATGTTGAGGTGCTGGAAGGTGCCCAGAGAAGGGCAGCAAGGCTGGGGAGGGGCCTGGAGCACAGCCCTGTGAGGAGAGGCTGAGGGAGCTGGGGGTGTGCAGCCTGCACAAGAGGAGGCTCAGGGCAGAGCTCATTGCTCTCTGCAGCTACCTGAAGGGAGGTTGTGGCCAGATGGGGTTGGGCTCTGCTACCAGGCACCCAACAACAGAAAGAGGGGACACAGCCCCAAACTGTGCCAGGGGAGCTCTAGACTGAATGTTAGGAGGAAGTTGTTGCCAGCAAGAGTGATTGGCATTGGAATGGGCTGCCCAGGGAGGTGGTGGAGTCACTGTCCCTGGAGGTGTTGAAGCAAAGCCTGGCTGGGGCACTGAGTGCCATGGTCTGGTTGATTGGCTGGGGCTGGGTGCTAGGTTGGGCTGGATGAGCTTGGAGGTCTCTTCTAACCTGGTTGGTTCTATGATTCTATGACTCTATGAGTGTCCTTCCCGTAGTGACTGACCCCTGCAGCCCCCTCAAGCACAGCTCTGCAGGGAGCCCACTGCTGCCGGAGCCCCACAGACCAGCTTGCCCCGAATCCCTTTGGCACTGGTGACCAGCTTAATTCCCTGACACGCTTGGCTGAGCATTCCCCACCCCCTTGCAACTGCCTCCTATTCCAGGAAGGAGCACAGGAGCTTTTGCCTCACTTTTCACATAGCTTTCAGCAGCTCCAATGTCATCGCCTAGGCGACCGGGACGCTACTTGTAGTGCAGTGAGTAACAGAGATCCTCAGCCCCAGGCCACTCCTGCCCACGGGAGACCTCCGGAGGGACCTGCAACACTTGGGGACACAGAGCAGGTAGGAGGAACAACCCCAGCAAAAGGAAAGCCCTTGCTCTGTGTGTGTGTGTGTGTGTGTGTGTGTGAGTGACCCAACACGACCCTCTCCCCGGGGCTTGGTAACGCTGCTGGAAGATGATTTGTGTCCCTGTTGCTTTGCAGGCTTAGTGACACAATGGCAAAGCCTCTTGGAAAGTTTGCTCCCAAGTGCCTTAAATCCGGAGTTAAAGCTCTTGTGGAGGTCAAACTGGCCAAGCCTTGAATGGGGAAAGCAGTGGTGGGGCTGGGGACCAGCAGGGTGCTGAGGCTGGGGACCAGCAGGGTGCTGAGGCTGGCTCCTGCCACCGGCTCCTGAGGCAGGGCTGGGGTTTGGCTGTCGGAGAGGGCAGCAGGGGCAGTTGGCTGGTTTAGCTTCTTGCTCCATCATGAGCTACCTGTTGATGTCTGCCCATCAGAGAGGATTTCTGCTGCACTTACCTCCTCCTCCAGAAGGAAAAGAGTTCATAGACTCCTGGACCCCAATGTGCTGCAGGAAAGCTCCCTTGCTTTTGGTTGCAAAGCCTCATTTTGGAGGTGTGAGTTTAACCATCTGGGAGAACTGAGCAGTGGTGCTGGCACCTTGGGGTCTGTCAGCAGCCTGCAAACATTAATTTGTTTGCTGGGTGAGCTCAAAAGTTCTTCTTGTGCAGAGGAAGGGAGAGGAGAAGGTTTTGTGCATTGATCTCCCTTTGAGGTGGCTGCAAATTGTTGTCAGGCTCCCTTCTGGGCTGTCAGAGCAGCAGGACAGCCATGGAGGTGTCACTGCTGGCTGAAACATTGCAAGAGACCTTTCTCAGGGCCTTGGACTGGGGCTTAAAATAATGCTGAGATCAAAGATGTTCCTCCTGGAGACTACAGCAAGTCAGCTGCTGGGCATCACTCTCAGCCTCCCTTACACCTGCAGCACCTCCTCTCCTTCCTGGTGTAGGTGATAGGAGGAAGTTGGGTTTGTGATCGTTCTGGGAACCTTCTGTGGTCAGAGCTCAGCCCCTGGGCTGCATGAAGCACGTCTGGATGCTGCAGGTTCATCTGCTCTGCTTCTCCAGGCAGCTCTTCTCCCATCTGCGGGTGACTGTAGTGGACCTTGCTGTGTGATTTTGTTTTCCTCGTGTCCCTGGACCTGCTTCAGCTCAGCTGGGGCCTTTTGGATAGAGCCAAAGGCACAGTGGTGGGGAAAGGACTGAGGACCCTCCATTTTCATCCTCAGCTTTGGGAATTACTTCAGTGAGAGGGCCCCCAGAGCCCCCCAACCCAGCTCTCTCCCACATCCCCAAGGAGGTGGCAAACCCCAGCTCAGTGCTCAGTAGGCTGGGCTGAGCTCCAGCAGAAGTGAAGGTGCCAGGTGGCCTCTTTGCAAGCTTCCCCTCCACACTCCAGCAGGTTTTATTCCATGTGCAGTTTCCCTGCAATGCGCTGACCAGCAACAGAGGGAAGCAGCAATCCAGGGAACGGGAGCAGGGGCAGAGCAGCTCTCCCAGGCAAAACCAAGCAGATCACAGCAGCAGCTCAGCACCCAGCACCTAAGCCCCTGCTTCACCTCTCTGGAACTTTCTGCCTCCAGAAGGCTGCCATAAATGTGGTGCCCATCCTGCTGTAGGCTCCCTGGGCTCTCTGAGTGCCTACCATACCAGGCAGCCCCCTTGACCTCATCACCTCCCTGCTGAGCTGGGGCAGGAGGGATGAAGGACTCCTTGTGGAGCCCTTCCCTGGGTAAAGAGACCTTTTGTTTAGTAAGCAGGTTAGGGGCTCTGGGGGAAGTTAACTCCTCACGGTGGGGGCTTGGCTAGAGAACTCTTTCTGGCAGAAGCTGCTGCTGGCTCAGGTCTTTGGTTCTGGGAAGCTAACACAGTTCTGGCAGAGCTGAAACAGCCTCCAAACAGACCAGTGGCAGAGAAGCTGAGCCTGGGCTGTGGCTGCAATCCAGCTCTGGATCAGCCTCTGCTGAGGTACTTAGCTCTAGGTTAGTTGTCTCCCAGTGCCCTTTACATAGCCCATGGGCACAGGGAGCCTCTGGTAAGGCTTCTCCTGCAGTGTGGAATGAGTCCCTGGAGCTCTTCCTACTTCACCTTTACTTTAGCTGTGCTACAGCCCCCACTGCTTCCTTCTGCTGGAGCTCACCATCAGAGCACCTTCCTGAGCTCCCATCTCCCAGAGCTCACCATCAGAGCACCTTCCTGAGCTCCCTTCTCCCAGAGCTCACCATCAGAGCACCTTCCTGAGCTCCCATCTCCCAGAGCTCTCCATCAGAGCACCTTCCTGAGCTCCCAACTCCCAGACCTCACCATCAGAGCACCTTCNTGAGCTCCCTTCTCCCAGAGCTCTCCATCAGAGCACCTTCCTGAGCTCCCTTCTCCCAGAGCTCTCCATCAGAGCACCTTCCTGAGCTCCCTTCTCCCAGAGCTCTCCATCAGAGCACCTTCCTGAGCTCCCTTCTCCCAGAGCTCTCCATCAGAGCACCTTCCTGAGCTCCCTTCTCCCAGAGCTCTCCATCAGAGCACCTTCCTGAGCTCCCTTCTCCCAGAGCTCTCCATCAGAGCACCTTCCTGAGCTCCCTTCTCCCAGAGCTCTCCATCAGAGCACCTTCCTGAGCTCCCTTCTCCCAGAGCTCTCCATCAGAGCACCTTCCTGAGCTCCCTTCTCCCAGAGCTCTCCATCAGAGCACCTTCCTGAGCTCCCTTCTCCCAGAGCTCTCCATCAGAGCACCTTCCTGAGCTCCCTTCTCCCAGAGCTCTCCATCAGAGCACCTTCCTGAGCTCCCTTCTCCCAGAGCTCTCCATCAGAGCACCTTCCTGAGCTCCCTTCTCCCAGAGCTCTCCATCAGAGCACCTTCCTGAGCTCCCTTCTCCCAGAGCTCTCCATCAGAGCACCTTCCTGAGCTCCCTTCTCCCAGAGCTCTCCATCAGAGCACCTTCCTGAGCTCCCTAAGCTCTCCTTGCATCACCAGGCTCTAAGTGGCACCTCGGTTTAGTACAAATGATGCTGCTATTGGCACTGCTACCAACCTGTGCCAGTCCTGCTTGCAGAGCCTTCCTGTTAGCTGCCAGGCTGCCATTGGTGCTGCAGAGACACCTGCCCAGGCTGTGCAGAGCCCACTGCAGCAGGGGTGTGCTAACAGCCCCCCACAGCCCAGCAGCTCTTCCTGCTGCAGGGAGCTGCTGGCAGCTGCTGGCCTGACTCTGCAAGCTCTGCTGAGGAACTTCTGCAACGCCCTGAACGCTGCTCAGAGTCCTCTCCTCTCGAGGAGTGCAGCAGCCACGTGGGCACAGCTGGTGTCACCCAGCAGGGCACAGGCTAGGGCACTGCAGAGGTGCTGCCTGCAGCCCAGGGAAGGGCCTTCCTGAAGCTCCTTCCTGAAGGTGCCTCCGTGCCAGGGAAAGCAGCGTGGGAGCAGGGTAAGGCCACCAGCAGTCACCCACCGTGGCTCCAGGCTCTGTCTCTTCTCAAAGCTGCCACCTGGGCCCTTTCTTTTCTCTTCGTGGGATGAGGAGGGATGGGAGGATCCCAGGCCTTGCCTGCTGGTTGCTGTGTGATGAGAGCCGAGGAGCAGGAGCCTTCCTCCTCCCTCTGAAGAGTATCCGTGGGTGCTGTGTCTGGCGGGGGTGGAAGGCAGTGCCCGGGATGAGCTGTCGAGGGACACCATCCTGCTTTCATTTTCACTCTTGGTCCCTGCAGCCACTGGGTCCCCAGGAGGCTCGGAGGGGCCTGAGTGCCCCCCTGAAACTCTCAGGTAGAAAGTGGCTGCCTCGTGCTGGGCAGAGCGAGCCCCAGGGCAGGAAGTTCTCAGGCTTTCACTATGAGATGTTGGTACCGAGCTGAATCGAGCTGCTGGCACTGCTGTGGGGAGCAGGAGCAGCCAGATGATAGCTGGGAACCATCCGTGGGCAAGGAGGTAGAGCTGCTGCTTCCAGGGAGAAGGTAAGTGAGGAAGAGGAGGAGGAGAGGCTGCCAGTGTAAGGAAGGCAGCGTGGGGCTCAAGATGGCTCCGTGAAATGTGCTGCTGCTGCCGCTGGGCTTGCAGAGGTGCTGGGCACACAGCAGGAGCTCAGCTACACTGGAGCACCCCAAGGACATCTGGAATGGGGGCCCTGGGATCAGTGCTCAGCAGGAATGGGCTGGCATCCCACACCCTGCTGCACTGGGGCCTGTGCCATCATCCCCAGCAATGCCATTCCCAGCAGTGCCATCCTGCAGGGAACCTGCTGGGGTTCCTCTGCTGTCTGCAGTGCTACTCTGCAGGGAAGCTGCTCCCACACTGTCCTGTGCAAGCTTCTTTCTGGTGCAGGAGCTTCTGAGGCAGGCCAAGCTGGGTGTGTGTCCTTGCATATCAGCCCTGGCCTGCAGACTCTCCACCACGTGCCCTCCGGGGCTCTGGTCCCTGCTGTGCCACCAGGAATGAGGTGGGAAGCTCCTGCCCTTCACTGGGCACTTTGGTGCTGTGAGGTGCCATCTGGCAATGATGACCTTGCTGTTTCTCTTTGTCCCCAGAGTGATTTACCCTTTGTCAGACTCCCCCTCTGTGAAGATGTCCCAGTCCTCTCCAGCTGATGAAGGCACAACCTTTGAGCACCTCTGGAGCACACTGTAAGTGGTCCTTGGTCCTCCTGAGGCAGAGGTGCCCTTTGCCCTGCCAGCACGTGTCACTGCTCTGTCCCAAAAGGACACAACTTCCAGTTTTCTCATGTATTCCTTTTCCACAGTGGGAATTCTGCTCCCAGCCTCTGATCTCTCTGCTCAGCCTATTTCTTTGGCCAGAGCCCTCTGCCCTGGTGACCCTGGGCAGCTCAGAGGCCATGGAGTGTGGACATGCTGAAAGCAGAGCCCCACAGACCTTGTTCCCAGCTGTTTCTGGGACCTTTCTGCCAAACCTTGAGCTGGGCTGTGGCAGGGGATGCTGGGCCCAAGCCTAGGAGGATGCTTTCTTACTCCTGAGCTCAAAGGCTTGCTGGCTGCTAACTGAAGTGGCTGTGGTCTGCACTTAGCCAGCTCCCAGGCACGCCAAGACTTTGGGCACCTTTCTGGCCTTTGAGACTCAGGCTCAGCAAGCAGGCAAAAGGTCTGCACTTCAGCTCATCCCCTTCCTCCCTCTCACCTGAAGCCATCCCAAGGTGACAGCCCAGAGCAGCTGGGTGGATCTAACACTTCCCATCTCTGCCTGCTTCCCCCAGCTGGGCTCACACCCGAGCAGAGCCTGCTCTGCCATCTGACAATACAGGCAGAGGGAGAAGTTGGGAAGGGGTCAGGGCTCAAGGGAATGGGGAGCTGGTGGGGATGCAGGTGGTGCTGGGGAGCAGGCAGGATGACTGTGCTGTCACCTTCTCCACAGGGAGCCTGACAGCACCTACTTTGACCTGCCTGCACCCAGCCACACGGGCAGCAATGAGGCCTCCGACCGCACAGAGGTGACCATGGATGTCTTCCAGATGAGAAGCATGAACGACTCAGTCATGGTGAGTGTGCTCAGGCAGCTCCTCAGCTGACAGAGGAGCATCCAGAATAGGGAGAAGGAAGACATTTTGTATGCTGAAGGTGGGGAGAGCCTGGCGCAGGCTGTCCAGACAGGTGGGAGATCTCCCATCCCCAGAACCGTTGCAGGTCGGCTTGGACCTAGATCAAAATGTTCCTGCTTGTTGCAGTGGCTCAGAGCTGGACCAGATGAGCTCAAAAGATCCCTGCCCACCCAGAGCAGTCTGTGACTGGCACACAGCAGCAGGGGCTCTGACGAGCTGCATGCTCACACAGGGCTGAGGAGAAGCTGCTCTGTACAAAAGCACTAAGGAGCAAAAGCTGTTTGTAAGCTGCTGGAAGGACTCTTTGCACTCACAGGGTCCAGCTCTGCTCCTTCCACATCCCCTGAGGGTCTGTGCCCTTCGCTCCAAGAATCCTAGAAGGGTTTGAGTTGGAAGGGACCTTAAAGATCATTCAGTTCCAACTCCCTGCCTTGGGCAGGGACACCTCCCACCAGCCCAGGCTGCTGTGCTTCCATCCAAAACCAAAGCACAGCCAGCAGGTGACACATCCAGGCCACCTGTTGGTGGTCCCTGCCCAGAGCAGGGTGTCCTCCCAGGAGCATCCCTGCAGCCGCTGCAGCAGCTCCAGCGTCTCCCTCCGGAAAGCTGCCGTTTCCCTCCAGGCCAGCTTGCAGCCCCTCCCCCAGCTCCCCTTTCCCTCTCTTTTCCCTCCTTTCCCTCCCTTCCCGGCTTTTGTCCGCGGGCAGGAGGCTGGCAGAGGAAGCAGGTGCTAATTGGGGAGCTGCCCCTTGCTGAGCTTTGCTGTCACCTCTCTTGTGCTTGAAGCTGAGCCTTGTGGAGCCTGGGGTGCTGGGCACGAGCTGGGCAGAGCCAGCTCCTGGGCCTGGACTGCTCTCTCTGGCCATCCATCCCTATCTATCCCTATCTATCCCTATCCCTCCACCCATCTAGATATCCATCCATCCATCCACACCTATCCATGGCCATTCATCCAGGTATCTATCCATAGTTGTCTCTCAGGATGTCTCTCTGGCCACCTATTCCTATCTCTCCCTATCTTTCCTTGCCTATCCCTATCTCTCCCTCTCTCTCCATCTGTGTCTGTCCACTGACACATCTCTCTATCCATCTCTCCTTATCTCTCCCTATGTCTCCATCTACCTATGTCTGTCCACTGACACATCTCTCTATCCATCTCTCCTTATCTCTCCCTATCTCTCTATCTACCTATGTCTGTCCACTGACATCTCTCTATCCATCTCTCCTTATCTCTTCCTATGTCTCCATCTACCTATGTCTATCCACTGACACATCTCTCTACCCATCTCTCCTTATCTCTCTGTGTCTCTCCATCTGTGTCTATCCACTGACACATCTCTCTATCCATCTCTCCTTATCTTTCCCTATCTCTCCATCTATCTTTCCTTATCTCTTCCTATGTCTCCATCTATCTATGTCTATCCACTGACTCACCTCTCTATCCATCTCCCCCTCTCTCTCCTCGCCTCTCCCTATCTCTCCACACTCGTCCATCCACACCACCCCACATCTCTCCATGCAGACAGGGACTGCCCACACCTCCCAGCTGTGGAGCTGTCCCAGAGGCACCGCAGGGTCTGGCTGCTGCCAGCACCCTGCCCTGGGCCTGCCGCTGGAGGCTGCTGGCCAGAAGGGCTCCCACCGCAGGCTGGCTGCTGCAGCCGGACCCCTGCTCTCCCTGCAGTGCGAGTGGTTGGTATCGCCCAGTCCACGGCTGGGCAAGCTGGGGCCTGCCCTGAGCCGTGCTGCATAGTCATGAGGGACAGAGGGGGTGGGCCCCGTTTTGTTGTTGGATGCAGCCTGTTGACAGAACTCGGGGAGATGCAAAAAGCCAAAGAGGCGGCAGCGGGCGGCGGACAGGTGCCCGGCGCAGCATCCCCGGCGCTGCCTCCTGCCACCCGCCCTCCCTGCCCACCGCCCCTGCTGCCACCCCGACCCCATGCCTCCCGTGGTGGGACCCTTCCCAGCGCGCCGTGACCCCCGAGACGACTAAAATGCTGTACATCAGCGACCCGATGCAGCAGTACCCCACGGTAGGTGCCACTGCTTCCCCAGGGCTTCACCTCGCCGCTCGGCTCTGCGCCCATCCTCTGCTGCTGGGCAGCAGCTGGGTGTGAGCTCTCCTCTGCCAGCTGAGCCTTCGTGCCTGATGCTGCCCAAAATGTGCCAGGGGCTTCTCAAGGTGCAGCCTTTCCCCATCCCATTGCTGTGCCAGCCCCATCCGTGGGCCATGGATGCTGCAACCTCGGTCGCTGTCTCTTGCTTTGCCTGCTGTGCTGCTTGCAGAGCTCAAGGGGTGATGAAAGGCTCTGGAGCACAGGGGTGCCAGGCTCCCTCACCTCTGGATGTGCAGGTGGGAGGGCTGTCAGCTGGAGCATCCTTCTGAGGTGCTCTGGGCATCACCAGCACCAGTTTGCAGTCCACTGAGGACCTCCTGAGCCAAACTCTCAGCGTGTGCATCAACCCCTGGCAGGTTTTCCTCTGTGGGAGGGTAGAGCAGATGAGATGGAGCCTGTGCTGCAGGTGATTGCTTTTCAGCCCTGTTCTCAGGGACTGTTTTCTTGGTCAGAAGGGTCTTGTGGCTGCTTTGTGGCACTTGGAAATGTTGGATGCAGGCATGGAGGTGGCACTTTGGGACATGGCTTGGTGGCCATGGGGGTGTTAGGTCAATGGTTGGACTCAATGATCTTAGAGGGTTTCTCCAACCCAAAAGATTCTGTGATTCTCTGGGTGCTGTGGAGATGGAAAGGTGCAGTGCTGGGCTTCCCAACCAGAAATTCCCTCCTTCCTGTTTTTCTCAGGTGTATTGGGACAAAGCAGGGATGTGCTGGATTCACTGGGAGGCACAGAGCTGTCCCTTGGGAGGTGGTGGCTGCTCCGCTTGTGGCTATTTGCCTTATTGCATGGATGAATGTGAGTGTGGGTGGCCAGGGGGCTGGTTACAGACACACACAGGAGCTGTGCTGGCTGCATTGACACACCCAGGCAAACCCCCAAACCTTCCCTTTCCCTCCTCAGGGAATGTTTCCAAAATGTAGTCAGTTTAAGAAACATTTTTCCCCCTGCACCTGTTTGGGGTTTCTCTGCCAATGGATTTGCAGAGCCTCAACATTCAGGGTGCTGCCAGGAGATCCCAGCTCAGGGTGGCCAGCCCAGCTCCCAGAGGTGAAGCCTTGCAGCTCACATCTCCCTGTGGGAAGAGGCTGTTGTTTTTCCTAAGGCTCTCTCCATACAGGGGTTGGGATGCTTATCACCGTGGGTTGGTCCAAATTGCTCTGCCTGTTGAGCTTTGCAAACACAGGTTTCAGCTGCTCTCCTCCTGGCTCTGGAGTCACACTGTCACCTGGAGGTGACTTTTGTGGAGTCTTTTGTCTGCTCACTTCCAAAGGCCACCTCAGCCCCAGCCCATCCTGCAGCTGCCAGGCTCGTGGCTCCAGCAGTGGCTGCTGCTGGCTGCCCTGCCTGCAGCTTCTCTCCTGGGCACACAGGGAGCTGTGCAGGGTAGCTCTGCAGACCACCTGAGTTGCTCCTCAAACATCTACTCCTCACTCATTCCTAAATCAGGCATATGCCTGAGTCCCGGCCACATGCAACCTGTTTTCCAGGGTCCTTCTCTTACCCTAGGAGAGCAAAAGAGCTCAGTTGTGACAACCCTGGGCTGCAGATCAGCCCTGGCAGGCAGCAATCCCCTTTCCCCTCACTGCTCTTTCCCTGCTCAATACCTCAGCTTGGCTCCCCAAAGGCAGCTGTACCAATGCCACCTGCTACCAAGGCTGCCCTTCCCTGTAGACCCCCCCAGCAGCTGGGCAGTTCCCCAGCTGGCCAAGGGCTTTCCATGCACCCATTTTTGCTGAAGCTTCTCCTAGCTTTTCCTCCAGGTGAAGCCTGGGACTGTGGAAGGCTCGGGCAGGGGTGGGTCGTCTTTGCCTGGGCTATTTATAGAGCAGCAAGGAGAAATAGAGGGGTTTGTGCACATTTTTTAGGGGAGAACATGGCTGTATGTGTGAAAGCAAGCCAGGGCTTGTTCAGCATTCCTCCAGTTAGTCACAGGCTCTAACGACCTTGTGAGAGATGCAGACAAGAGGAGAACTTCCCTGGAGAAGGGCGATTGCCTCTAAACCATTGGAGATCGCAGCCGTTTGGGTGAGGTTGGGATCCCAAGTCAAAACACGTCTCTGATTCCTGAGCTGTGAGCCTTGCAGCCCTTCAGAGGAGCAGGCAGGTGGCTGAGCCTGCTCCTGTCCCACAGCCACCTTCCAGCAGCTCCTGGTTTCCCAGCTGGTGCTGGTGGCCAGAGGGAAGGTCCCTGCTGAGGCACGGGGGAGGCTGGGGCTGGGCGATGTGGGGAACGCAGGCAGGTGGTCCCATTCTGCACTGCTCAGGGTGCTGAGTGACCATGAAACAGCCAGGAGATGGCCACAATGTGGTCACCAGTGCCAGTGCCACCTCTGGTGGCCCACCAGGGTCACCTCTGGTGGTGGCAGAGTGCAAAGGGCAGGAGAACAACCCTCGAGCAGCTTGGGAATGGCAGATTCTGGGGTAAACCCCAGCCTGTCTGCTTGGAGAAAGAGTTGTGTTGGGAACAGTCATGGTTGAGATTTCTGGGGGGGTTAATATTAGTTTATTTCTCCACTGTGGGAAAAAAATGGGGAGGAGGGGGGTTGATCTGACTCTGAGATGAAGTATTAAGGCTGCCCTAGCCTGTGGCTTTCGAGCAGGTCACTTTGCCCAGGCTGTGCCTGCAAGCTGGCAGCTAGAAGTGTCTGGAATCGTTCAGAACGAGCAAAAATAGTGTGAAAAGTCAGGAGTTGGTTTCAGTCTCATGCCTGGAAGCAGAGCCACCACAGGTGTCCATAGGTCCCTTTGCTTTGTGACCACCCTGCCCCGTGCTGCACCCCAGCCCCACGCTTTGGAGGTTTGAGGTTTTCCCCAAATTAGCTCTGCACCAGCACAGGCTGCTGACAGCAGCCAGCCAGGCTAGGAAATGAATTCCACAAACCACCATTCACAGCTGCCTCTTCTTGGGGAAACACTTCCAGAAGTTGGGGCGGGGGGGAGTGAATGGAGGTGGCTGGAGAAGGGTTTGGGTGTTCAGTGAGGTGGTGACAGAGGGCTGGTGGCCACCGCACGCTGGCGCTTTGTGCCAGGGCAGCTTCCCCAAGCCCTCCTCCACTGGAAGGGCCACCACTGAAAAGAATCCTGGGGGCTTTAGGATGGAGCTGTCACTCCCTGTGCCACAGTGGGACATGTCCCACACCTGAGCAAACCCTGGGAAACCCCTGCCAGTCGCAGGGGGAGCGCTGGGCGAGCAGCAGCCGCAGGGCCGGCGGCAGGGCGCCGGCTGCCGAGCGCAGCGAGGGGACTGCTCCCAGCGCCGGGACCTCAGTCTCTGCACAAGCGGTGACCTGCTCGGCACCCCGAGAGACCCAGACCCGCTCTCCCGGCTGCTCTTCCCACATGCTGGCCCTTTAAGGAGGCTGTAACAGGACACCTGGAGCCCCGCAGAAGCGTGGCTGAGGTTTCCATGTCTCTAAACTGGCTGGTGTTTTCTTTTTTCCCTCCTCCCCTTTTCCCTTCCTCCAGTCCCAGTTCAATTTGTTGAACAGCAGCATGGATCAGAGCATCGGCAGCAGAGCAGCCTCTACCAGCCCCTACAGCTCCGAGCACACCTCCAATGTCCCCACGCATTCGCCCTACTCCCAGCCCAGCTCTACCTTCGACGCCATGTCCCCGGCCCCCGTCATCCCCTCCAACACCGACTACCCCGGGCCACACCACTTCGAGGTGACCTTCCAGCAATCCAGCACCGCCAAGTCGGCCACCTGGACAGTAAGTTGCACCTTCTTCTTGCCTCCCCCTCCGGAGATGCTTGCTTCTACTGACTGGCTTTGACCGGCTGCCTGTGAGCACCTCGATGTCTCAACGGGTGCTTGGCTGTGGGATGCAGAGGGAACGTGTGGGGACCTGATGGGGACTTTTCCAGGTGGTCCCAGAGAGCAAAACGTGCAGGGAAATGTCAGTGCTTGCTTTTCAGGGCTTTGCTGCTGAAGCAGAGTGGTTGGAATGTTGCTTCTCTCAGGGAAGTTCCTAAACTGGGGGGGGTAGATGTCCCCAAAAATCAGAAAGCTGAAGTGTCCCGGGCAGGTGCCTGTTCCCGTGGTGCTCCCCAGCGTGTTTGCCAGCGACCGCTGGCAGTGGGAGAGCCCTTGGCTTGCCTCTGCAGGGGCTGTTCTCGTCTTCACCACAAATTCTTGACGATCGCTCAGGATCCTTTCTCACCTCCACCAGAAGGGTCTCTGGATCTCTGGAACCCCGGAGCGAAGAGGCAGGGGAGGTTGCACAGCTCAGAGGGGTCGCTGCACGGCATCGCGCCGGCCGCGGCAGCCTGCGGATGCAACTTCGGTCCCCACCGGTCTGACCCCGCACCGGCAGCGCTGCACAGGAGCCCTCTGCAGCTCAGGGACCCAGCAACGGGGCAGGGCATGCGAGGGCTGCTTTGTCCTTTGTGACAAACGGTCCCCAGCTCACAGCCTGGCTCCTGGCTGAACGTGGCACCGTCTGTGTTTGTGGGAGCTGGTGGCACTCGTGGTGGCGTCGGAGCTTTTCTGCGGCGGCTCCTCCCGGGAGAGCTGGAGCCAGGCAGGTCTCCTCCTCACAAGGTCCTCGGTTCACAGCCCTGGCTCCTGGCTGAGCGTGGCGCTGCCTCTGTTTTAAAGAGTAAGTGGCACTTGTGGTTGCTTTCGGAGTATTTTTTGCCACGGGTTCCTCCGGGAGCACCTGGGAGAGCTGCTCAACAGCACACTGGAGCCAGGCAGGTTTGCTCCTCAGGGAATCAAGTAGTGGTGATCAAGGGCACAATGTCCACCTGCAGACCAGTGCCAAGTGGTGTCCCTCAGGGGTCAGTGCTGGCACCAGTGCTGTTTAACATCTTTGTCAGTGCCATGGACAGAGGAATCAGTGCAGCCTCAGCAAGTGTGCAGCTGGCACCAAGCTGTGTGGCAGTCACTTGCTAGAGGGCAGGGATCCATCCAGAGGGACCTGGACAGGCTGCAGAGCTGTGCCCAGGCCAAACCCAGGACATTCAACAAGGCCAAGTGTAAGGTCCTGCACCTGGGTAGGCACAATGCCAAGCACAACTCCAGGCTGGGTGGGGAATGGCTGAGAGCAGCCCTGAGGAACAGGTCCTGGGGGTCTGGGGTGAGGAAAAGCTCAACCTGAGGCTGCAGTGTGAGTGCAGCCCAGACAGCAACTGTGTGCTGGGCTGCAGCAAGAGCAGTGTGGGCAGCAGGGCAAGGGAGGGGATTGTGCCCCTTGGCTCTGCTCTCCTCAGACCCCACCTGCAGTCCTGGGTGCAGTTCTGGAGCCCCCAGCACAGGAAGGACATGGAAGTGTTGGAGCGGGTCCAGAGGAGGCCACCAAGATGCTGAGAGGGCTGCAGCAGCTCTGCTGTGAGGACAGGCTGAGAGAGTTGGGGCTCTGCAGCCTGGAGAAGAGAAGGCTTCCAGGAGACCTTAGAGTAGCCTTCCAGGATCTGAAGGGGGCTACAGGAAGGCTGGGGAGGGACTATTGACAAGGTCTTGGAATGCCAGGACAAGGGGAATGGGTTTGAAGTGTCAGAGGGGAGATTGAAAGTGGATGTTAGGAGGAAGTTGTTTGCAGTGAGGGTGGTGAGACACTGGCACAGGTTGCCCAGGGAGGTTGTGGCTGCTCCCTCCCTGGAGGTGTTCAAGGCCAGGTTGGATGAGGCCTTGAGTGAGCTGTGCTAGTGGGAGGTGTCCCTGCCTATGGCAGGGGGTTGGAACTCGATGGTCCTTGAGGTCCCTTCCAACCTTCCCATTCTATGATTCTATGAATCCTTAGCTGAGTGGAAAGGCTGGGACCAAATAAGTGCCATGAGAAGACAGGGATGGAATTTCCTGCAGGACTGGGGTTTGACAGCAGCGTGGAGCAGGCAGAGCAGAGCAGGAGCAATGGATCAACCTGGGGGGTGGTAATGACTTGGAGTTTTGGAAGCTGATGGGTTTCACTGCCAAGAGTCCTCCTGTGTGGACAGAGAGCATCTAAGGATGCTTTGGTGTGGGCAGAGCCCAGGCTGTGGCTGGTAGGTGCTGCTGCATTTGCTGTGGACTGTGGCACAGTGGCTGTAGGCAGAAAGGTCCAGGCTGTGGCCAGGTCTGTCTCCTGGGCAGGTGGAGTGGGAAGACCAACAGGGAGCTGATGCTTGTGAGCTTCACTGATGAGTTGAGCTGCTGCAGGGCTTGGACCAGCCCAGACTGTCCCAGCATCACCTGGTGCTCCTCTAGCTGTCCTGTCCCACCAGGAGCTGTGCTGACCAGAACAGGATTGCTTATGCCCAAGCCTTGGTGTTAAGGTTGAGTGCCACACTGATGCTTTAGGAGCTCTCCTAGCCTTGGAGGAGCAGCTGGACACCAGAGATGCCCAGTGAACGTGCCATGGGCCATGCCAGCACCTGTAGGGGATGCTCCAGCCAGGACTGGGAGCTGAGGCTGCAAAAGGGACAGAGTGGAGAAGGTAAGACCAGCTTGGACACCTGGCAGGGCAGTCTCAGGATGGGGTGTGGACCTCTGAGCCTCACTGCTGGGGGCGTTGCTCATCCCCAAAAGCAGGCTGGCTGCAGGAGTGGTGCCCACCAGCCCTGATTTCACTCTGCTGAAGCTGAGCCTTGTGGAGAACAGAGATGGGTCAGCAGCACCTCCCACCTTGGTGAGCATGGGGATTGTTTCAAGCTGTGCAGGGCACTGCCCCGGGTGCAGCCTGCCTGGCCGTGTCTCTGCTGCTGGAGGAGCAGTCCTGCGGTGACTGCCAGCCTGCCTCTGTCTCCGCCTGCCTGGTGGCTGTCACAGCCACGCAGCTGCATGGTTTGTGCTGGCAGGTGGAGCTGCTGCCTTCTTCCCGCTCACTTGGAGCTCTGCACTGCCACTGCCACACCTGAGGGTCTGTCCTGATTCAGCAGGGGCAGGAATCACCAACCCCTAGTTTTGGGGCCAGTCGGTGGACGATGATCCCCACTCAACCTGGTTCTCTGCAGCAGCTGGGAATGTGGCTGGGAATCTGGATGCAGCAGCCAACAAGGGAGACCAGGAAAGCTGCAGGAAATGCAGGTGCTTGGGAAGGAAAGCTAAAGGTGAGGTCAGCAGGGCTGGGGACAGTGACATCTGATGGCTCAGAGGTGGTCCAGCCAGGGGCACCTCAGTTAACCACCTGGGTGTGCTGAAGGATGTGGGAGGTTTGATTCAGCTCTTGGAAAGAAGAAGCAGTAGAAGGCATCTCCTGCTTCACCCACATCTGGGAAGCCTCACAGCTTGTCAATGCTTTAGAATTAACCACAGCAAATGATTTAGGCCAGCACCATGGCAGGCACTGACCATAAATCTGGTGGAGTCAGGCAGCATTTGGGGCAGTGAGGAGACCTCTGCCCTTGGGAAGGCTCTGCTGGACCAGCAGCTCCAGAGGCATCCTGCAGTCTGGGGTTGGATCACAGAGAACTGGCCAAGGAGATGCTGACAGCTGACAGAGAGGCAATGCCAAACCAAACAGTTCAGTGCCAGCTGTCCTGTCAAACAAGCTGACAAGATTTGCTTGGTGGAAGAGTGGAAGAGTTTGTCTTCTCAGAGCCTCAATTTGGCTTCTCAGGGCCTCAGTTTGGCTTCTCAGAGCCTCAATTTGGCTTCTGAAGGCCTCAGTTTGGCTTCTCAGAGCCTCAATTTGGCTTCTCAGGGCCTCAATTTGGCTTCTCAGAGCCTCAATTTGGCTTCTCAGGGCCTCAGTTTGGCTT
>VWZE01023762.1:0-10115 GCA_013396675.1 Eubucco bourcierii
TTACTGACCCAGATTGCAATTACAGAACCCCTGCATGGTCCAGATTCCAATCCCAGAGCCTCTTGCTGATCCAGACTGCAATTATGGAACCTCTGCACGATCCAGATCCAGATTCCAGCCCCTTGTAGGCCTGTCCCACTGACATGCAGTGAAGCACTTCAAGGGTTCTGTATGACTGAGAGTAAGGATAAGTGAAGACAACAGGGAATGGAACCTCTGCACGATCCAGATCCAGATTCCAGCCCCTTGTAGGCCTGTCCCACTGACATGCAGTGAAGCACTTCAAGGGTTCTGTATGACTGAGAGTAAGGATAAGTGAAGACAACAGGGAATGGAACCTCTGCACGATCCAGATCCAGATTCCAGCCCCTTGTAGGCCTGTCCCACTGACATGCAGTGAAGCACTTCAAGGGTTCTGTATGACTGAGAGTAAGGATAAGTGAAGACAACAGGGACTTACTAAATTTAATAGCAAAGTAGCTTCCAAGTGATGAATATCTGCTGCAAAAGTTAGTAAATAAAATGTAAAACTGTACTTCTCAAGACATGCTGATAAAGCTTAAAGAGAAAAGAGCTGGCCTGCCTTGTAACTAATGAAGATGTTGCTTGGCCTCAGTGTAATTGCTGCTGTCTGCTGACAGGGCACTTCTGTCAGCCAGATGTTTTTCATTTTGAGGCATGGCCACTTGATAAAACTGTTCTTAAACCATAAATAAAGGAGGAAACTGTTGCGTGGGTTCCATTTTTTCCCTTCGCAATTTAGATTATTGGTGATAAAAAAGGTCATGGGTTGAGGTCAACACTTGTGTAAAAGATTCAGCACAACAGCCTCTGCATCAGTTAAAACTTTCCTTTCCCTTGGAGGGTTTTGCAGATTCCATCTTCATAAGCACTTATTGCTTGGTAGATGGCAACACAGACTCACCTTTGGATCAAGTGCTTGCTGCAGGAACATCTGTAAGTAGAAGTTGGTGTTCTAAAGTGTGCAGCCCAGTGACAGCCAAATGAGCTTCCAAAGGTTGAATCAGCAGGGAAAATCTCAAGATCTTGAGGTTTCACTTTTCTGAATGTTTTCCTCTGTCTTATTTCCTATTTCTTGTTTCTCTCTGGTCCTGGAAGCACAGGATTCTACCCTCCCACAAGGTGTCAGTTTGTCGTTTGCAGGGCCACATAACTTCCACATCTTGCCAAAGTCAAACAGAACATCAACCAACTAAATATGTCACTGAGGTTCCCTGGCTGTAACAAAGCCAACTGCACCAGTTCTGCTACAGGCCTTTTGCCTTTCAGTTCTTAGGATTTCATGGCACAGGGGCAGGAACCAGCTGATCTGTAAGGTCCTTTTCAATCATTCTACAATTCTGTGAATAACCTAAACTACTAAAAGTAAAGCAGAAGTGAGCTTCTTTATTTACTGCCCACTGTAAGTGCTCACAAACTTACTTCTAGTCATAGAATCATAGAATGGGAAGGTTGGAAGGGACCTCAAGGATCATCCAGCTCCAACCCCTTGCCATAGGCAGGGACACCTCCCACTAGCACAGGTCACTCAAGGCCTCCTCCAACCTGGCCTTGAACACCTCCAGGGAGGGAGCAGTCACAACCTCCTTGGGCAACCTGTGCCAGTGTCTCACCACCCTCACTCCAAACAACTTCCTCCTAACATCCAGTCTAAATCTCCCCTCTGCCAGTTCAAACCCATTGCCCCTTGTCCTGGCATTCCCAGACCTTGTCAATAGTCCCTCCCCAGCCTTCCTGTAGCCCCCTTCATATCCTGGAAGGCTACTCTAAGGTCTCCTGGAAGCTTTCTCTTCTCCAGGCTGCAGAGCCCCAACTCTCTCAGCCTGTCCTTATAGCAGAGCTGCTGCAGCCCTCTCAGCATCTTGGTGGCCTCCTCTGGACTGGCTCCCACACTTCCATGTCCTTCCTGTGCTGGGGGCTCCAGAACTGCACCCAGGACTGCAGCTGGGGTCTGAGGAGAGCAGAGCCAAGGGGCACAATCCCCTCCCTTGCCCTGCTGCCCACACTGCTCTTGCTGCAGCCCAGCACACAGTTGCTGTCTGGGCTGCACTCACACTGCAGGCTCCTGTTGAGCTTTTCCTCACCCCACACCCCCAGGGCCTGTTCCTCAGGGCTGCTCTCAGCCATTCCCCACCCAGCCTGAAGCTGTGCTTGAGATTGTGCCTACCCAGGTGCAGGACCTTACACTTGGCCATGCCCTGCTGACTTGCATGTCAGATCCTTGCTGTGAGAGAAGGCAGCAATGCCTGTGGAGCCATGAAGGATATTTCTTCTTTTTTTTTTTTTTTTAATTCTGAGTTTGGTATTCTCCAAATAAAAATAAATGATGCACTTGACTGGCCAACTGTGCATTGCCTTAAATCATCAGACAGCAAATAGTTCCAAGAAGAGAGAAAATGAAAACTAATTAGATTCATGAATCATAATTGCTTTGGCAAAGGCAGGCAGCTTATTTCCACAGAGGGTGAGTAGGGAAAGACCTCTGAGTATCCAACAGGGCACTGTTCCTACAGACATGCTCCTTAGTCAGTAGAGAGGAAGGTCAGGCTTTGGTTGCTTACCCACTCAGGCCAACCTCTGTGTAATGGAGGGGTAATTAATTGATGTAGATATGATTTTCAAAACTTAATATTGTTTATTAGTTTTCAATATTCAGGAGGCTCTCTCCTCCCTCCCCATGACCACTGATTTTAATAATAATTGGCTCTTTGCACAGTCATGGAAACATTATACAAAGGAGCAACAAGCTCTAGAAATAGCTAGAAAAAATATATAAGCATTAATTGAACTGGAAGAGAAGGTTCCTGTGGTCAATATACTGCGTATGGTTGTCCTGGGCTGCAGCAAGAGCAGTGTGGGCAGCAGGGCAAGGGAGGGGATTGTGCCCCTTGGCTCTGCTCTCCTCAGACCCCAGCTGCAGTCCTGTGTGCAGTTCTGGAGCCCCCAGCACAGGAAGGACATGG
This sequence comes from Eubucco bourcierii, assembly GCA_013396675.1. NCBI lineage: Eukaryota > Metazoa > Chordata > Aves > Piciformes > Ramphastidae > Eubucco > Eubucco bourcierii. The sequence goes on from VWZE01023762.1 coordinate 2,985, forward strand.
AAGTGTTGGAGCCAGTGCAGAGGAGGCCACCAAGATGCTGAGAGGGCTGCAGCAGCTGTGCTGTGAGGACAGGCTGAGAGAGTTGGGGCTCTGCAGCCTGGAGAGGAGAAGGCTGCCAGGAGACCTTGGAGTAGCCTTCCAGGATCTAAGAGGGGGGTTACAGGAAGGCTGGGGAGGGACTATTGACAAGGTCTGGGAATGCCAGGACAAGGGGCAATGGGTTTGAAGTGGCAGAGGGGAGATTGAAAGTGGATGTGAGGAGGAAGTTGTTTGCAGTNATACTGAACCATGCAATACTTCCAAAGACAAAGCACTGTTGCAGAGGATAAGGCTAAATCAATGGGTTAGAGATCTAGAAAGTCTCTGAAAAGATGATTTGGAGAGAAATGTAAAGTATTGGAGATAAATGTAAAGTATTTGGCTTTCAAAGTGCAATCTGCAGTGACTAAAGACATCCTGGGAGGCTCCCTGTATGTGCTTGCTTCACAAATAGAGAACTTTCCTAGGAGCCAACCAGCATTCCAACTGGACACCTTCCTGCTAGCACAGCACAAGCTCCTTTTGTAATTAGATTGGGGCTGCTAACAGATATTCTTTCACAAATGACATCATTTAAGCTGAAGTTAAAAATAATACACTGAAAGAGTTTGCAAATGCTTGCCACTTCAAAAAAAAAGGACCCTGGAGGGTTCACAAAAACTTTGAATATTCCCCAACTGCTGGCATTATTCTAATGACTCTGCCTACAGAATAAATAGCTGCTTGGTAGCAAGGAGTGAAGCACTACCATTGTGGGAAAGGTGTTTTGCAAGGCTGACTGTAGCTTCATGATGCCAGCTCTAGGAGATTGGGTAGGTACACAGAATGACTGTATCTGTGCATTGCCAATTTGCTGTCCAGGCAAATTACAGATGTGTGTGTGCTGCTGGGTGCTGGAGCTGGTCACTCCCAGCAGGAAACCTTGGCAGACACAGGGCCTGAGCACATTTCCCTTTGCACAAACACATCTGTGATGCAAAAAAAAAAATTAAATAATTAACCAACAGGAACAGGATCTTTCCCTGCAAGTGCAAGACCAACTGAACACAGCAAGAAAGCTTTCCACAAAGAAGTCTACAATGAAATGCATGATCAGAGGCACAGTCAGGTATGGGGCAGGAATGGCCAGGCCCTGACTTGGCAGTCACATCTTTTAGCCTGCATGAGAAACATGCAGCAAGTATCCTGGCATCAATGCTCTCACAGTTCTCTCCACTCACCTAACACACTGATGAATGTGCTTCAGGAAAGTCTATTCACAAAGAACCCCCCAAAATCTACCTTCCCAACGTCAGCATTTTCCACCTATACAGCAGTACTATTGCAAAAGGACAAGTGACAAAAGGACCAGCTTTTTAATGAGACCTGATGAAAGGATCTACCCCTCCTGCCCAGATTCCTCCTCATCACCTATCTTCCTAATTGATTCTAAATCTCTAGCCTAGGCTTTGCAGAAAGTCAGCCTGGATGATGATAGATGTGTCCTGCAGGTATGGATCTATAAATCCCAGCTTCAGAGCCACACTGACAACAGCAAAAGGCAAGGCACTAATTAATGAACAGAGGCCAAACCATGTCTGTCTGCAGTGCATGAGAACAGTGATGCACAGCAAAAGAAGCAGAAGCCACCCCATCCAGGGAAGAAATTCTGCCTAGTAGTCTGGAGCTGGGAGCAGTTTGCTGACTGGGAGATGAAACAAGCTCGTTTATTTCCAGAGCCATCTAGGCAAAGCACGGAGCCTTTCTGAGCAACATCTGAAGAGCTACAAACCAGTCAATAGCTGCAACAGCTCAGAGACAGGAGCCCCACCGAGTCTGGCCGAAATCATTACAAACGAGGAGAGCAATGTTTGTGCTAGAGAAAAGGATGGAATTCATTACAAGTGCAGTGACAGTTCATACTCTGGAGGATGAGCAACCAGCAGAAAGAGGGTTTTTGTTTGTTCCTTCATTTGCTAGGAAGATCTCACAGCAAAATAAACACTGAAAATTGAGAAATAGCTTACAGCAATGAACTTGGGTAAATCCAACCTCTTTTACAAGGGAATACCAAAGCAGATTTTAAACATTTGGCAGCTTATCAGAAGCCAGAGGAAGATTAACTGTGTGAGTGAAAAACGAGGCCAAGAAACCAAAACCAGCTTTTCACAACGAAGGGAAGCCAAGGAGGAACAGAGTCTAAAAGGCATTTGGAAAGAACTGTTCAGATCATTTCACTCTAAGGAAATAGATCGTTGAAACAAGAGGAATTTGAATTCCTTTTGGAAGTGTGCAGCTATTTATTGTAACGTTTCTAGGGGGTGGCAGAGTGCTGGCAGTGTCAGGGTGCTGTCAGACAGAGCAGGGGCACTCAGGCACAGGTACTGCCACAGCTACTATGGCTGATGGGATTCACAGGCAGCACAAAGGCATCTGAGGGTTACTATCAAAGCCACCAAGCACAATGCCTGACACTCCCAACCTCCTCCTATCATTTGACAACTCCATGCTGAAGTTCCTAACGTCTGAAATAACTCCTGGAGTCCAGCACCAGCTCTGCTCCTGACTCCCACTGCAGCCTTGGACGTGCCATGCCCTTACCATTCAGCGTTATTAAAGAAGTGACAGCACAAGAAGTTTGGGTTTCCAGCTCAGGATTCGATTCCAAATTTCACAAACAGATTCCATTTCCTGCATTCCCATGGAAATTCCAAAGCCCACAGACTCTTGACTCTGTTTTAAACATTTGTGTTTGAAGTTAAGAAGCTTTTGCCTCCCCCCTCACCGGGGGATGATCTCTCCATACTTCTCACACACGTTCCTGGAGCAGTTCCACTCATGAGTGGAGTTCAAACATGCTTCACGTTTCCAGGTCTTAATTGCTACAGCCACTAAACTACACTGATGTGTCCCTAAGACAGTCTGGTGTAATGGCTTTGGACTCCTAAGGATAAACAAAGCTTCCCAAAGGTTCCCAGTAAAACCTGGAATTTGCTGTGTTCCTTTCAAGGAATTTTGAATTTTTCAGTGGGGTAAGAGCAGGCATTACACAAATTTCAGACACAATTCTTCACATGCTAGGGATAAAGAAGAGGGAGAAGGGAAGTGAAGCCAAAACCTCTCTGACTTTTCTCTAGCTGATCTCAAACCATAGGAATTCCTCAATCAGGAAAATGCTCTGCTCTAGCTAAAGGAAACGATCCTGATTAGAAAAAAAATGTTCCAGATGTTAACCAAAAGCAGTTTCAAGACAAAGGGAAAGTGGAAGGGAGAGAAGCATGTAAGGTGACCCCACCCTAAGCAGGAAACACAGCAAGAGCCTTGTACCCTCTGAGCTGGGATGCAGCCAAGCACCAGAGAGCTCTCACACTCTGCTTTGCCCTCCTTCTCCCTCCAGGCAGTAATTAGAGCTTTCCAAGTTTAACCCTATCGATTCTTTACAGCCTTTCAGTATCAGGCAAACACAGACACATCAGAATTAAACTTGCACTAGGAAGAAGCAGAATCACCTATTTTCTCCATCACAATTCCCATGGAATTTCTTCCTTCTTAGGGCAGCATCCCTGACTGTCCAGAAGTATCTCAGAAGGCATCGGCAGGGTTAAACCAGCTGAGTTCTTCAGGAGACACTGCAGACAGTGAAGACAAATGTCTTAGGTCCTAGTAAAGTTACTTAATGGCATTTAACTCTTGGTGGGTTTTGGACAACGGCCAAAGTAAAGCAGCTGCTCCTCTCTCCAGGGGTCAACTACCAGGGCTCCTTTAGGGTCCTTGCAGTCAGCACGGGTTGTGCTTTGCTGCCTGTCAGAACAATGCTACTTAAATTACATAGTTAGGGGAAAAAAATTAAAGCACTCTGGCCACAAAGGTCTACACGTGTTCAGAAGATTGAGACTTCCTTTCTTCCCACTGGAAAAATGCTCCTCATGGCAAAAACCTGTTTTCCTGTTGCACAGACTACTGCACTGACAAGAAGCCCAACCAGAAGCTAAGCTCCTGGGGCAAGCTCTCACCTATTCGTTTATCATGTCACAGTTTCACAGAGAAGCACTTTCTTTTTATCCAGCCAGTGAAATTCTCCTCTTGCCAACAGATCCTGAGCACTGCATGACATTATTAATAAATTAATGCCTCTCAGAACCTTCAAAATGTGTTGATTCACAACTTCCAAACGACTGCTCAATGAGAACACAGAGAGCTTTCAATGAAGCACCTACAGCCTGTAGTGCCTGGCATCCTGCAGGATGGGCACACAAGCTTTATGAAAATGCAGGTGATGCTGAGCAGCAGCTTGGGTTTGGATTCACCAGGGATTTTCGTCCTCCCTTCCTCACTCATGGAAAGAAAGGCAATGCTGGTGATGGCCTCTGCTGGCTGGGCAGACTGCAGAGAGGAGAGCAGGCTCCTGGGGATGAGCTCAGCAATCCTGAGGACCTTCTGTGGAAAGAGTAGCTGATAGAGGGATAAGAGAGGCTCACTGCAGCCCTGGGTGGGCACTGCCTGATTCTTTTGTCTGGAAATTGAAAGTAATTAATGAAATCAAGATCAGGTGTGGCCATGACCAGGTTTCATGAGGAGAACAAGAACGATGTAATGAGGGCATCCTTCCATCTGAAACCCCAAATTCCAACCTGAGACTTAGCCAGAATGTTTTTCAGAAAGAGTTATGGAGGATTCAGAAGCTGAAGCTGTCTTAAATCTGGATAATTCTGTCCCTTTCCAAGAGAAAAATCTCTGCTTTCCCAAGTTTGGGGCTGTTCTGAAAATCACAAAAATCACAGGAACATTGTGGTTGGACAGGACCTCTGGAGTTCTTGTCCAACCTCCCTGGAGGTGTTCAAGGCCTTGAGTGCCCTGTGCTAGTGGGAGGTGTCCCTGCCTATGGCAGGGGGTTGGAACTGGCTGATCTTTGAGGTCCATTCCAACCTTCCCATTCTATGATTCTATGATTAAAGCAGGATCACAGGGGAGAGGAGAGGTTGCTCAGGGCCTTGCCCAGCTCTATTTCCAAGTGTCTCCAAGGACAGAGACTCCATAAGCAAACTGCTCTGGGCAAACTGCTCCACCACCCAATGACACAGTCAAAACACAGGAAATTCTACTGAAAGATAAGAAAAAAAGTACTTCAGTTGGTGTCCATTGCCTTTCAAAAGCAAAAAGCTATCTATTTTTTTTTTTTTTCCTGTCTGAAAAATCCTGACAGCTGAGCCCTAGATTCACAGAAGTGCTGCAGAACCATCCCCAGGAAGGAAATTAGCATACCCTATGGAGCAGGCATTCCTGCCCTGCACACAGAATATGTGAAAATTAACATATGGCTGCAGAGTGAAACAAGGGAATGCACAGGGCCTGTTTGCTCCAAATCACAAAACCCAACTCCTCCCTGTCTTACAGAAATCTGCTGCCTCTGAGTCCCCCTCACACAGCCTGCTTGGCACTAATAGGCAATTGCCACACTGGAAGTAAGCTCTACAGAATCCTGTGAGCTCTTGTTTGAGCACAGTGCCCCATACATTTGCATGGAGAGCTGGCAAGTAGTGCAAAGGCTGAGTTGACAGTATCTTAGCTGCCTGAACTGCAGCCCTTCTCTGGCTTCTCCCACACTCCTGCTTTCCCTTCCTGTGGGTGGGAGGCACAGTGCAGGTCTAAATTCTGCTCTCTGACCTCTGCCTCGGCCACTCAGCACAACACCACAAACATAGAATCAGTCAGGGTTGGAAGGGACCACAAGGATCATTTAGTTCCAACCCCCTTGCCATGGGCAGGGACACCTCACACTAGATCAGGCTGCTCAAATGCCCTTCTTTTTGCATATTCTGTTGTCAGTTTGCTTGCTTTTCCCTGCCCTAAATACTCAGTGTAAGAGGTGACTTGTGTGCAGCTCCTGGCACATTCAGGTAAGCTAAAGGATGGAGCTTTCTATCTAGAATCACAGAATCAGGCAGGGTTGGAAGGGACCACAAGGATCAGCCAGTTCCAACTCCCCTGCCATGCCCAGGGACACCTTACCCTAGATCAGGCTGGCCACAGCCTCATCCAGCCTGGCCTTAAACACCTCCAGGGATGAGGCTTCCACCACCTCCCTGGGCAACCCCTGCCAGGCTCTCCCCACCCTCATGCTGAACAACTTCTTCCCAACATCCAGTCTGACTCTCCCCATTTCCAGCTTTGTTCCATCCCCCTCAGTCCTATCCCTACCTGACAGCCTAAAAATTCCCTCCCCAGCTTTCTTGTAGCCCCCCATTAGGATACTGCAAGGCCACAATAAGATCACCTGGGAGCCTTCTCCTCTCCAGACTGAGCAGCTCCAACTCTCTCAGTCTCTCATCACAGCAGAGCAGCTCCAGCCCTCTGAGCATCCTCGTGGCCCTTCTCTGGGCACCTTCCAGCACATCCATAGCCCTCTTGTAACTGCCTCTTGCAAAGGCAAAGAGGCAGTTCAGCATCAAAGGAACATTTGCATAATGGGCAAGTGGCACTTGTCAGTCTGGGAGGCAGCAGAACTCACACAACCAATTAGAAAAATCTCACCTCTGGCATTTCAGCAGCAGAATGGGAAGCAGAGATAAAATTTTCAAACCCAACTGAGTTTTAAGCTCTTAAATAATCCTTGCAGACAATGGTGGTGATCACTCTTCTTCCTCAGCACTGCCTGCACAGGAATTTCAGTCTTCTGCCCCTTCACAAAGGCTTACTGAGAAATTACACCTCCCTGCCACTTCATCCTCTGACTGTACTTACATATAGCAGGCTGAGGCACACAGCTGAAACGGATTGAACAGCATGGATAGGGTTAAAAATGAGACTTCCCTCCTGCCTAAGTTGCCAGACTCACTCTCTCCTCAGCTTCCAAGTTTGTCACTTGAACTGGGTTAATTTTAACCTAAGAGAAGATACAGAATCACAGAATCCTAGAATGGGAAGGTTGGAAGGGACCTCAAGGATCATCCAGTTCCAACCCCCTGCCATAGGCAAGGACACCTCCCACTAGCACAGGGCACTCAAGGCCTCCTCCAACCTGGCCTTGAACACCTCCAGCATGGGAGCAGCCACAACCTCCGTGGGCAACCTGTGCCAGTGTCTCACCACCCTCACTGCAAACAACTTCCTCCT
>VWZE01023762.1:21636-34239 GCA_013396675.1 Eubucco bourcierii
TGATCCTTGAGGTCCCTTCCAACCTTCCCATTCTGATTCTATGAATTGATGTGTTCTGCAGTGGCAATATTCACTGTGTAATGTAAGACCAACCCCAAATCTTAGCATGCCTTGCCTGCTCACTCTTTATGGGAGTAGTGCAGTGGGGGAGGAATGGAAGCTCCACCTGATTTTCTTCTGCTTGACATTTATTTTTTTCCTCTTATTGTTGTTTGGAGTGGCAATTTGTTGCAATATGAATAGAATAAAGTCCTTGGAACTGCCTAACCCCAGGAGTTAATCCAGTGAAACCTGCACCTATGTAGAAGATGAATTCCATCTCATCAGCACGTCTTACTTCAAACTAAGATGTAACCTTGTACTTCACTGCTCAGACAATGTTAACTGCAGGAGAATCACAGAAAGGAACCAAGTTCATTTAAGACATGAAGCAATTTTGAATTGCATTGATTACAGTGATCAGTCTATCACATTAATGTCATCTCAGCTGGCATTTATTAAAAAGACATACATGTGACAACCCATTGATCCTTAACGCTGCAGCTGAGATAAAAAGTCTATTTGCAAAGGAAAATTACTTCTTTAATTAGAAATGGAGGATCATTTTCTCTTTTCTTTGTTAGAACTTTAGCAGCCACAGATCAAATACATCAGGGGAGGGGCTGCAGAAGCTGCCATCTAGTTTGGTTTAAAAGCCTTTGCAGTACCTCATTCAAAGGTGTAGAGATGAGCACTAGAGCTGGGAAAGCAAACAGGACTGCTCACCTGTATGAAGGCATCCAAACCCCCCCTGCACGTGGAGGGCCCCCAGAGGGAGTGCTTTACTTCTTGGTGGGCTTTGCCATTAGGCTGATGTTCAGCAGGCAGGCTTGCTATTGTTTCAAGTCCCCTTCTACACACTGAGCAAAGCAGCAAACAGAAACTGTTCCACAGACTTTCAATTCAGTCTAACTTAATTGGTCTGCTATTAGCTATCTAATTGCCTTCACAATGTTTGTACAGTATTTGTCTGCAAAGCTGGAGAGAATATTGTCTTATTTCAACTCAGTAAACTATCAATTCCCTTACAACAATAGACAGAAATCTGCATTCCTGTTTTAACTCTCCCCAGGGTACAAATTACAACTTTCAGGTGGCAGATCTTGACTGTATTTTGCTGTAAACTCTTTTTTATGGCAATGGAGGTTGTCACAGATGATGGCTGCTGAACACTCATCTGTGTGTCTCCAGCCATCACACAGGGAACAGGAACTGTGCAAGAATCACAGAATGCCAGGCACTGGAAGAGACCTCTGGAGATCACAGGATCCCAGGCTCACAGGATGTCAGGGGTTGGAAGGGACCCAAAGAGATAGAATCATAGAATCATAGAATGGTAAGGTTGGAAGGGACCCCAAGGATGAGCCAGTTCCAACCCCCTGCCATAGGCAGGGACACCTCCCACTAGCACAGGGCACTCAAGGCCTCCTCCAACCTGGCCTTGAACACCTCCAGGGAAGGAGCAGCCACAACCTCTCTGGGCAACCTGTGCCAGTGTCTCACCACCCTCACTGCAAAGAACTTCCTCCTAACATCCAGTCTAAATCTCCCCTCTGCCAGTTTAAACCCACTGCCCCTTGTCCTGTCGTTGCAGGACCTTGTAAATAATCCTTCCCCAGCCTTCCTGTAGGCCCCCTTCAGATACTGAAGATCATCCAGTCCAACCCCCCTGTCAGAGTAGGACCAGGCAATCCAGACAGGCCTTGAAAGGCTCCAGAGGAGACTCCACAGCCTCTCTGGGCAGCCTGTGTCAGTGCTCTGGGACCCTTACAGCAAAGAAGTTCCCCTTGTGTTGAGCTGGAACCTCCTGTGCTGCAGCTTCCATCCATTGCTCCTCGTCCTATCACAGGAAGCAAGTGATAAGAGCCTGTCCCCTCCCTCCTCACATCCTACTCCAACCCCCCTGGCCAGAGCAGGGTCACCCAGAGCAGGTAAATCCCCCATACAAGCTCTGGGAAGTTCACTCTCAAACACTGCAGTCAATTGGTTGTAATCTTGACAACAAATAATTTCCATCTTTAACTAGACTCAAGGTGCTGAAATGCTCAGCTGGTACCCTGTAGCAAAAATAATTTCAATAGGACCATGGCTACTTTACACAAGATATAAATTGGGTCCAAATTTTGTAGCTGTTTGAAATAGCTCTGCATGTACAAGTGGGAATTAATAATTTATCTGTTGCAGGGTAAAGAAAGGAAGCAGTACATGCAGAGTTTTGGGCTTAATCTTTGACACAGGGCAGAAAGATCTGCACTGTGGTAAAAGAATCACAATTACTGAGCTAAAACAGAGCATGTGGGCTCCAGGGTTAGGTTGACATTAAGGAGAATTTTTAGTGCTACTCTCCAGGTGGTATTTTGACTCAGAGTTGTGAATTTACAGATAGAAAGAGGTCATTCTTCCCCTGTACTCTGCACTGCTTAGGCCACACCTTGAGTCCTGTGTCCAGTTCTGGGCCCCTCCATTGAAGAAGGACATTGAGCTGCTTGAGTGTGTCCAGAGAAGGGCAACGAGGCTGGGGAGAGGCCTGGAGCACAGCCCTATGGAGAGAGGCTGAGGGAGCTGGGATTGGTTAGCCTGGAGAAGAGGAGGCTCAGGGGAGACCTTCTTGCTGTCTCCAGCTACCTGAAGGGTGCTTGTAGCCAGGAGGAGGTTGCTTTCTTCTCTCAGGCAAGCAGCAGCAGAACAAGAGGACACAGTCTGAAGCTGTGCCAGGGGAAGTTTAGGCTGGAGGTGAGGAGAAAGTTGTTGCCTGAGAGAGTCATTGAGTGCTGGAATGGGCTGCCCAGGGAGGTGGTGGAGTCAGCGTCCCTGGAGGTGTTCAGGGCAGGTTTGGACGTGGCACTTGGTGCCACGGTCTGGTCTTGAGGGCTGTGGTAACAGGTTGGACTTGATGAGCTTTGAGGTGATACTGTGATAAATTAGCAGCAGCTACATACAGATCTCACTTTGCCTGTTTAGAACTTGATGAAATGATTCCAAATACTTGAGAAGTATGAGAAAGTTTCTGTTCAGGACAGTGGAGCAGCTTGAGCTGAGTGATTTTCAGATGTTTATTTTACAAGAGGTAAATTAGAAGACCAGAACCACACAGCATAACAGAACCCACGAGTCCCAGCACCCGGAACCGCTGCTCTCACTCTGCACAGAACCAACGACTTGGATGTGAAAATTAATGCTCCAATTCCAGAATCCAGTGTAGGATGATGCTAATATCATCTAATAATATCAGGATCAAAGATGAGTGGAATAAAACTTCCAATTTTAGCTGCTCTTTATCTGCAGGTGTGAATGTATAATGAATCCTCGCCACTGGCTCCCTGTTACAAATCCAGGGATTTTGTACTCTGACAGCAGTTTCTACAACTCTCTTTTGGCACAACCTGCTTGGAATATATGACAAAACAGCAGGGTGCCAAAACATTTTTCTAAATGATCTGCTTTGCAAGACAGCTTCCAAGTGTGACCCTGATGAATCTTATCATTACTCTTAGAAGGGAATAAACAGGAAAGGAGGAACCCTCAGATCACTCACTCAAGTAGGCATTTCTTTGCTTCCTTCTCATCCACACAGCAGCCTTTTAAACTCAGGTTAAATAGAAAACCATTCTTGGGTTGGATAGAATTGCACTGGGCCTATTTTTGAATCCTGCTGTCTCAGACAAGTGTAATGAATCATTTGATGTCATCTCAATTACCATGTTCGCTCTAATCAAACGAACTGCTCTTCCTAACCACTCCTTGTATGGAACTCTCTAAAGGAGATGGCAGAGTTTTTCCAGTGGACAAAGTCATCCTTCTGGCAGGCTAGAAAGGTCAGGATTTGACAAGACTCAAGCTACAGAACAAGGCTGGATGACTCTACACTTGAATTGACTCAGATCATAGAACCATAGAATGGTAAGGTTGGAAGGGACCCCAAGGATTATCCAGTTCCAACCCCCTGCCATAGGCAGGGACACCTCCCACTAGCACAGCTCACTCAAGGCCTCCTCCAACCTGGCCTTGAACATCTCCAGGGAGGGAGCAGCCACAACCTCCCTGGACAACCTGTGCCAGTGTCTCACCACCCTCACTGCAAACAACTTCCTCCTAACATCCACTTTCAATCTCCCCTCTGCCACTTCAAACCCATTCCCCTTGTTCTGGCATTCCCAGACCTTGTTAATAGTCCCTCCCCAGCCTTCCTGTAGCCCCCTTCATATCCTGGAAGGCTACTCCAAGCTCTCCTGGAAGCCTTCTCTTCTCCAGGCTGCAGAGCCCCAACTCTCTCAGCCTGTCCTTATAGCAGAGCTGCTGCAGCCCTCTGAGCATCTTGGTGGCCTCCTCTGGACCCACTCCAACAGTTCCTTTTTAATGGGAGAAAGAGAGAGAGAGAGAACAATTTTCTTGTGATTTAAAGTGATGGTCCAGAGTTTAATCAGGAAGAGTTTATGTGCAAAAGCTACATCCAAAATAGGGAGGGGACCATTACACATCTTCAGAAATATGGCTCCAAATTAAGGTAGATTCCAGTTGCAACCCAAATCTCCAAAGGCTTCCAACGTTTGCACCTGAGCATCCACTGCCTTGCTGCAGACCCCAAGAAACAGACAATGAGGACAGCAGTGTGCATGGAGAAAGCTTGTTGAGGTGTACAAAGAAAAGTGAGCATAAAGAGAGTTAAGTGTGGTTTGTTCCCTCCTCCTTTCTCAGTCTAGGAACCCTTCCATATGCTGTGTTCTATTTATTATTTCTGCATTGCATCAGGAGGGAAATATTCACACTGAGCCACAGGGATTAAAGACTGAAGCTCTAGAGCAGTCAGAGCACATCCGTCATATCCAGCTGGTTTCAATTCCAACACCTCACACCTGCTTTTATTTATTATTCCTGGGCAAGACAAGACAGGGCTCAGTTTTCCATCTTTAAAAGCTTTCTTAGCAAAAGACACAAATCAGCCTATTCCTTCCCCTTCTGCCTCTGCAATAGCCTCCTGAGACAACACTGCAGCCAACTGCTGACATGAGGAAGATGCTGAGATGCTAAGGCTGGACAGCTCCCTCCCAGCGTGGTGACAACATGGAACAGCAACACCATCAACAGCAACAACCTGCTCTTTGCAGACACTCTTCACCCCAGTTACTCTCACAGTTCTCAGTTACTTTGCTTTTAATTTACATTGGAAAGAGGTTCGGGTGGCAGCGAATTAAACTAATGCAGGTCCTACTTCCTTGCAGCAGAATCTCCACTTGTACTCATCCCAAGCTGAGGTTCCACAGAATCACAGAATTAACCAGGTTGGAAAAGACCTCTAAGATCATCAAGTGCAACCTAGCACCTAACCCTTCTCATTAACCCCTGGCACTAAGCGCCTCATGCAGCCTCCTCTTAAACACCTCCAGGGATGGGCACTCCACCACCTCTCTGGGCAGCCCATTCCAATGCCAATCACTCTTGCTGGGAAGAACTTCCTCCTAACATCCAGCCTGACCCTGCCCTGGCACAGCTTGAGGCTGTGTCCTGTTCTGTCCCTGGGTGCCTGGCAGCAGAGCCCAACCCCAGCTGGCCACAACCTCCCTGCAGGGAGCTGCAGAGAGCAATGAGCTCTGCCCTGAGCCTCCTCTCCTGCAGGCTGCACACCCCCAGCTCCCTCAGCCTCTCCTCACAGGGCTGTGCTCCAGGCCCCTCCCAGGCCTTGCTGCCCTTCTCTGGGCACCTTCCAGCACCTCAACATCTTTCTTAAACTGAGTGGCCTAGAACTGGCCACAGTCCATTTGCTGGTAGCCCAGCTGAACTGCTTTCCTATTCTCCACCAGGAGCTGACACTCCCTCACCACAACTCTCCTTTTTTGTCAGTTTTTCCAGACAGGGGTTCATAGGTCATTTTTTTTGCAATCTTCTCTCAGGCCACAGGCTGCTCTTGTTTCAGGATCTTTCTAATTAACTGCTCAAAGGTAATTAATCAGTCACGTTTAAAATGCAACCTAAATGTACCAGACCTCTTTGCACTTATTGCACACACACTTCCTCATCTGCAGTTGTTGGTCTCAAATACTCAGCACAGCAGGTTATTATTGGATGGAGATATGGCCCATTCTACCAGCAACTGCCTCCTTTTGCCCTCCAGACACACGCCTACAGTTAGCTGACTGCTGGACATAGTTTGGCAGGAGTGCTGAGCCAAGGCTTCTTACAGTCACCTACATCACATCTTCTTCTCAATTTTATCCACAATGAAGCCTCAAGAAGGAAATGTGGAGCTGCTGTGTTGGGCTTTTGTCAGCAGGGCAGGAAGATGGCAGAAGCACAGCACTAGAAACAAGCAGTGCCACTCTGAGCCAGCATGCAGCAGGTGATACAAACCTCATGGAAGTTTGTTCATTTTCACTGTGTTTAATTGCTTGTGGAATAGAAATGAAAGCTGCTATGTCCTTTCTAAATTATCTTTCCATATTCTTTTGGAATGCGGTCTTCTAAAGAGAAGATCTGGCAGCCAACCACAAGAAGTAAAGACCTGCTCTAAAAGAGTTCTAAGAGGGTAAAAACCTAAAAGACCTCTTGTCTTGTCTTGACTTTGACAGACCAGCAATGAGTCATTTCAAATATTGTGGAGCTAAGGTGGATGATGATCAATCAGCTCCTCAGGAAGAGTTAGACTGGATGTTAGGAGGAAGTTCTTTACAGTGAGGGTGGTGAGACACTGGCACAGGTTGCCCAGGGAGGTTGTGGCTGCTCCCTCCCTGGAGGTGTTCAAGGCCAGGTTGGAGGAGGCCTTGAGTGAGCTGTGCTAGTGGGAGGTGTCCCTGCCTATGGCAGGGGGTTGGAACTGGATGATCCTTGAGGTCCCTTCCAACCTTCCCATTCTATGATTCTATGATTTTTAGCAAGTGATTTTTTTTACCCTTGATTAGGGACTTGATGCTACAGCAAACCATGCAACCTATTTTTTTTAATGCTGTACCATGGGCAATTGGCTGGATGGCTATCTGGTAAGTGTGCATTACTCCTCCAAAAACTGGCTGGCATTTACAGCACATCACCAATTTTTTTTCCCCCTTCTGTTTCGGAATCTGCCAAGTAGAGAGAAAATCTTCCCATGGTAAATGAGCCAGGTCCTGAAATTCATGAAATATCTGAAACTCTTGGGTGAGATTTCAGCTTCAGCAGAGTAAGTTTCCTAGAACACAGCTTTGCCTCAGAAATCATAGGAGGTTCTGCTGCTTAGCAGTGGGCAGAGGAGAGCACAGCACAGGAGTGGAGCAGAGAGAATCTGAATCTGTACCTTCCTGTCATGAATGTGAAAACCATTTTATCTTTGGTCAGCACCACTTCCTGTGACGGTTTGGGAGTTCCCTGCCCCCCACACTTTGTAAAATCCCCCAGACTAGACTCAGCCAGCTGGAAGTTAAGGACTGAAGCTCTATTTACAGCTCAGCACAACCTACAAGCAGAGATAGACACAACAGACAGGAATAGTTACAGACATAGACAAGTTAAAGGGAATACAGAAACACAACTCCCCTCCCAGAAATCAGAGACCCCAGGAGGGGCTCCCAACCACCCTTCCACCTTCTCCCCACCCCTCTACCTTACCCCAGGGTTTGCCTTACACACAAGGTGAGCTTGGAGGATGGGCCAGAGGGGGTTAGAAGAAAAGTTGTTAGTGAAGATTAATAGGCAGAGGAGCCAGAGGCAGAAGCTGCTAGACTGCCCCAGACGCTGTGCTGTGTCCCCAGAGAGAGACAGACAGAGAATGCCTTAGCTAGGTTTTGGTTATTTTTCCCAAACAATTTTCAGCAGGCCTGTGAGTGCAGCAGACATCACCATGTTTTCCTTTCACAGCCTAGAGTGTAATTTTCTCTACTAAAATATTCCAAATTAGCCTCAAACCAGCACAGAGATTTAGCACCGCAACACAAAATACAAGCATTTGAAATAACAAAATCCATTAGGAGGTGGTGGATACATTTGCTTTAAGAGGCAACTCTGCCCACCTACTCCAAAAAAATTAAGGCTACTCCATAGCAAGAGCAACCATCAGTCTCAACTCCAAACTGAAGGAGGCCTGTGGATGTGGTCTGCCTGGACTTCAGCAGGGCCTTTGACACTGCCCCCACAGCACACTGCTGGCTAAGCTGTCAGCTCGTGGCTTGGATGCCAACACTCTGGGCTGGGTTAGGAACTGGCTGGAGGGCTGAGCCCAGAGAGTGGTGGTGAATGGTGCCACATGCAGCTGGAGGCCTGGCACTAGCAGTGTGCCCCAGGGATCAGTGCTGGGCCCCATCCTCTGGAACATCTTCAGTGATGATCTGGACGAGGGCATCGAGTCAGGCACCAGCAAATTTGCAGCTGACCCCAAGCTGGGGGCTGATGTTGCTGGGTTGGAGGGCAGAAGGGCTCTGCAGCAGGACCTCGACCCCCTGCACAGATGGGCAGAGTCCAAGGGGATGGAGCTCAACAAATCCAAGTGCCAGGTGCTGCACTTTGGCCACAACAACCCCATGCAGAGCTACAGGCTGGGGTGGGAGTGGCTGGAGAGCAGCCAAACAGAAAGGGATCTGGGGGTGCTGATTGACACCCACCTGAACATGAGCCAGCAGTGTGCCCAGGTGGCCAAGAAGGCCAATGGCATCCTGGCCTGCATCAGCAAGAGTGTGGCCAGCAGGAGCAGGGAGCTCATTCTCCCCCTGGACTCTGCACTGCTTAGGCCACACCTTGAGTCCTGTGTCCAGTTCTGGGCCCCTCCATTGAAGAAGGACATTGAGGTGCTTGAGTGTGTCCAGAGAAGGGCAACGAGGCTGGGGAGAGGCCTGGAGCACAGCCCTATGGAGAGAGGCTGAGGGAGCTGGGATTGGTTAGCCTGGAGAAGAGGAGGCTCAGGGGAGACCTTCTTGCTGTCTCCAGCTACCTGAAGGGTGCTTGTAGCCAGGAGGAGGTTGCTTTCTTCTCTCAGGCAAGCAGCAGCAGAACAAGAGGACACAGACTGAAGCTGTGCCAGGGGAAGTTTAGGCTGGAGGTGAGGAGAAAGTTGTTGCCTGAGAGAGTCATTGAGTGCTGGAATGGGCTGCCCAGGGAGGTGGTGGAGTCAGCGTCCCTGGAGGTGTTCAAGGCAGGTTTGGACGTGGCACTTGGTGCCATGGTCTGGTCTTGAGGGCTGTGGTGATGGGTTGGACTGGATGAGCTTTGAGGTCTCTTCCAACCTTGATGATACTGTGAGACTGTGAATCTGGAGAGCATGCACTAAAGCACACCTAGAGCTGCCCCAGTGCTGAGGTGCTGTAAATGCCAGGCTGGTTTTGGAGGAGTAATGCACACTTACCAGATAGCCATCAAGGCAATTGCCCATGGTACAACATTAAAAAAATAGATTGTATGGTTTGCTGTAGCATCAAGTCTCTATTCAAGTGTAAAAAAATTAATTGACTCCATCTGTATTGGCCTAATGACTGATTAAATGACTAATCACGGAAGTCTTAATTAAAATCATTTTTCTGTACAGAAGAGGATGGAGGGAGGAAGGCAATCATTAATGTGTTATAATGTATGTCAGATTCCATTTGTGCCATTTACTAACAGCCATCAAATGAGTAATTATGCACAAGGTCATTCTGTAAACTTTCTGCACACATCAGGCTGATTGGATTAGGGCTTGGAGCTTGGCTGGGTTCTGCACGTGGCTGCTTTTTCCCAATCACAACCCAGGTAATTAATATTGCTGAGAATAAATAATAAAGGGGGCTGACATTTCCTCTTCCATCTTCACACCAGCCAAGCCACTCACAGATTCACACAGGAGCTCCATGCCTTGCTGGGTGAAGTCCCCTACCTCATCCATTACATCCAGCACATCCTTCTCAGCTACTTTGTGAGCTGACAGGGATCTGACACACACTGAAAGTCTGTAATATGCAAGGAATTTTTCCTGCCTGAACTAAGTGGTCAGGCAACTCAAAGAATCCTTGTCAGTAAAGCAAGATGGCACAGAAAGCTTATTTTAGGTTTTAGACACCAGCCACCTGACCACCCTGATGCATAGAGACCTCTGCTATGGAAAAACAACAAGCTGCCTCCACCTCAACAGCTGAGGCTCCTCTATTTAAAACAAAGTATTAAGATGGAATAAAAAAGTGTGTCTTGAGATTAGATGAACCAACTTTCCACTTGCCTGTAACTCATACACAGGCCCTACACCTCCATGAGATGTGGCTTGCAAAATGTGCAAGTGCAAACTGGGAACACAGAGAACTCTTTGCTGACAGCTGTCCTGAAATTACTGAATTTTCTTGCCTTATCACCAGCTGCAACCATCCTGCAACATATCCCAGATGACAATGCCCCATCTCCTGCAGAAAACAATGTGTTTATAAAGACAAAACTGGATGCCTTAACATAGAAAAGAAGTTGGTGGAGCCCTCTCACTGTTATCAACAAATGTCTAATTCTGTAAATACCCTTCCCCTTCAAAGTCCTGAATTCAGGTCTGCAGCACTGATGTGAGCTACAGTTGCAGAATTGAGTGTCAGGTGAGTTCCTGTCCTAAAATAACTGAACCCACTTTTAGCACTGAGCAAATTCCTTCCACTACTGCTGCCTCCTCTTCCTTAGCAGAAGTATTCAGAGCAACAATCCTGTGACAAAAAAGATCCCTGCAATGACACTGAGAATGGGCATCCTCCTGTGGACATCCACTGTGTTGCTTTAGAGCGTACCCAATTGATTAATAACTCCTCAGAATATGCATGGAGAAGGGACAAAAAGATGAAAAGAACCTTCACTCACAACCATGTAATGTCCAGTGACACTTTTAGCATGATCAAGCACTGTCCTTTCAGTGACTTGCATGACTTTAGACAAGTATCTGTAAAGCTACAGCAACCAACTTCCAGATTTCAAGTCGGAACAAATTTCAATTAGTTTGGATTAATTAGAACACAAACTCGACCCTACTTACCACAGACCTGAAGGAAACAACACATGACAAATCATCTCTGCATTGCCTGTCAGTGCCACAGATGACAGGAGCTCCTTTTACTAGCAAAGGAAATGGAACTGAGAGATTCAAAACTAAGCTCAGCTATTCCGTGAAAATAATTTGGAATTTTAAGGTGGTTCTGAAGGTTCTAAAGCAGCACCGAGGCTCAAATGTGCCACTCTGGGCTCCTAGAGGTTTACAGGTTGCATTGGTATGGAAGGGACCCTCCTCAAAGGTCAACTTGTCCAACCCTTCCTGTGCTCAGCAGGGACACCTCCAACTAGAGCAGACTGCCCAGGGACACAGCAAGGCTGAGCTTGGATGTCTCCAGGGATGGAGCCTCAACCACCTCCCTGGACAGCCTGTTCCAGTGTCTCACCACACTCATTGTGCAAAACTTCCTCCTGATGCCCAACCTAAATCTGCCCTGCTCGAGTTCCAAACCACTGCCCTCATCCTATCCCTGCAGAGCATTCTGAACAGTGCCTCCCCAGCCTTCCTGTAGGTCCCCTTCAGATACTGAAATGCAGTTCTAAGGTCTCCCTGGAGCCTTCTCTTCTCCAGGCTGAACAGCCTCTTCATTTCATCTTCATTTGAAGACACACATTTAAAACAAACCACAAAATCCCCCAAGAAAGGAGAAGACTCCAAAATAAACAATGTCCATATGGCACAGTAAATCTCTCCAAACCTGAAGGTATTTTTATGGAATAATTCAAGACAATCTGCAGTGTTCTGCTCATGCAAATGAAAACTTGCACAAGCACCTAAATGACAGGGTGGTGTGCCACTCTTTATCGAGATGTAGGAGTTCCTGCTTCAATCATTTCTATTGTCTGAAATCCACCAGGGGATAATGAAGTGGCTGCCACTGCAGGTAGAGACTGACTTCTGGGTGCAGCTCATTAATGCCTCAGTGGATGACTTACTGCAGGCTGGAAGGAATCACTAGGCAGGGTGAAGATCGATGTGCTGGATGCTTGCAAGTGCACGAAGTGACCTGTCTGAAAGATCAGCACTGCCTTTTTCCTGCAGACATTGATCACACAGGTTAGCCCTGACCTTTGATTGGATAAATATTTAAGGCAAAGCTAATAAGCATTTCAAGTACCTCTCAAGAACCTGGACAGGTAGATGCTCCTCTCAGCACACAAGCATATACCCTTCAAAACACAGCATCAAAGTCCAGCCAGATTTGAGTGCATGACAGCCTTCTCTATTTTTTCTTTGAAGTGTCAATCATAGAATGACTCAGGTTAGAACAGACCTCAGAGATCATCTCCTCCAACCTCCATGCCATGAACAGGGACACTTCTCAACTAGACTCAGTTGCTCAAGGCATCATCCAACCTGGCCTTGAACAACCCTGGGGAAGAAGTATCCACAACATCCCTGGGCAGCCTGTTCCAGAGTCTCACCACCCTTGTACTGAAGAACTTCTTCCTCAACTCCAGTCTAAGCCTGCTCTTCCTCAGCTTCACAGTCTCACAGTATCACCAAGGTTGGAAGAGACCTCAAAGCTCATCAAGTCCAACCTGTTACCACAGCCCTCAAGACCAGACCATGGCACCAAGTGCCACGTCCAAACCTGCCTTGAACACTTCCAGGGA
>VWZE01023762.1:49567-77271 GCA_013396675.1 Eubucco bourcierii
TAATTCTATAAATTACTGGATTTAGTCTCCCCTTTTTACTAAGTTTCAGTGTATCCATTCCTGAAAAAGACAAATCTCTCACTACAGACAGTGACTATTAATGACTAAGACTTATTTAATCCAACTGAACACTGTGAATTGAAGGACAACCTCCATCAGATTTGTGCTCATTATTTCTGTGGCAGATTAAGATATCCTAGAGCAGGCCACGCGACATCCGAGAGCAGGCCGTGTGCCATCATTCCATGACCAGGTGATGGTGGAAAGGAGATGGATGGTGGCTATCTGGACTTTACTAAAGCCTTTGAGTAAAGCTGCCTACCTGGATTTCACTGAAGCCTTTGAGTCAAGTCACCTCCCACAGCATCTTGTAGCCCATGGCACAGCCAGGTGGAGTCTGCACTGGATTTAAAACTGCCTGGCTGGCCCCAGAGAGTGGAGAACTCAGTGGAGCTGATGGGGAGGAGGAAAAAGAAACCCCCCAGCGCTAAACATGAATTTGAGTGCAGTATACTTAAGGCTAAGTACTTGTGACCTAAAACCAGCAGGAGCCAAAACTTGAACTTTTTACAGCTCAAATCTTCTAAACAATGAGCCAGGGACACGTTTGAGTTGGCTCAATACAAAAGCCCTGCACGTTTCTAGCCCTGGTTTCAATTGAAAGCTTGTTACTCAGTCTTGTAAATTCCCCTCAGTTGAAGACATGCAGCATAATAATGTTCTTCAAGCCACCAAATACCAAAAATATTTCAGCTGATGCAGCAGAAATGTGCTGAGATGAAGCAAATGTAAACCAGAGGGATTACAACAATCTGGACAAGCAGTAACATTATGTCACTGATAGCAGTGCCTACAAATGTATTTATTGCACTGGACTGTCTTGTAATAACATCACAAACGTGAAGGAGAACACTCCTCAACACGTACACACTGCTTCCACTGGGGTAATAAATGGAAATAAGCAAGGTAGCAATGCTCCTCTAAGTCCATTTGGTCATCTATTGAATCCCACTTCAAGCAGGCTTTGTGCTGAAAGGAGTCTTGGAAAGTATTTGTAAAAATGTATCACCAGTAGTAAGAAAAAGAAACAATAAACAACTCATCCAAGAATCACAGAATCCTTCAGGTTGGAAGAGACCCTTGAGATCATCAGGTCTAACCATGAATCCTACCCTACCAAGTCCCTCACCAAACCATGCTGCTAAGTGCCACATCTAAATGACCTTTAAACACACCCAGGTATGGGGCTTCAACCACCTCCCAGGGTAGCCTGTTGCAGTGTTCCATGAGCCCCATGGTGCAGAACTTGTTCCTAACATCCAATCTAAATCTGCTCTTCTCTCATTTCCAACCACTGCCCTCATACTATCACTGCAGGCCTTTGCAAACTCCCTCTGAAGCCTATTTGCAGCTCCTTTCAATTACTGGAAAGCTGCTAGGGTCTCCCTGGAGCCTTCTCTTCTCCAGGTTGAACACCTCCAGCTTCCTCAGCCTGTCCTCAGAGCAGAGCTGCTCCAGCCCCTTGATCATTTTTTTGGCCCCCCTCTGGACCTGCTCCATCAGGTCCATGTCCTTCCTGTGCAGGGCTCCATCTTTCTACAGGGCAGAAGAATGTTTGAAAAAGAACAAAGCCATCACTTGTACATTCTTATTCCAGCCTGCTAAAGGACACAGCAAGATGGCTCAACAAGCACAAGCAGTTATGCACACACACACACACACAGACACAGATATTCCTAGCCAAGCAGTGACACAGGCTAGAAAACTGCCTGCAGAAACAGGATGCCCTGAACCCTCTAAACTCTCACCAACTCCATGAACTATGCAAAAGAACAAGTGGGGTTTGTTTTGAAGTCCTAATATCTGAAACCAAACACACATTCTGCATTTTCTCTGCAATGCCATCTTGCCAAAAATACTGAAATGCCTCCTCTGAAAGAGCTTCCCCCTCCTCCCCTCCCCATGGCAGCATATGGTAGCCCATCCAGAGAGTCAGAAGGTATTTTGTTTCTAATGGATTAAACTGCATGAGTCACAGGTAGGGTTTGCACATGGACTGCAAAAGCAACTGTTTGCTTGCCATGAATTTCACCAAGCAGCACAGAGCTGGGACAGTCACCTTGGCAGTCTCAGCTACCAAATGGCCAACAGAGAGCCTCCTTGGAAGCATCAAATCTGAAACTGAACTCACCAAGTCCTGTGATTTTATTTCACGGCCAGGAACATTTTGTGAGGTTTTTCCTTTTGTTGTTGCAATCAGGGCTGAAGAGCAAGTGGAATGTCTCCTAGGGGCATGGCTACAGGGCAAGACTTTGACAATCCTGAGGTTTCCAGTCTCACAATGTAAGAACCCAAATCCACCACCTTTAGAAGCCAAACCAGGCTGTGGGTGTCTCTGAAGGCAAAGTGGGAAGTCAGGAGAAAATGAAGAATTTCTCCCTGCACCATCTGTTTGACTCTCTCTCCATCAGTGTAAAATGGCAGTTGCATGGACATAAAAGCCTGTGGCTGAGTAATTCTCATTTCCTCCTGAAACTAACACTCCTCCAATTCAAGATACTCTAAGTGCTGCATTTCAGGGACCAGCTTCACATGCCAGCCAAAGTTGTTACTAGAAGTATGTGGAGTAGCAGCAGCATTTCTAAAAATTAGTGAAGGGTATAAAACCCAGATTCAATTTTTAGGCCAAATTTCATTCTTGGTAAATGAATTCAGACTCTAGAATTTACTACTTGAACTCTTTTGATCCTACTGCACAATGTGTGTTTTGCCTGATTAAAAGAGCTGAGAAGAAACCTGAGGAGGGATAGATTTCTCTTATAAAGCGGACTCTGTGCCATCAAACTGTTTATTCATTATAAGAAATTCAGCATGACATGCTTTAAAAAAAGAAAAATCACTTAAGAACTGCCTCTCTGTGTTACAAAGGCACTTCTTACACTCAAGTTTAGTGCTATGCAAAGACACTTTTTCATTTAAATAAAAAGCTGAGCAGTCAACTAATCCATTATCTTGCCTTAACCATGCTGGCTGCTTGAAGCATCTCCTGTTCCATACAGGGTGTCAGCTCCAGATCCTGGCTCTGGCTCCCTGAGGAACTGGTAAATCAGTCAGTGCAAATCCAGAATTGTTAATGGCAGAGAAAAGTAGATTTCAGTTTCTTGATGCAACATATGTCAGAAGACAGCTTATACACTCACATCCAGTGAGAGAAAATAGTTCTGACATTTGTTTGTTTGTGTTGATGGGTTTTTAAATATTAATTAAGTCCAAATATAAGAATAAATTCACCATGACAGCCATTAGGTACTCAGGATATTAAATTTACAGCTGGGTCCACAGCAGAAGACATACATTAAGCATTAACAGTGAGAACTTTCTCTCCAACAACTTTTTGTCAACCTGGAGATACAGCTGACAAACACAGAATTCATTTAGCTTACTCCTTCTGTTTTCCAAGTTCTGCTGAAATGCTGCTGTGGCTTCCCTAATAAACAACAACAATTAAAAAAAGCAGGTTGCAGAGTTTCCAATAAATACTTCACTGCAGGTCCTATTTCACCTGGTACTGTACCCCAAATAATTATTGTGGAGTAATTACAACTCTGGCACAGAATCATAGAATGGGAAGGTTGGAAGGGACCTCAAAGATCATCCAGTCCCAAACCCCTGCCATAGGCAGGGACACCTCCCACTAGCACAGGGCACTCAAGGCCTCCTCCAACCTGGCCTTGAACACCTCCAGGGAGGGAGCAGCCACAACCTCCCTGGGCAACCTGTGCCAGTGTCTCACCACCCTCACTGCAAACAACTTCCTCCTAACATCCACTTTCAAACTCCCCTCTGCCAGTTCAAACCCATTCCCCTTGTCCTGTCATTGCAAGCCCTTGTCAATAGTCCCTCCCCAGCCTTCCTATAGGCCCCTTCAGATCCTGGAAGGCTACTCCAAGGTCTCCTCAAAGCCTTCTCTTCTCCAGGTTGCAGACCCCCAACTCTCTCAGCCTGTCCTCATAGGTGAGCTGCTCCAGCCCCATCAGCTATTATTCTTGATAGGGAAAAAAACCCACCACACCACAAACCCCAAACCTGTCACTCCAAAAATACAGAGAAATCAAATGTTGGGTGAGATCCTGGAAACAAATTTCAGTGAGATTTAAAGGTTCTTTGCTTCTTAGAAGTACTAACACATTCAGTTTCCAGGGGTTTTAGTGGATTTAACAGTGCTTCAGAAATCAATTATGAATTTAGGATCCCAAAGCAGTATTTAAAAGGATGATTTTTATGGGTCTAGTTTTTGAAGACAGAGCTTGCTGTGTTTCCTTGATTAGAGATTCCTTCCCTCAACAGCCAGAAGCCACCAGCTGGGGACAGGGAAGGCAGTGAACAACCTGCACTCAACCAAAGGCTGAAAGCTGCATTATAAAAGTGTTGCTGTGATATTCAAATACATCTCAGAATCCATAACAAGTATTTGCTCCTCTTTTATTTATACAGATATATGAGGTCTAGTGGAAGATGCCCATGGCAGAGAGCTTGGAACTTTATGATCCTTGAGGTCCCTTCCAATGCAAACCATTCCACAACTCTATGCATTTCAGGCTAGATAACACTTGCACTCTTGTTGCAACTCATGTAGTTGGCAAATTAACTACCCAGGTTTCAATTACTGCATACATTGATCAAGGGAAAGAAATAATTAAAACTACCTCTTCCCCACTCTACACCCAGAGGAGTTCATTGGTTTTCTCCATCTCCAGTTCACCTGGAAACCAGTGCCAAGTGGTATCCTCAGGGAGCAGTGCTGGCACCAGTGCTGTTTGACATCTTTGTCAGTGCCATGGACAGAGGAATCATAGAATGGTAAGGTTGGAAGGGACCTCAAGGATCATCTAGTTCCAACCCCCTGCCATAGGCAGGGACACCTCCCACTAGTACAGGTTACTCAAGGTAGCCTCAGCAAGTGTGCAGTTGGCACCAAGCTGTGTGGCACAGTCACTTGCTAGAGGGCAGGGATCCATCCAGAGGGACCTGCACAGGCTGCAGAGCTGTGCCCAGGCCAACCTCAGGACATTCACCAAGGCCAAGTGTAAGGTCCTGCACCTGGGTAGGCACAATGCCAAGCACAGCTCCAGGCTGGGTGGGGAATGGCTGAGAGCAGCCCTGAGGAACAGGCCCTGGGGGTGTGGGGTGAGGAAAAGCTCAAGCTGAGGCTGCAGTGTGAGTGCAGCCCAGACAGCAACTGTGTGCTGGGCTGCAGCAAGAGCAGTGTGGGCAGCAGGGCAAGGGAGGGGATTGTGCCCCTTGGCTCTGCTCTCCTCAGACCCCAGCTGCAGTCCTGTGTGCAGTTCTGGAGCCCCCAGCACAGGAAGGACATGGAAGTGTTGGAGCCAGTGCAGAGGAGGCCACCAAGATGCTGAGAGGGCTGCAGCAGCTCTGCTGTGAGGACAGGCTGAGAGAGTTGGGGCTCTGCAGCCTGGAGAAGAGAAGGCTTCCAGGAGACCTTAGAGTAGCCTTCCAGTGTCTGAAGGGGGCTACAGAAAGGCTGGGGAGGGACTATTGACAAGGTCTGGGAATGCCAGGACAAGGGGAATGGGTTTGGAGTGGCAGAGGGGAGATTGAGACTGGATGTTAGGAGGAAGTTGTTTGCAGTGAGGGTGGTGAGACACTGGCACAGGTTCCCCAGGGAGCTTGTGGCTGCTCCCTCCCTGGAGGTGTTCAAGGCCAGGTTGGAGGAGGCCTTGAGTGAGCTGTGCTAGTGGGAGGTGTCCCTGCCTATGGCAGGGGGTTGGAACTGGATGATCCTTGAGGTCCCTTCCAACCTTCCCATTCCATGATTCTATGATTCTTCAGTTTACTCAAATAAGTTGGCAGTAGAACCTGACAGGATTTGGTGGTTTCTGAAGACAGCCCAGATCTCCAGACCACAACTACTCACAGCTGATTATCAAAAGAACAGCAACAACAAGTTGGTATGTCACAGTTATGCATTAACTGTCTCTTCCTGTTGGAGGTGAATGTCTCACACAGACAAAAGTGAACCATGTCACCTGCACTTGGCTCGGACAACCACTCCAAAGCAAACCTGTCTTCCCAGACAGATGGGAAGTAGAGATCCATCCACTCTGTTCCAGAAGGCAGTTTTCTTCACAAAGCCAAGCAACCCTTCTGCCTGAAACACTGATCTAGACTTCAAACTGAAGCCCTGTGAATAACCTTGACATCCACAGCATTGCATTTTAAGAAGATTTAACCAACAATTAAGTTTCAGCACTAAACAGGAATATCATGTGTGCTTAATACAGAATGTAAATGATTGCACTGCTGAGAAAAGGGAAAATTAAGTCTTCTAAGTATCCAATGAACAGGAGTGGAACAAATTTGCTCTCTTCAAATATATCCTTATAGTAATCTGGAGAGAATACTTCCATGATTGTGTAGCGATTTCTTCAAGACCTATTCAATTCCTTATTGTTCAGCTTACAGTGCCAGGAAAAAAAAAAAAAAGCCTGTTAAAGTTAACATCTGCTAACTAATCACAAAACAGACCAGCACCATGTTTTACAGGGCTTGAACACAGCTATGAATTTTGATTACTATCAACTCTGGCTGGATTAAAGGAGCAACTTCACTCTGAGACTTAGGAAAGCCACAAAAACTCATCTAAGCCAAACTTATTCCTTTATAGGAAAAGCCTCTAAAAAGAAACCTTTTTTTTTTTTTTTTAATGTATTTTTTTAACTATGGGTTCAGAAGACCTGACCTAGCATTACAAATATGTTTAATCACAGAAACATGCAGGTTGGCAAAGCCCCTCAGGATCACCAAGTCCAACCTTTAACCCTACTCTACAAGATTCACCTTGAACCCTATCCCTAAGCACCACATGCAAATGACCCAGTAACACACACCCAGGGTGGGTGACTCCAGCACCTCCCTGGGCAGCTCATTCCAGTCCCTGACCACTCTCTCCATGAAAAAACTTTTTCCTAATGTCCAGTCTAAACCTGCTCAGTCTCAGTTTGAAGCCCTTCCTCTTCTTCTGTCTCAAACTACCTCTGAGAAGAGCCCAGCAGCAGCCTCTCCACAATGTCCCTTTTAGGTGGTTGTAGACAGCAATGAGGTCTCCCCTCAGCCTCCTCTTCCTCAAACTAACCACTCCCAGCTCCCTCAGCTGGTCCTCACAAGATTTATTCTCTAGGTCCTAATGTTAAAGGCAAAGAAATCAGTGGAGTGAATTATACTCTGCTTAGGTTTTGGTTAAATATCTCATTTTTAGAGCCTTGACATTCTAGAGGAGATTCCAAGGTGCAAATATTCCTAAGCTGGGCTGCTGCACAGATCTGCTCTGAATTCCATTTTGTATGTTTTGCTGCTTGACACCAAGAGAACATTTTTTTTTAAGCTGCATTTCAGGGGTTTGGGATCTTTTCCTTTCAGGTGATTCATTCACATGAGTGATGCAATACAATAATGCACTTAGGAGCATCTCTTCACCTTGAGGACTCCTTGACCTCTGCAGTCAAGGAGTCAAGCAGAAGTCCATTGGTCTGTGAGGTCACTGAAGTCCCACCTTTGCCTTATAATGGGACTCATTTCTGCTCTGTTTCACAAATTCTAACCTGCTGAGCAGTTCTTGACTATTCCACAGGTTCACAGGATGTCAGGGGTTGGAAGGGACCCAAAGAGCTCATCCAGCCCAACCCCTCTGCCAGAGCAGGACCAGACAGTCCAGCTCAGGGCACACAGGAACACATCCAGACAGGCCTGGAAAGGCTCCAGAGAAGGAGACTCCACAACCTCTCTGGTGCTGCAGCTTACATCTATTGCTCCTTGTTCGATCTCAGGGAGCAAGTGAGCAGAGTCTGTACCCCAGCCCTCAGATAGTTATAAACATTGATTAAATCCCCTCTGAGTCTTCTCTTCTCCAGACTAAGCAGCCCCAGGTCCCTCAGCCTCCCCTCACAAGGCAGTGTTCCAGTTCCCTCACCATCCTTGTAGCACTCTGCTGGACTCTCTCCAGCAGATCCCTGTCCCTCTTCAACTGGGGAGCCCAAAACTGAAGGCAGTACTCAAGATGAGGTCATAGAATCATAGAATCATAGAATGGTAAGGTTGGGAGGGACCTCAAGGATCATCTAGTTCCAACCCCCTGCCATAGGCAGGGACACCTCCCACTAGTACAGGTTACTCAAGGCCTCATCCAATCTGGCCTTGAACACATCCAGGGAGGGAGCATCCACAACCTCCCTGGGCAACCTGTTCCAGTGCCTCACCACCCTTACTGTAAAGAACTTCCTCCTAACATCTAGTCTAAATCTCCCCTCTGCCAGTTTAAGCCCATTGCCCCTTGTCCTGTCATTGCAGGACCTTGTAAATAATCCTTCCCCAGCCTTCCTGTAGGCCCCCTTCAGATACTGGAAGGCTACTATCAGGTCCCCTCGAAGCCTTCTCTTCTCCAGGCTGAAGAGCCCCAACTCCCTCAGCCTGTCCTCACAGGAGAGCTGCTCCAGCCCTCTGATCATCTTTGTGGCCCTCCTCTGGACCCGCTCCAACACTTCCATGTCCTTCCTGTGCTGAGGGCTCCAGAACTGCACACAGTACTCCAGGTGGGGTCTGACGAGAGCAGAGTAAAGTGGCAGAATCACCTCCCTTGCTCTGCTGGCCACGCTTCTCTTGATGCAGCCTAGGACTCGGTTGGCTGTCTGGGCTGCATGTGCACACTGCAGACTCATGTTGAGCTTTTCATCAACCCAGACTCCAAGGTCCTTTTCCTCAGGGCTGCTCTCCAGCCATTCACCACCCAGCCTGTATCTGTGCTTGGGATTGTGCCTACCCAGGTGCAGGACCTTACACTTGGCCTTATTGAATTTCATCAGGTTGGCCTGGGCCCAACTCTCCAGCCTGTCCAGGTCCTGGGCCCAACTCTCCAGCCTGTCCAGGTCTCAGCAGGGCAGAGTAAAGGGGGAGGAGAACCTTCCTCCATCTGCTGGACACTCTCTTCTTAATGCCCCCCAGGATCCCATTGGCTCTCTTGGCCACCAGGGCACATTACTGTGCCATGGATTTTATCCACCAGCACTCCCAGGTCCCTCTCCACAGGGTTGCTCTCCAGCAGATCACCTCCCAGCCTGTGCTGGACACGATTCATGATTTCCAAGGACATGATTCAAACTGACTGGGACTACTCTTACACACACAGTATATGTACACACTATTTCTTCTGCTATCTTTCCAACTTCAGCTCTGCACTTAGAGTGAACAGCTCCCTCCCTTCAGCAAAGGCCTCAGGCAAGCAGCCATCCCCCTTGCTCCAGAGGGCTGTGGCATTCCAGGAGCACTGAGTACTCTGAGGATGCTGAACACTATGGTCAGATCATATTAAACAGAGGAGGGACAACCAAAGCATTATGTCAAAGACTTGTTAATAACTGGAGAGCATAATGAAGGTAGGTAGCAGCAGGGGAGCCATTGATCCACAGTCCATCACAGATGTCACCAGAACAATTACCTATAGCACCCAGCCCATTCAGCACGTCACTGCAGCACTGCCCCTTGAAACAGAAATAGGTGGATTTTCCATTTCCACACCACCACAGCTAAATTATAAAGAAGGGATTATTTCAGCCAATATTCAATAGCCAAGTGGGTGGTCCTCAAGGCTTTTTATAAATACCCTTCCAAGATTTGTGTGAAAAGTTGAATAGCAGACCACACAACAACCATGGATTATGTGGCACTCGTCTAAAGGGGGAAAGGGGGAGGAGAATCAAACACTTCTTGCCCAAGGTTTGTTACTGTGGGATACTATTATGTGAGGTCCTTCAGTTCATAGATTACATTGCATTAAATGACATGGCAAGAATGAATAACTGCTTTGTCACATACAGAATCACACATTGGTTTGCTTTTTAAAGATTGTGCAAAGTGAATGAGCCTCACCAAACTCCACTCCAAAAAAACCTCTGGCTATTTCAATCTGGACTGCACCTCACCCAAGATACACCTTTTAAATAGAAGTGTAAAGATTCCTAAGGCTGCAAAGCCAAATACCACAGAAGCTTAGGTAGGAGCCAATTAAAGTTTCTAGGAGGGCTGACCCTGCAACGTAATGGTGCTGCTTAGTCTTGCATCACTAGTGACAGCTAAGCTACTGTACCCTTTCCTAGCACAACCTCCAGATGAGTCCACAGCCACAATTTTACCAGCATTAACTGCCACTGGAGTCAAGCAGCTCCTCTTTGTGGTCTTACACCAGGGGAAGAAAGGAAAATGTGTCAGACATTTCACCAGGCATTTGCTGACAGGATAGGGAAGGTCACAACCAGGAATACTGCAGTGTTTCAGATATAAGAAGCAAGCAGAGCACTCTACATTACAGTACCACAACATCACCAAGGTTGGAAGAGACCTCAAAGCTCATCAAGTCCAAGCCATCACCACAGGCCTCCAGACCAGACCATGGCACCAAGTGCCACGTCCAAACCTGCCTTGAACACCTCCAGGGACGCTGACTCCACCACCTCCCTGGGCAGCCCATTCCAGCACTCAATGACTCTCTCAGGCAACAACTTTCTCCTCACCTCCAGCCTAAACTTCCCCTGGCACAGCTTCAGACTGTGTCCTCTTGTTCTGCTGCTGCTTGCCTGAGAGAAGAAAGCAACCTCCTGCTGGCTACAAGCACCCTTCAGGTAGCTGGAGACAGCAAGAAGGTCTCCCCTGAGCCTCCTCTTCTCCAGGCTAACCAATCCCAGCTCCCTCAGCCTCTCTCCATAGGGCTATGCTCCAGGCCTCTCCCCAGCCTCATTGCCCTTCTCTGGACACACTCAAGCACCTCAATGTCCTTCTTCAACTGAGGGGCCCAGAACTGGACACAGGATTCAAGGTGTGGCCTAAGCAGTGCAGAGTCCAGGGGGAGAATGAGCTCCCTGCTCCTGCTGGCCACACTCTTGCTGCTGCAGGCCAGGATGCCATTGGCCTTCTTGGCCACCTGGGCACACTGCTGGCTCATGTTCAGGCAGGTGTCAATCAGCACCCCCAGATCCCTTTCTGTTTGCCTGCTCTCCATATTGTAATATGCATGTTTATTCCAAGGTGTGTGTAAAAAAAACAGCTTGAAGCATAGAGCTGGCACTGAAAATTAGTCAGAACTGTTCCCATATCGTTATTGGAAGTGTTTAAAGTTGAAACTGATACGGCAACGGTCAAAGTAGAGTCAAAAGTCCAGGTATGAAAAATAAAGCAACTCACCAACATATGTCAACTTGTTTTACACCACACTAAATCCTGTTCAACTCTCAGACCACTTTCTGTGTTAGAGTGGAACTAAAGAATATTTCAAGTGATCATTCTTCTGTTAAGCTGGATATCTGGTCTTTGGTGTGATAACTGCAGAGCTACCAACAGAGTGCTATTATCAGTCTAAAGGAACTCCAGATGGGTTTAGTGGCTAAAGTTCTAGCACTTTATTTAGCAATTCCAGTTGTTAGCTAGAAGATAAAAACAAAACCAAAGAAGTTCTTTGGAACTATGCTCCTGATACACCTTGCTTTGGTCTAATGCCTCCAGCACTCTCAACCAGTGTCACCTTCTGCAGTTATCCCAGTGACATCAGTGCTGTTGGCAGCTCTAATGTACAAAAGCCTCAAGCTCCACTGGCATTTTCACAACCCTCTCTGCCTTGTGGAAGAGACCTTTAAACCAGGAGCCAAATGGTTATGTTCCTGAATGTACAGAGGGGGAAGAAGGGCTAGAAAAACTTGCTGTAACTGGAATCTTATCCAAAGTACATGCTGCAATCAGAGAGGCCTTCACCACTGTACCCAGATTCAGCTGTGCACTGCTGCCTCTGGAGAAGGCAAAGGGATGGGGTGGGTATAAAATATGCAGCCTCTCTCAGTGGTTCCTTATCACTACCTGTAAAGGCATTGTGCTTGCTTTCAATCAATTCTGATGATTGCCTACTATTAATGTCACTCATTCTCTTAAGTAATTAAGCCACCTCTTTCTTAGATTTGCCTTTGTCTCTCTCTCTCTCTCTCTGTGGCACATTTCCTTGTCTAATCCTCTTTTCCAGATGGCATAAGGACGAGAGATAAGTGTTGCTAAAAGTTGCTTAGCAATGCAACACATGCAAGGTTTGGAAATGCTGACGTCCACATAAGCACTATCTATACATCACACATTTCTGCAGAGAAACAAAGGCGTGAACAGCCAGAGGGACACAGGGGCCTCCCGAAAAAGAGCTACCAGGGAGCACACAAACAAAGGGGAGAGGCAAACAGGCAGAGAGAACAACCTACAAGCTTCCAGGGATGGGCTGTAATAGGCTGTGAATTTTGGGTTGGGTTTTGGTTTCAAAACTAGAAGGGGAAATTTAAATCAAACATAATCCTTGAGTTTCAAGCGAGGTCCTGGATTTTCTGTGATCCAGCAGACACAAAGACACTGCAATCCTACTCAAAGAACTCAATCAAACATAATCCTTGAGTTTCAAGCGAGGTCCTGGATTTTCTGTGATCCAGCAGACACAAAGACACTGCAATCCTACTCAAAGAACTCAATCAAACAAAATCCTTGAGTTTCAAGCGAGGTCCTGGATTTTCTGTGATCCAGCAGACACAAAGACACTGCAATCCTACTCAAAGAACTCAATCAAACAAAATCCTTGAGTTTCAAGCGAGGTCCTGGATTTTCTGTGATCCAGCAGACACAAAGACACTGCAATCCTACTCAAAGAACTCAATCAAACAAAATCCTTGAGTTTCAAGCGAGGTCCTGGATTTTCTGTGATCCAGCAGACACAAAGACACTGCAATCCTACTCAAAGAACTCAATCAAACAAAATCCTTGAGTTTCAAGCGAGGTCCTGGATTTTCTGTGATCCAGCAGACACAAAGACACTGCAATCCTACTCAAAGAACTCAATCAAACAAAATCCTTGAGTTTCAAGCGAGGTCCTGCATTTTCTGTGATCCAGCAGACACAAAGACACTGCAATCCTACTCAAAGAACTCAATCAAACAAAATCCTTGAGCTTCAAGTGAGGTCCTGGATTTTCTGTGATCCAGCAGATACAAAGACACTGCAATCCTACTCAAAGAACTCAATCAAACAAAATCCTTGAGGTACAAGTGAGGTCCTGGATTTTCTGTGATCCAGCAGATACAAAGACACTGCAATCCTACTCAAAGAACTCAATCAAACAAAATCCTTGAGGTACAAGTGAGGTCCTGGATTTTCTGTGATCCAGCAGATACAAAGACACTGCAATCCTACTCAAAGAACTCAATCAAACAAAATCCTTGAGGTTCAAGTGAGGTCCTGGATTTTCTGTGATCCAGTAGACACAAAGACACTGTAACCCTACTCAAAGAACTAAAAACAGAAATGAAGAAGTTCATAAAGAAGGGTAACTGAAGGCAAAGTTGTTCATCACCACCAGGGTACCAGGGAGAGAATCAGTACTAAGGAATTGATTCTGATAACTGCATAGTGCAGTTATGGGTTGCTCCTGAACTCTAAAGTAAATGTGCTGGTATGAAAGGTGTTGATATGAAATGTTACAGGTAATAAATAAGAACACTTGGTCCACAAACAGTAGTAATTTAGATTTAGGTTGGTTTTTTTTCCAGGTAGAATTTAGACAAACTACAGAATATGTAGTTTGGTAGGGTTTGAGTTTTGTTTTGCCCTTTTTTTTTTTTTCCCCTCCCGTTACTGGTCTTGATCCTTACATGAAAACTGCTAATTACATCTCCTCTCATCACATTCTTATTATCAAGCATCAGAACTATGTATCAGCTAAAGATCACAAAAAAAAACTACTTCAAAAAGCAATTAAATAGATTATGCATTCAGAAACATGTTCAGCACACTTCAAGGCCACTACTGGGACACAGCAACTTCTAAAAACGACTGAAAATGAGTGCTGCAGCAGTCAGTGGCTTTACTCAAGCAATTAAAATGACAGAGCTCAATATTTCCTAGTGGGGAGACACATTAACAGTCCTGATACCAGCAAAGCCTTCAATTGTATATAATTTATAGTATTTTTGTGTCATTATATTGCAATTATAATCAAGATTTGGAAAGATTTCTTGTACTTTCAAATTTCCTACTATCCACCAGTGTGTGGCTTAATCCTGAGGAATTAAAATGCCAGTAATTTAAATAATTTGCTTCAGAATAGATACTATGGATCTTCCAAACAGGTAACTCAGATGGATTCTGGGGGGGGGAGTGGGTGGGGGAACAAAAGCCTGCAGGTGAAGAAGCCCATAAGGCTTGCCACCTGTTCCGTGTGGTTAACAGGTGTATCAAACAGCAGGCCTTCCTCTGGGAAGGAAGACAAACTAAACACAGCCAACACACACAAAGAAGCAGCAACAGGGACAGAATGGAACACAGCATCTGCTTACTGGGACTCAGGCAGTAGCCAGGAATGAGAAATCACAGAAAGGAAAACAGTTTCATGAAGAAAACGAGTGTTTTACTTCATTAACCTCTGCAAACTGTTTTCTTTCCTCCTCATGCAAATGCATGAAAAACCAGACAGCCCACAGAAGGGGGTAGGATTTATTTATTTAATTCTAAACCAGCACCTTCCAGAAGATTTGTTTAGTTACCTGTTTCCTGCTGTTCAGTTGTAGCTTCTATTTTGCATCTCCTGGCAAGATTTTTTTTTCTCAATGTGAAATCAGTTTTAGGGTGCAGCAGCAGACAAACCAGAGATGTCTCTTATTGTTGAACTCCTCTGTTGACATAATTACTGCTTGTTTACTGGCCATTTAATCAACATGACTCTCTGAAGGTTCACAGACTGCATGCCATTAACTGACAGCATTCACTTCCTAAAATTTATCCCTGGCAAGAGATTGATCTCAAAATCCAGCCCTGACATCACTGCAGTTAAAACAGAAGAGGAAAAACAGCCAAGAGAAGCATTGATGACATTATTCAATCTGTTCTGTACCACACTGAAGTAATGCTGGAAGAATACCCTAGAGCTTGAAACATTTGCCCATGCTGCAGATTACTTCAATATGTCCAAGGGACCATTTCAACACAGGGAAAAAAAGAAAAAAAAACCAAAAAACCCCAGACAGGCAAGCAAAGACTTTTTCCAAGCCCTTGCAGTTGTAGTTCACAAGCACTGCACACAGTATGGGGACTGTGACTGATAAGTAACAAAGTTTGATGTTCACCAAGAGGAGCAGGGGCAAGGGGAGGAGTTAATGGAAAAGTTAGACCCTAAGGGACCAGGGGTGGAAACTATAATGGAAATATCTTTTAAATTGTTGTGACCCAGGAGGTTACAACAGAAAGAGGCTGGAATAGAGGATCTTTAGAAGATACTTTCAACCCAAACCATTCTGTGATTCTGTAATCTCTGACCATACAAAACAAACTTCAAAATCTCACATGCAAGAAGAGTCCATGTGGACAACACAGACAGGGTTTCCAACTGACAAAACACTGTGGTGAGTCCTGTCAGGATTTGGGGTTTTGTTGGCCAAAGCATCTTGTCCCTCCTGAGCACATATCCTGTGTAAACTTTCAGTACTAAATGCTTATAACCCTACAGAAACAGATCGGTTACTCAACAAGTGCAAGGCTAAAGATTCAGTGATTCAGTCCCAAAACAGATGCTAGAGAGACACCCAGTGGTGCCGAACTGAGTCTACACAAATATATATATAGATATAAAAAAAATGCCTCCTGTCTTCAGTGGCCCAAGTGAGAAGCTAATCTAACAACCCCCTTTTGGTTCAGCAGTGTTTAGGTTACAAGGAAACAGCAACAGCACTTGCAC
The DNA here is from genome assembly GCA_013396675.1 of Eubucco bourcierii. Taxonomy (NCBI): domain Eukaryota; kingdom Metazoa; phylum Chordata; class Aves; order Piciformes; family Ramphastidae; genus Eubucco; species Eubucco bourcierii. Next base: position 65,379 of record VWZE01023762.1, read on the forward strand.
CTACTTATGTCATCTGTTCATTTATCTAATAAGTATTCCTTACCTTGTCCTACTGATTTTAATTCCCACATTCCCTAAGTTCAAGGAATAATAAAGATCTGTAAACTGTATTCAATAATTGAGTTTGGATTAACAAATTTAACTGTTGTGTTAAAGAGTCACAGTGTGGGTTTTTTAATGGTTAAGGAACAGATCAAAGCAGTACTTAAATGTATTAGTCACCTTAAGAGCTTTTTGATGGCTTTTATGGCATCTACTTCCAATCTCCTGTGTCAAAGCCTGAAAAGTTAGCTGCTTAGGAACAGAATCACAGAATTGTCTAGGTTGGAAAATATTGGAAGCCCATGGAGTTCAACTGTAAAGAAGCTGTACTATGCAATTCTTGTGTGACCTTAGAATTGTTACAGGTATACAAAACAGGTATTTTTTCTATCAATACAGTGTAGTCCATGTGGTCACCCTTTATTCTCTGTCAGCCTTACAGTCTGCTGTCTAATGGAGTTAGGTAGGTGAAGTCACTGTCTTACCTGTACAGGGAACAAACTCAAAGAGGAGAAACTCTTCTCTGGAGCATCTTACTGGGACTGACTTTTAATCACTGAACTTCTTTCTGCTCAAGATGCTAGGAGAGAAAGAATGTACTGAAAACGTTTCCTTGGTAAATTACACATGAGATGCCCTTCTAAACTGCGTGGTTTATCCTAATCCTGTAACATGTTTGGCTTGATTGTGTGGAGCACTTCATATGAGCACAAGTCCACAGCCACGTGCATCTCTAGGGACTGAGGATGTGTTTGTGGTTTGAACCATTAGCACCTCTGATGTGCTTCCTCAGGTGACAAAGTTAACCCAGCCTAAACAGAGAGGCCAACAAGAGAACACAAAAACCTCCACTCCACCTGAAGTCTGAAAACTAAAATTGTTAAAGCAATATGGAAAGACTGGGCTGAATATTGATTAACTAGTAAAAAACTAAAATAAAAGCACTAATTTTACTCAAATATCTATTTTAAAAGGTCAGTACAGATAGTATTTATGTGAAGACAAATATATTACTTTGCCTACTGCTCACATCCACTTCACACTGTGACATGGACCCAGGCTGTTCACAGAAACATGCATGTTGGCAAACCCCCTCAGGATCACCAAGTCCAACCTTTAACCCTGCTCTACAACTTTCACCTTAAACTATATCCACAAGCACCACATCCAAACCACCCTGAAACATACCCAGGGTGGGTGATTCCACCACCTCCCTGGGCAGCTCATTCCAGTCCCTGACCACTCTCTCTGTGAACATTTTTTTCCTAATGTCCAATCTAAACCTGCCCAGTCTCAGCTTGAGGCTGTCTCAAAGCACCTCTGAGAAGAGCCCAGCAGCAGCCTCTCCACAGTGTCCCTTTCAGGTAGTTGTAGACAGCAATGAGGTCTCCCCTCAGCCTCTTTTCCAAACTAATCAACCCCAGCTGGTCCTCATAATTTATTCCCCAGGCCCTTCCCCAGGTTCACTGCCCTCCTCTGGACCTGCTCCAGCACCTCCACATCTCTTTTGTACTGTAGCACCCAAAGCTCAACATCCGAGCTATGACCTCCCCAAAGCCGAGTCCAAGGGGACAATCACCTCCCTGCTCCTGCTGGCCACAGCATTTCTAACACAAGTCAGGATGCCATTGGTCTCCTTTACCTCCCGGGCACACTGCTGGCTCCTAGGCAGCTGCCTACCTATCACAACCGCCAGGTCCCTTTCTGCCAGCAGCTCTCCAGCCACACTGTCCCAAGCCTGGAGCACTGCTTGGGGTCGTTGTGACCCAAGGGCAGGACCTGGCATTTAGCCTTGTTATTCTATGCCTACAGGTCATTATAACCCTCAGCCTACACAGAAGCTGCCAGAAGCTAAAGTGTTAGCTTCCTTGACACAAAGCATGACCTCTAGCACAGAAAACAAAGCAAAACCAGAAGAGGAAAACCTTTTGTATTTACATTAGCCCGAGCACAGGAGTGCAGGCTTAGCTGCTATTAGCCTTAACGACAGCAGACCTCATGAAGGTTCGTCCTCGGCTCTTCCGGCAAGAGTTGGTACAGGGCTTGCCCCGGGGAAGGCAATCGCAGCCTCCCATGAGCCGAGGAGGTGAAGCAAGGAGACCATGGGCGCAGAGACCTCTAAAGCCTCTTCGCGCCCAGTGGCCGCGCCCCGAGCCCGCTGCTGCGCCCTTGCTACACTCCACGTGTGGCTGCTACAGCCATGCCCGCAGAGGGTAAGCGCCGGCCACGAACCCTGCTCTCCGCCCCTACCCACCTCCCTTCTCCTCGCCGCGGCCCTGCCCCCTCGCCCCACCCGGCGGTGCCAGGCGCGGGGTAGCGCCGGCTCCGTGACCCGCGCGCCCCGGAAGCGGAAGCCTGCCCGCCTGTGACGCCAGCGTCGGGCTGGTGGAGGTGGGGGGAGGGGGAGCGGGAGCGGAAGGAAGAACCCGGCTTGGGTGGCTGTGAGTAGCTGCTGCCCCGCGTCGGCGCCCCGGGGTTCGGCCGGAGCCGAGGGTGGGAGGAGAGCGGAGCTCGTTTCTCCGGGCTGGCGGGGGGGGGGGGGGGNGCCTAGGCGCTCCTGCGGCCATCACGGCTGCAACGGCCGCGGGGCTGCTGCTGGGCGTGCCGAGCCTGCTCCCGGCGCCTGCCTGGGGGCTCGTGTTCCCTCTCGCCCGGCCGCTCTCTGTCCTACTGCTGTTTCTGGGCCCTCCACAGCAGGCCCTGCCCCGAGGGCCTCTCGGCCTCTTGTCTGTGCAGTAACTGTGCCAACGGTGTGCCCTCTGAGCTAGTTGTGCATTCGTTCCGCAGCGTTTGGGTTCAGGGGACGTGGAGCCCCTGTTTGTAATGGGGAGTGCAGATGCCAGGCGGCTGCTGCTCTGAGGGATGGAATTAAGCAGTGGCTTTGCTAACGTAAACCCTCAGTTCGTACAAGCATTGGGTTATTGTCCTGTGGTCGACCATTCACCCAGTTATTAATAAATCACTTTAGTGTGTGGCTATTCAATGACGTTTCCTCTATAACGCAACCTGTGGGAGCAGTAATGTGTTGTTGTTAAATAGGAGCTTCGTTTGTATCGTAAGAAAAATCCGTGTTATGATCAGGGAGTTGTCTGAGAATTCCGTACCTCTGTGAGCGATGAATGCGAGGGGTGAAATGGAATGATTTTACTGCCCCAGATTCTGTCATCTGTAAGAAGTCGTTGGTGCACTGCTGGTTTAATGAGATCTCCATAACAACTGTGGTGGAAAGTACAATTGTTGAAGTTTGTGCATCCACCTGCTTGGTCTTTTCCTGCATTTTAATGTGGTTCAGTTTTAGTGGCAGTCAGTATTCTGCTAGTAGTAAACTGTCCAGTTGCTTGTTATATTAGTCTTGGAATACCTTTTGGATCGTTGGCTTTGCTGAAGTGGCTGGAGGGTTATCCTGACTCCTTATGCTGCACGTTGAAGCCTGAGGTTATGAAAGAAGGATTGCTGTTGTTTAGATTTAATTATTCCCTTAAACCAGTGAGATCTGACTTGGGTTTAAACTGTAAACTACCTTCAGAACAATGTCCAAGCCTGCTGTCATTAGGAACTGTCTAAGGAAGGATGCTCTTTCAGTAAAGTTTTAATGGGATAAGAAATAGTAACTTGAATTCTACCAGTGCCTTCCTGCATTACTATGACTATGAATTCTACCAGTGCCTTGAGTCTGTGCTCCTTAAAGTGAGCAGTGATAGGTTTCCTTTAAGTGAAACAGTGTTAGCTGTTGTGTTTCTTGGTCTGCTAAAGAAGAACTCTGTGTATGATAAACAAATCACATCTGGGGTGTGATTTACCCCAGCCACAATGCCTGCTCCATCATAACACCATCAATAACCTTATAAATCTCTTGATCCCCATGGATTTACATTTACAAGGTTGTGATGTTAGGTTTACTTACACCCCACAGCTAATTTACTCTACCTGTAAAATTAGCTTTGAGAATGTGAGAGGGTTTGTGTTTGTGATCTGTAGAGAACTGCTGTCTGATCAGTGGGTTCAGCATCTTTTTGTTACAGCTTTATACTTCAGGACATTCTAAAAAAAAAAACAAAAAATCCACAACAAAACAATCCAAATAAAGCACAAAATTGTGCTCAGCTAATAATGCTGAGTAACTTCTTTCTTCTGTGAGTCTGCAGTGCAGTGAATGGGGAGAATAATAATTACTTCCTTTTGCCTGTAGTGAAAAAGTCTCTGTTATATTGTAGGAGTTTCCATTTGATTTCTTCATTATTTTTCTTTCTTTTTTAGCAATAGCTTGAATGAAAGTGAGCTGCAGCTCCTGAAGCCTCATAATGAATTCTCTTTTGAAGTGTAACAGGACTCCTTTTTTCCTACTTCCTGATTATTCCATAGGAAGTAATTCTCAGATGTTTACAGTAAAACCAGACAACTTTAAGGTTTTGTCTCCCCAGATTGTCCTTGGTCTCAGACTGTCTCTTTGCAGCAGTCAGCCTATTGCAGCAGCTAAGTTAACTTGCGTTTTTCAGCTTTAGTAATATTTCATATCTCTCTATTGCCATCTGAGATATTAATAGAGGGCTGGAAGTGCTCCCACTATCTGAGTTATGAAGTCCCACCCACAAACGAGGACTCCAGGAAGTAATGTCAGGAATTGCTCTTGGTGATGTGGCAGAAATGTTTCTGTTTAGAAGCTGTTTTATTTTGTTTGGTTTATGCCTTGGAAGTGAGCTGTGAAACTTAGCTGAGCTTAAGTAAAAAAAAAAATAAAAAAAAAAATCTTAAATTAGTTTTGGAAAGGTGTATGAAAAAATAATTCCTTTGATTATTCTTTTTCTACCTGAGTTCAGAATCCTGGCCCTTTTGCTGTGCAGTTTTGCGTAAAACTTCCCTGTGGCTGCTGAGCTCTTTGTGTGGGTACAGTCTGTGAATAATTCTGGCAGTGGGCAGTGCTGGGCCAGATACTTCTGGCAGAGGGTTTTGTCTGTGACCACTTGTGCACACTCCAGAACTTAAACTTCCTGCATTACTATGACTAGTTAAAAATCCTAAGCATCTTTTGAAAGAATGTTTTGTTGTCTTTAGAAACTGAGGTGACAGGAGGGTGGTGCTCAGGAGTTTGTAGCTCACTGCTTAGATGTTGTAACTCGGTTCCTGCCTTGCCAAGGTGAAGATGTCTAACAAGGCTCATTCCTGCGTCTCTGCATGGGCTCCATTTGGGGGATTTTTTGTTTTTTTTTCCACTCTCCCCATCTCTAAAGTGAGTTTGATCCTGCCTTGACTTTGTGAAATACTCTGGGTTTTTGCTTTCTGGACAGCTCCTTTTGGAAACTAGTTTCTTTTGGAATAAATGTCTCCTCTTTAAAGAATGCTTCATGAAATAATTGGTTTCAAACAGGGTAACCCAAAAGAGTATCCTGTGTAAATGCTCCTCTAAAGCTTCACTGAGCTTAGAGTTTGTTTTAAACATTCCCTTTATGTCATGTTTTGTTTCCACAGCAACCATGTCAGAAGGAGACAGTATTGGTGAGTCTGTGCATGGAAAGCCTTCTGTGGTCTATAGATTTTTCTCCAGACTTGGACAGGTTGGTTTTTCTCCAGGGTTTTTCTGACTCCCTTAGAAATGGGTCTTAATGCAGCTTCTTAAACTCAACACTTTTGGGATCAGTAGTTGAAATAATAAAATCTGTGCAAAAGGTTTCCTCTGAAGCCTTTTAAAAATAGATAAATATTATCACACCCTGCTTAATGGACTGGTTAATAGTTGTATATGTGACATTGCACAGTGAAAATGTGTGGGTTTATTGTCAGGATTGAAGAGTGACTTTAGATTTCATGTCAGATTCATCTTAAGAAAGGTCATCTTTGATAAAATACTGACAATTTAATTTGCTTGATGAGACTCCAAGCGTGAGGAAGTGATTTTTTTGTTTAGCTTCTGTAAAAATACAGAACTTTTCCAAATGCTTCGGAGTACTTCAATGTATAATTCAATTTATCATAAAGAATTCAAAAATAGAATCATAGAATGGTAAGGTTGGAAGGGACCTCAAGGATCATCTAGTTCCAACCCCCTGCCATGGGCAGGGACACCTCCCACTAGTACAGGTCACTCAAGGCCTTGTCCAACCTGGCCTTGAACCATGTCACTGTCCCAAAACACATTTCACAAATGCTTACTGTTTCTGCTGCTGCTGAGTAATAAACTTTAAATGTTGTGCATCATGTATTTTACAGATGTACACTTTATGTTTCCTCCTAGATCTACCAGTCCTGGTTAGACAAATCTACTCCATACACTGCAGTGCGATGGATTGTAACTTTGGGGCTGAGTTTTATCTACATGATTAGAGTTTATTTACTGCAGGTAAGCAAACTGGATTTACTGCTAAAGTAGGGTTAGATATCATAACTGTTAGGAGGGTTGGGGGTTTATACTGTTCATTGCTTTTGTGCTGTCTACATCCTGAATATAGAGCCTGGATGCCTGAGAAAAGCTTTCAGATTAAACCCATCAGTACTGTAAACCTACTTTTTAAAATCAGAACAAGCCTTGGAACAGGAGAGCAGTAGAAACACTTCAATGTTTCCTCTGCTCTCCTGTTCCAAGGCTTGTTTTGATTAAAAGTGTAGGTTTACAGTAGTATGCCTTACAAAACAACAGGAAGCTTAAAAAAGGCTGCTAATGGATTTTAATTTCTTTTAATCTTGCTTAGTTGCATTGCAGGAAGTTTAGTCAGTATTTAGGTAGCTCTAAATAAAAACTGTTGACTGTGTTATCTGTCAGCATGCAAAGAAGTAGATTGATAAAGGTGATTTCATAGAGTCCAAATGCTTATTTTGTACACTGAAAATTTAACTTTTTTCACAAGTCCAGAAAACTTCATATGAAGATGTAAAAAGACCCTTAAAATGCTTATTTTGTACACTAAACATTTAACTTTTTTTCACAAGTCCAGAAAACTTCATATGAAGATGTAAAAAGACTCTTAAAATGCTTATTTTGTACACTAAACATTTAACTTTTTTCACAAGTCCAGAAAACTTCATATGAAGATGTAAAAAGACTCTTAAAATGCTTACTTTGTACATTGAAAATTTAACTTACTTTTTTAACAAGTCCAGAAAACTTAATGTTAATATGAAGATGTAAAAAGACTCTTCTCAAGGAATAAAAAACTCAGGTTGTTTAATGTTTGAAAAATAAGGATCTGAAAATGGCTTTCAGGAAGACTTTAACTTTGGCTCTTCTTTCTCCCTCTCCAGGGTTGGTACATTGTGACATATGCCTTGGGAATCTACCATCTAAATCTCTTCATAGCTTTCTTGTCACCAAAGGTAGACCCCTCTTTAATGGAAGATTCAGGTATGATGAGTACTTCATTTTGTGATCATTTTGAACCTGGTCAAACTTCCAGCTCTTTTTTTGTTTGATACTGTAGGGTAAAGATGTGAAGTTTTAGTGTGCCACTGGATTTTTAAGCTTGCAGAAAATCTTTACAACTTGATACCAGGAGTTGGTATAAAACTTGTGGGTTGTTTTTTGGGTTTTTATTTTAGGACTTGAGCTTATTCCATATTGTAGTAATTTTGAAAGAAGGTTTATGTGACTTGAGCTGCTATGGGGAGAGCTTAAATGACTCAGCACTCATTCCTCTTAGCTCTTTTCTTTTGGGAAATCAGTGTTAAGTTAGATTTAAAGAACCACTGTAGCAGGAATGAATCTATGTGCAGGAGCGAAATGTTTTTTGGGGGTTGTGTTGGTTTTGTTTTTTTTCTGAATATCAAAAGTAAAAAGATCTGAACTCCAAGTACTCTGGAAAATTAGTGGTTTGGCTTGATTTTTTTTGTTTTGTTTTCTTCAGATGATGGCCCCTCCTTACCTACAAGGCAAAATGAAGAATTTCGGCCTTTCATTAGAAGGCTTCCAGAGTTTAAATTCTGGTGAGTGGATCCATCTGTCCATGCTCTGGTTTTGAAAAAAACCCAAAAAACCAGAAAATTCTGCATCAAATTAGAGGTAGCTGAGCTTGAAGGATTAATTGTTCCTATTGTTTTTAAGGCACTCTGCCACTAAAGGAATCCTGGTTGCTATGGCATGTACATTCTTCGAGGCTTTCAACGTTCCTGTTTTTTGGCCCATTCTTGTGATGTACTTCATTATGCTATTTTGTATCACTATGAAGAGGCAAATCAAGGTAACTTCCAAGAATAGCTGATGGTATTTGTGATTAATAGATGGGTTAGGTTGGAAGAGACCTTGGAGATAGGTTAGTTGCAACCTTCTGCCATGGGCAGGGACACCTCCCACTAGCCCATGTTGCTGAAGACCTCATCCTACCTGGCCTTGAACACCTCCAGGGAGGGGTCATTCACAGCCTTCCTGGGCAACCTGTGCTAGTGTCTCCCCACTCTAACTAATTTCCAGTCCAAATCTCCCATCTTCAAGCTTCAATCCCTCTTGTCCTATCACTCCCAGCCCTTGTCAAAAGTCCCTCCCCAGCTCAACCTGTAGCTCCTTCAGGTACTGGAAGGCTACTTTAAGGTCTCCTTGGAGCCTTCTCTAAGCTGAACAGCCCCAGCTGTCACAGCCTGTCTGCAGAGGAGGTTCTCCAGCCCCCTCACCAGATTTGTAGCCTCCTCTGGAGCTGTTCCAGCAGTTCTATGTCCCTCTTATGCTGGAGGCACCAGAACTGCAGGCAGTGCTGCAGGTGGGGTCTCAGCAGAGCAGAGGGGCAGAATCCCCTTCATGTGCTGCTGTCCTTCCTGCTCTAGATGGAGCCCAGCACAGCGCTGCCTGCTGGGCTGCCAGTGACCATTGCTGGCTCATGGGGAGTTTGTACACTCACAAGTCCTTCTCCTCCACACTGCTTTCAAGGCCCTCCTCACCCAGCCTGGATTTGTGCTTCGGATTGTCCCAAGCCAGATGCAGGACCTTGCACTTGGCCTTTACAAGATTTGGCTGGTACCCCAGTTCAGGTGTAACTTGTGTGTGATCAGCTGTTTTGTTACCATCACACTGCTGGAGAACTCTCTAGAGGACTTTGTCATTTATAATTTGTATTGTAAAACATTTAATTAAATATTAGGTAAGTTTCTTACCTCAGAAATGAATCTTTTCTCTTTCCAGCACATGATCAAGTACAGATATATACCCTTCACACATGGCAAGAGGAAATACAAAGGGAAAGAAGACGTGGGAAAGACCTTTGCCAGCTAGAAGATGCAATCCACCTGTTGACCAATTTTACTTCTAACTAAAGGAACGGTTTTGAGCCATTGTAACAATGCCTTTTTGCTTCATAAAAAAAAAAAAATATTAATGGAGTGGTGACAAAGCAATTGAATTTTCATTTTAAGAGGATCTTGCTATTTTTACCTGAAATATCAGTTTCTTGAAGGAACTGGCATTCTAACCACATTGCATTGAGTCGATTGTCTTTTGTATGAGGCTGGAGAAACTATGGCTAATCCCATGGATTTGGGATATTGTATTCCTTTCAATATCCATTGCACTGGAGAGATGAATGGCTTGGGGTCTGGATATTTTTACAGTTTTCTCCTGCTCAATATCACCCTGAAGTGCTGTGCACATGTGTGGAGGAAAGATGTCAGGTGGCACACGTGATGCTGTTTTCTGCTTCATGGCCGTGTGCTGGTTCCATAGAAAAATTCAGTAGACCTAAATAGATGCAGAACTTAAGGCAGTTTCCTAAATGCATGGTATCACTGAGTTATAACCAGACAAATACAGGTAGGAAAAAGAATTCTACTCGGTTATGGGGTTTGCAGTAGGTGAGCAATACTCAGAGCTCCTGAAGTAACTCAGTTGTGTTGGGTTTCAATGCCAGTTTCACCATTCCAACTCCTAGCAGATGCTAAATTGGGCTCTTTCCTCATGACTCAAAACTTCCTTCAAACTCTTATCACAATTCCTCTGAGGACCTGGAATTATAAAAATATATTTTAATTGTTATTAGTTGGAGTTTCTTTCATACTTAAGTGTTTCTTGGTTAATTTAAGCTGACTTGATGGCAGCCCCTTTCAGAATATACCCAAGCTGGCCATAGCAGACAAGTGGTGTGGGATTTAACATAGGTTTTTGTTTTCTATGGGGAAGGAGGAAAAAAAAAAAAGCAACCATAAAACAACAAAAGCAAAGATAAATGACCTGCATGTAAACTTTTTCATGTGATAAAACTGCAGTTTTACTAAGTGACTTTTTAATTCCAAAATTTATTAAAAGACAGTGTCCGCCTTTACTTGTTCTCTATCTTTATACACATACATCGGTCTAACAGTGTTTATGGCTCCTGTTCAGTGGTGGTTACCCTCAATTTACCTTCATGCAATGCCTTTTTCAACTCTTCAGGGAGCATTTCCTTGCAGGAAGTAGAAAAAGAGTAGCTCTTGGAAGATTCTGGATGGAGAACAGTGACAATTTCAACAGACATCTAACTGGAAAATGTATGTTAAGAACCCATTCGTCTGATTCTGTCAATTGGAGTCATTATGGAGCTCTGGATTTCAGCCTTCAGTAATCCTGGGAGAATGAGGTAGATTCAGTTTGCACTGTCCTGTTTGTTTTTTGCTTGTTTGCATGTGTTTGCTTTATTAGCAGTGTGGAAACCAGTCCTGTCCACTTTGACAGTGCTGGAAATGTGGTATCCAGGAAGGGCTTTAGAAAAGTGCCACTCTTGGATGCTTGCAATCTGTTGGCTAAAAATCTGAGAGCCCTTACCTGGAGAAACTATCTTGAGGTTTGCTGCAGTTTCTGAATAACATAGGCAAAAAGATGTTTATTATGTTTGTTCATACTAAAACTGCAAATGGGGTGACTCCTACTAAACAATAGAGTGTTAAGGCCATCCATTGCAAATCAGACATTGTTGCCTCCACTTCGTTTTGGACTTCAGTGGCAGTGTGAGATTAATGCCTGCTCATTCTTAGGCATAGATGCTCTGCATTCAGTGGGATTAACAGTTCTTGGTCTGGATTGTAGATGGTGGTGGGACCACGTGTAGTTCCCTAGCTGACTCTCAGCATGCAGAGGCTGAACAATTTTGATGGTATTTAGTTAGTTTGCTCTATTTTTATCACTTACAAGTGCTAAAAATAAATTCCCCATATGGAATGCATGAAAAACTTGGCTTCACAACTTCAGAGCTATTTCCCAGTCATCCACTGCTTCCTTTTTGATTTTGTGTGCACCTAAATGTTTATCTTACTGTTTCCTTAGTAAGATGGTCACAGTGGTTTCCTGAGGTGGCCACGTTTTGCTTCGTGACATGGACTGGTTTTCCTCCACTGTTGCCTTGACAGTTTTCAATAGGTGAGGGATGCCTGAAAGTTTTCTGGTGTATATTGTAGCTCTGAAAATTACTTCTGTACAGTAATGGTGAAGGGTTCACAGTTACCAGCAACTATTTTTTATTCCATTTATAGACAGCTGAAAAGTTAAACTGATTCTGTTGGGATTTTTATGGTAACACTTGAACTGTTAACCAGCCACCCAGGATCTCTGCAGCACAAATAACCATCTCAAAAGAAGTGCTCTTACAGCAGCACACCTCCCACTGCCACCCTGCGTCCATGTTCAGTGCCATTTATGAAAGATTTATAGAAACTGGAACTGGGGATCCACAGGAAGGATATTCTCTGGCTTCTTCTCCCCATCTGTATTTGAAGAATACAAATAAATTAATCATGTACATTGTCTGTCGTGCAAGAATGAGAAGATATGTTAACATCTAACAATCTAATTCCCTACTGCTCTGAACGCTTCTGTAACTGAACACAGGGATGAGGAGATGCTGTGGAACCACTCCTCCCTTACTGCCACACTGACTTAGCTGAGAGAGCCTTTGCTGCCACGCTGGCTTAG
>VWZE01023763.1:13922-24526 GCA_013396675.1 Eubucco bourcierii
CATGGGTTTGAACTGGCAGAGGGGAGACTTAGACTGGATGTTAGGAGGAAGTTCTTTACAGTGAGGGTGGTGAGACACTGGCACAGGTTGCCCAGGGAGGTTGTAGAGCACAGAATCACCCAACATGATCAAAGATCATGTTGGGTGATTCTGTGCTCCCCAACCTCCCCGGAGGTGTTCAACGTCAGGTTGGAGGAGGCCTTGAGTGAGCTGTACTAGTGTGCGGTGTCCCTGCCTATGGCAGGGAGTTTGAACTAGATGATCCTTGACGTCCCTTCCAACCTTACCATTCTGTGATTCTATGATTCCATGAAATGAAAAGTGTTGCTTATAGTGAACCATAGCAAGAGAAGGTACAAGGGGAAAGAGAAAATGTTAAGACAGGAAACTTCAACTGAGTGTGGCAGATGGAAAATCTCGTGGCAATAAGATCCATGATGGTGGCATTTCTACTGGGTGCTTATTTAGACTTGGAAAAAACTCCTTGATAATTCTTTTTCATTGGTACACGATGCTGCAGCTCCCATGTATTGCAGGAATTCCCTCCTAGCCCATGCCAAGGTGCAGAATAATGTGCTTATTGATTGAGAGATGAGGTTATAAAGCACATGTATAACTGTTAAGGAAGCAAAAATATTGTGACTTTGTTCCTGTTGTCACTGATAAAGTGAAGTGACCTGGATGGCTGGTTGGCATCAACAGCAGTCAGAAAGTGGCTTTGACCAGGCCTGCTGTGAGGTGACAGCAACTGGGTGCTGGCAGTGAACCACATCCTTTGAAAGCTCTTGACAGTAGTTGGGAGGCAGCTTCTGAACACATTCACTGAGAGCTGTCCACAGTGCTTAGGAGATGATTCTTGACAGTGTTCGCTGCAGGCATCGACATTGTTTAGGACCAAGCAGTTGTTTCAAGGACCATTTTCTGATGAATTATAAAACATGAGTGATGGTGGAGTTGGGTTGATAATATCAGACTAGCAGCCAAAAATGGCCTGTCATTCCTCTGCTTTCAAGAGTTGGTGAGCAAGGCTGCACAACAATCATCTGGATGGAGAGCACACTGAGGTGAGGACCAGCGATGTTGCTTCCTTCGTTGGAAGTTAAAGTGAGTGAGGAGAAGGAATGGTTGCAGATAGACAGATCTACACACTCTCTTGTTCTGTGTGCATGGCAATGACAGCTATAAATTTTTTTCTGAGTGGTAGAATTGTATAGAATTCCACATTGTCTAGTCTCTGCTAAAATGGGATGTATGAATGTTTGTCATTGTTTTTTCCCATTAATTCTTTCTTGTCGGTAATTTGCAAAGTGTGGGGAAGAAGATCATAGACTCATAGAATGGTAAGGTTGGAAGGGACCTCAAAGATCATCTGCTTTCAACTCCTTGCCATAGGACACCTCCCATTAGTGAAGGTCACTCAAGGCCTCATCCAACTTGGCCTTGAACACCTCCAGGGAGGTTGGGGAGCACAGAATCACCCAATGTGATCTTTGATCACATTCTGTGCTTCTGTGCTCACAACTTCCCTGGGCAACCTGTGCCAGTGTCTCATCACCCTCACTGCAAACAACTTCCTCCTAACATCCACTTTCAATCTCCCCTCTGCCAGTTTAAACCCATTGCCCCTTGTCCTGTCATTGCAAGACGTTGTCAATAGTCCCTCCCCAGGCTTCCTGTAGCCCCCTTCAGATACTGGAAGGCTACTATCAGGTCTCCTGGAAGCCTTCTCTTCTCCAGACTGCAGAGCCCCAACTCTTGTAGCCTGTCCTCATAGCAGAGCTGCTGCAGCCCTCTGAGCATCTTTGTGGCCTCCTCTGTACCTGCTCCAACAGTTCCATGTCCTTCCTGTGCTGGGGCCTCCAGAACTCTACACAGTACTCCAGATAACATTACTTATCTGCTATGGTACATGAATTTCAGTGGCCTGTGGAATCAGTAGGCTGGAGAGCATTAGTGTACCTTTAGCTCTGAGATTTTTTCCTTCATATTTCCAGAAAAAGAATCTGGAGATGCACTTTTTACTGCAGCCCTGTTTTTACACTCTCCGTGACTGTGTTCCAGCTCGACAGTCTTATGTGTGAATGTGAGTCATTGTGCTCCAGAAGATGCTACACATTGTTCTCAATCTAATTTTATCCATGGACCTTATATAATGTAGTGACCTCCTGGGTTGACAAATGCCAGCAGCTTTTGCTCCACAACTCTTCACACTGAAATGTGAGCTTTATTACTCAGCAGTGGATCCCTCTGTGGCATACATCAGTCTGGGCAACTCAGAGATTTAAAGATCACTGTTATGGCCGGTGAAGCTCTTTATCCTTCTGTTCAATGTTGACAACTCTCTCTTTGTTCACGTTGCAGCTACCTTATGCTGTTCACTGGCTAAAACACATTGCAGAGATGTGGTCCCTTTCCCAATGAGATTCTATTCTAAACAGTGAGAGGCAACAGGCAGAGCTGATCAACAGACAGGGACAGCACAGAGTAAGGTGACAGTTCCAACCAAGGCAATCTGCTGAGGCCACAGCACACGAACAGGGGCAATGGGTTTAAACTGAAAGAGGGGAGATTTAAACTGGATGTTAGGAAGAAGTTGTTTGCAGTGAGGGTGGTGAGACACTGGCACAGGTTGCCCAGGGAGGTTGTGGAGCACAGAATCATCCAATGTGATCAAAGATCACGTTGGGTGATTCTGTGCTCCACAACCTCCCTGGAGGTGTTCAAGGCCAGGTTGGAGAAGGCCTTGAGTGAGCTGTACTAGTGGGAGGTGTCCCTGCCTATGGCAGGGGGTTGGAACTGGATGATCCTTGAGGTCCCTTCCAACCTTACCATTCTCTGAGTCTAAACTGAGGCATTAATGAATGCTCGTTCTGTGATAACTTGCTACTTTAGCAAACATCTCAGAAAAATCCCTACATTCAAAAGAGAAATGTAGGAAAAGAGAAAAGTAACCTCGAGTTTCAGCTGCTTGGGAAGGTAATATCTATGTTGAACAGAAGAGGATGCTTTTGTTGAACAGCTCTGAGAATGCAGTCAGTGTAACCAGAGCAGTTGAGTGTATGTTAATCCCATATTTGTTCAGTACAACTGCTGGCATATATTTAAGAGTATACAGAACTGTAGTGTGCTTTTTTAGATGTCTAGATGAAACCTATCTTGCTGGCATATATTTAAGAATATTCAGAAGTGTAATGTGCTTTTTTAGATGTCTAGATGAAGCCCTATCTTACTGGCATATATTTATGAGTATAAGAAGTATAATCTGCTTTTCTAGATGTCTAGAGGAAGCCCTATCTGTTCTTGCCTATCTATTCATGGCAAGCAGCTCTGATACTGAACTTTTCATTGCCATTCTTCACTATTAATCATCTTAATATAAACCATTCAGTACAAATGCTGTGAAAAGATTGCATCTTTCTGTCCCTTGATTGTTTCTTATGCCAGAGTAGAAATTAGTAGTATTCATTTTTAAAAATAATAACTCATGTGTTTTCTATACTACATTGTTGTATGTTATTATTAGATATTTTCATCTAATGTAAATGCTGGAAGATGCTTAGGAAGAGCCCCTAAAGATATGTGTCCAGTTCTGGGCCCCTCAATTTAAGAAGGACATTGAGGTGCTTGAGCATGTCCAGAGAAGGGCAACAAGGCTGGGGAGAAGCCTTGAGCACAGCCCTATGGAGAGAGGCTGAGGGAGCTGGGATTGTTTAGCCTGGAGAAGAGGAGGCTCAGGGAGGACCTTTTTGCTGTCTACAGCTACCTGAAAGGTGGTTGTAGCCAGGGGGAGGTTACCTTCTTCTCTCAGGCAACCAGCACCAGAACAAGAGGACACAGTCTCAAACTGTGCCAGGGGAAGTTTAGGCTGGAGGTGAGGATAAAGTTCTTGCCTGAGAGAGTCATTGCCTGCTGGAATGGGCTGCCCAGGGAGGTGGTGGAGTCAGCGTCCCTGGAGGTGTTCAAGGCAGGTTTGGACGTGGCACTTGGTGCCATGGTCTGGTCTTGAGGTCTGTGGTGATGGGTTGGACTTGGTGATCTTTGAGGTCTCTTCCAACCCTGGTGATACTGTGATACTGTGATATCAGGGAGGATGTGACTTCCTTCAGCAGCAGATGCTGGGACTATATTGTCAGGCTACAGAATTTTCTTCATCCCAAATGTAGAATGGAAACACTTGGAGATAAAAATAGGCATGTCTTTGTCAATGAGAGGGAAGGAAGTTGATTTAATTTGAAAGTACTACCTTACTTCTGTCTGGATTTACAAAGTGAGATACAGTAAAAAAAAAATAAAAAAAAATTGTAAGGTGTCATCATGAAATGCCAGTGTGACCCAATAAAGAAACTCTCATTTCAGAAGTGCTTGCAATTCTGGCTCTTTTACCATATGCTCTTACAGCTTTCTTGCAAAGCTATCTCTTTTCTGTGGAGAATATCAATCTGTAGCAATACAGTGTAGGAGAAAAGTGATCTAGAAGGTAATATACTCAAATACCTGAATCATAATCCACTCCTTGTTTCTAAGAGGGACTTGGATTTTGTTTGGGTTTTTGATCCTCTGGTTTAATTGATGATTTAACCTTGCTTATGTGCAGCACTTCTTGTCAGAAGGACTTAAAGCACCTCAAAGTATTTTTGTCCCTTTTATGAGCTATGAATAGGAAGCAGAGAAGACATGTAAATGAAGATGAATTGGCAAAGATGTATCCATTCCAGGAATGAAAGTCAAATTCCATCTGTGTTCCTCTTTTCTTTCTGACTTCTTGGTCATAGTGTGGCTGTTGTGTACAACATAATGTTGTGTGTATGTGTCTGGTTTTTCCTAGGCTTTTCTCTCCATTTCCATTGCTATTGTTTTAATATTTGTGAGGTTTATAACCAACCTGAAAGAAAAAAAGGCAAGATCATCGAATCACAGAATGTCAGGGTGTGATGGTTTGAGGCTAATTGGAATATTTTAATGGAGAAAATTATATTATAGGCTGAGAAAGCACAACAATGGTGATGTCTGCTTCACTCATAGGCTTGCTGAGATGTTCAAGAATACAAAACAAAGATGAGCCACTGGGGTGCAGACGCTCTTGGTCTCTCTAGCTTCTTACCTTCTCTACTCTGCTGAGTAACCTCACTAAACACTTTCCTTCTAACCCCCCTGACCGATCCTCCAAACTCACTTTGTGTGTAAGGCAAACCTTGGGGTAAGGTACAGGGTGGGGAGAAGGTGGAAGGGTGGTTGGGAGCCCCTCCTGGGGTCTCTGATTTCTGGGAGGGGGATTGTGTTTCTGTATTCCCTTTAACTTGTATATCTCTGTCACTATTCCTGTCTTTTGTGTATCTCTCTGCTTGTACATTGTGCTGAGCTGTAAACAGAGCTTCAGTCCTTAACTTCCAGCTGGCTGAGCCTAGTCTGGGGGATTTTACAAAGTGTGGGTGGGCAGGCAACTCCCAAACCGTCACACAGGGGCTGGAAGGGACCTTGAAAGATCATCTAGTCCAACCCCCCTGCCAAAGCAGGATCACCTATGCCAGATCACACAGGAATGCATCCAGGTGGGTTTTGTATACCTCCACAGAGGGAGGCTCCAAAACCCCTGCTTGGAAAGTTGACTTCTGCTTACTGTGAAGTGATGATTATTCTCCCATTAGTCCCTGTTAGTAAGAAGAATATACAATGTTCTCTCTGGCAAGGTGTAAAACCTTGGTAAGTCACTACCATTAATACTAAGGTGCTGGGTTTAAGATTAACTGAGTTAAGGAGCATGTGCAGTATGTTTATCAATTTAGCTATGTGTCATAAGCCAGGAACATTGATAAAGATGGGAAATACCAAATACAATTAACAACACTTGTAATTTTGACCTTCTTTTGTTTCAAGAAGGAATCTTCTGTGCCTTTTTCTACCCCATCAGGACAGTCTTGATCATAGTGGTATACTACTGCTGGAGCTACCTTTAGCATGCACTTGTGGCAGGAAGGGCTCTGTGGTTCTGGCTTTATGCAGCTGAAAGATTAAATTAGTGATCCTTCATTTGCCCTTTTGGAAAGATGTTAGCTCTCTTCATTATGAGCAGTTAGTCCCAGTAATCTTTTCTACTAGTACTTTTCTCCTTAAGCTTTTGGGGTTTGTAGAATCATAGAATGGTAAGGTTGGAAGGGACCTCAAGGATCATCTAGTTCCAACCCCCTGACATAGGCAGGGACACCTCCCACTAGTGCAGGTCACTCAAGGCCTCATCCAACCTGGCCTTGAACACCTCCCTGGGCAACCTGTGCCAGTGTCTCACCACCCTCACTGCAAAGAACTTCTTCCTAAAAGAAGTTCCTTGAAGAGAAAAGAAGTTTCTTCAGATGCCACATAGGAGGAAACTGCCCAGAGATTTGTCTGTAGGAGAGTTCAGTGGACTTTGTGATCAGTTTTTTAATTGCTGTTATTTTCACTTTAAAAATCTCATTGTGGTGTGGTTTTGGTTGCTGTTTCTATTTTTTTTCCATAAGACAAGTCAGGCCTCAAACACATTAATAAGCTGACACAATCAAAAATCTGTTTTCTGTAAACAGTTTCTGATACAAGTTTAAAATTGCTCCTTTTACCTTGTTGTTGGTTGTTGGTTTTGATGGTTTTTTTTTTCCCCATTCCACATTACATGTCGCTTGCTATAATATTCACAGGAGGAAAACACAGAAGGGACTCAGTGCAACCAGCTCTATATTTATCTATATGAATAATAACAAAATTCAGAGGTGTTTGTCAAGTCCTATATTTAATGATGAAATGCTACAACATGGTTTTGCATTTTCTGTCTTCCAAATATCTAAGAGTACTTGATCGTTGCCATTGTGAGACAAACTCAAGTCTAAGGAAAGATTTTGTGAGATGTCCACAGCTGACATCCCACAGAAAATAGCACTGAGGACGGGATCTATGTCCTGAAGCCTCAGGGCACTCTGCCATCCTTACTGCAACAACTGTCGGATGTGCTCCCTGTTCTCTGCTGTCCCTACTGTTCCAAGGTCATGAATCGGGAAATTAAGCTTCAGAAGCAGGCAGCTCTGCTTGTGAGGCCCCCTGAGCTGAAGCCTCCTTCTGCAATTAGTGCCGCCTCAGCAAGCAAGCTCAGAAAGTGAAACAAAGAGAAGCCCTTCCAAATTGCAGCCATTATCTCTACAGACTTACTTGCCAACCCTGGGAGCACCACCCAGCAATAGGACACAAAGAGATGCAGACAGAAGTAGATTTAGTCATCCCGTGCTTGCTGCAGGGCTGCTTAGGAGTATCTATCTTGAATGGCCAACCTGCAGCATCCAGGTGTCAGAGTTGTCTTAGCCTTGGAGAGTGCAATACAAACACTACAGCGTGGTGGCAGGTTGCTCTCATATTGGTGATTAAAGTTAATGGAGTGTGGATGTACCTTAGAATCATAGAATGGTAAGGTTGGAAGGGTCCTCAAAGATCATCTAGTTCCAACCCCCTGCCATAGGCAGGGACACCTCCCACTAGTACAGGCCACTCAAGGCCTCCTCATCCAACCTGCCCTTGGACACCTTCAGGGAGGGAACAGCCACAACCTCCCTGGGCAACCTGTGCCAGTGCCTCACCACCCTCACTGGAAAGAACTTCTTCCTAACATCCAGTCTAAATCTTCCCTCTGCCAGTTTAACCCCATTGCCCCTTGTCTTGGCATTGCGAGACCTTGTCAATAGTCTCTCCTCAGCCTTCCTGTAGGCCCCCTTCAGATACTGGAAGGCTACTATCAGGTCTCCTCAAAGCCTTCTCTTCTCCAGGCTAGTAGTGATCACTACTACGAAAATTTATTAATAAACCAGCTTTTTAAGTGGGCAGGTTTGATAGAAAGGTTTGGAAAAGATCTACTGGAAACCCTTTCTACTTAAAGAGGTGGGCAGACTACATCTAAACTATACAAAAAAAAAAAAAGTAAGAAAAGCAAATCTGTTGTCATTTGACCTAAAATAGCAATACAGAGGTCTATGAGCAAGGCTCAGAAGTGTCTAAATATCCACGAACTGGAAAGGCTGTAAAGCACTGTAGTTGCATTACCAGTCGCCTGTTTTGCTTCCTTGCCATTGTAGAAGTCCCAGGCAAAGTATCTGCTGCTGTGACTGGTAATTGCATGTGTGATCATGAGGCTGGACTAACCATCTGTCATAGCTCCACAGTCATGCTGTGCCTCTGACTTTTTTACAGTCCTTTGGGGATTTGAATTCTTAGAACTCAGGCATCGGACTTAACTAGTGTTCAAGGGAGAACTTTGCAGCTCCACTGATCTTCGATGAACAGCTTAGATTTGCTGCCCCTCTTTGTTACTGGTGTTCTTCCAGCAAGGCTAAGGATGTGAAAGACCCCTATTGGGGTGGACTTCTTTCTGGTTCTGCTTAACAACAAACAGCGAACAGAGCAGCCTGTTTGCTGCAGCAGGGCATATTACTAGCAATTTCCAAGGCAGCACTGGAAGTTTTCTGGCTGAGAAGAAAAAAAAACAAAGCTTGTATATACCTTTTCTGCTGTGTTTAGTTCTCCTTTATCCAAGCATGGACCATTGCAACTATTTATTCCAGGAGGGAGCCCAAGGCTTTAACTTTCAAATTCCTCAACTTGCTTCTTCACTGCAGTATGCAGTTCAGGTATTGATATATATCAGGCATCTCTGGCTGCAGTTTGTTAAAAGTTAATAGTCACACAGCATGACAGAATGGCGAGGTTGGAAGGGACCTCAAGGATCATCTAGTTCCAACCCCCTGCCATAGGCAGGGACACCTCACACTAGTATAGCTCACTCAAGGTCTCCTCCAACCTGGCCTTCAACACCTCCAGAGTGGTTGTGGAACACAGAATTACCCAGCATGATCTTTGATCACATTCTGTGCTTCTGTGCTCCACAACCTCCCTGGGTAACCTGTGCCAGTGTCTCACCACCCTCACTGCAAACAACTTCCTCCTAACATCCAGTTTCAATCTCCCCTCTGCCAGTTCAAACCCATTGCCTCTTGTCCTGTCATTACAAGACCTTGTCAATAGTCCCTCCCCAGCCTTCCTGTAGCCCACTTCAGATACTGGAAGGCTACTATCAGGTCTCCTGGAAACCTTCTCTTCTCCAGGCTGCAGAGCCCCAACTCTTGTAGCCTGTCCTCATAGGTTAGCTGCTGCAGCCCTCTGAGCATCTTCATAGCCCTGTCTGGACCTGCTCCAACAGTTCCATGTCCTTCCTGTGCTGGAGGCTCCAGAACTGCACACAGTTCATGACATTATAGGGTATAAGAAACCCATCACGAGTCATTACAGAAATGAACCATAAAGTTTTTGTGAATTGCCTCCTTTGTATAGAAATGTACCAGAGAATGTGTGTTATGGACCTGCACTAGCCCATATGCCATGGCTAGACCCAGCTAGAGCTCTACATAGAAGGGACCTCATTTAGCATAAGCATGGGGTTCATCTGGATGTCAGAAAGCCCTGCCCCTTCTAATGACACTGTTTCCATAGCAGCTAATGCACTCCAGAAAAGAGGGAGACAGGAATCAAATTCATGACTAACATGGCTGTCTTGAGCTTATGATGATATCAACTGAGGCACCCACTTTGTCACGGATCTTTCAGTGTGTGGTATGTCTAGGGAAGTCACTGAGTAAGTACGCTAAGGTAATCAAACTCTCCTCTTTCCTAAGAGACTGTTCTGATTAGTCTTTGCTAACAACCTTTTCTTCATTGAATTCATGAAAAAGATTTGAGTTTGCCAAACTAAGCCCCTGCACTCAGAGTAAACACCAGCTTTAAACTTACATTGGCTTAACTCTGGGTCCTGGAGTACTAACAATCTCTTCTTGGAATTACTCTTGATCTGCTGCCACGAGATTTAATTTAATAACGAGGCCCTGTGCTGACCTATTACATTAGCTATGCTGTATGTACACTAAATTTGGTGGCAAACATCTTGGTGGAACTTAGTATGGAACTTGTACCGTTTTGCTTCTGGCAGTATGCATCAGGACAGGGCATATCTGAAGGAGTATGTTGCCATTGCTGGTCTATATGGCACAAAAACTTTCCCTTGGATGCTGCAGAGAACATTCTGTAGCCTCTTATTTTGTCTCTCACTACTCAAATTTTATGTGTACCTGCCTGAATCCTCAGTTCTCATTTGAGACTTAGTTCAGTAAAGGATGTGTTTGTATCTCTTTACTGGTATGCATTCAAATCTGGGTTTCCAGCCCAAGGTTCCATGTTGGGGGATGTGTGTGTGATACCTGCCCTTTTTCTAAAATAGGCACCTAAAACCCACCAGATGAATTCAACCTTGGAAGTTTCCTCATTGAAGGAAATCTTGCTGACTCTCTCAGAAGAGAGCAGCCCTGAGGAAAAGGATCTGGGGGTCTGGGGTGATGAAAAGCTCAACTTGAACCTGCAGTGTGAGTGCAGCCCAGACAGCAACTGAGTCTTGGGCTGCAGCAAGAGCAGTGTGGCCAGCAAGGCAAAGGAGGAGATTCTGCCCCTTTGCTCTGCTCTTTTCAGACCACACCTGGAGTCCTGTGTGCAGTTCTGGAGCCCCCAGCACAGGAAGGACATGGAACTGTTGGAGCGGATCCAGAGGA